>JBBBDQ010001236.1:10740000-10910000 GCA_037127315.1 Ascarosepion bandense
CTAAAAAGCAATAGTTGTTTCCAGTTTAAGCGAAACCGTAGACTGAAAGAAAAATGAATGGATGTAAGTCAAATTTTGATTTCCTGGTATCGATATCAAATAAGATTTTTCGTCGTAAACTGAATTTTGAAGGCTAAATAAGTCCTCTGAGTAAATGGTATCATGGCTGAGACTAAGAACTACAATTATACCTACTTAGAGCCAAACCCGAAGCAAAAACTAAAATAAAAGGGCTGATAAAATACAGTCATACAGGCAAATAAACAGACACACCCACAAACATCTTGCTTATACACACACACACACACACACACACACACACATATATATATATATATATATATATATTATCGATTTTCTGCACTATTGTAAGAACTGCAACCTTGAAATTTATGAATATCGTATCCTATATCTTTGTCTATGAGTGTATCAACTTTGATTAAAATCGAATCACTCCTTCTATAACCCGATTTTTTTTATTATCGATTTTCGATATTTATCGGGGGTACCTCGACACGAAATCTAGCTAAGAACACTCACAGACGCTTATAGTACAACTGTGTAAATTTTCAAGAAAATCGGTTCAGTCGTTTCGGAGTCTATAGGTAACGGACACTCACACACACACACACACACACACAAAGAAACTAAGTTCCATTTATAAATAAGTTTATATATATATATATATATATATATATATATAGGAAAGAATATTAATAAAAAGTTTTGAATTTAAAAATGTACTTTTTTTTAACAGTATTTGTTTATTTTTATTATATTTTATATTTCAGACCGCCCTCGGTCCTTCATCAGAAACATAAAAATCAGTTGTTTCTGATGAAGGACCGAGGGCGGTCTGAAATATAAAATATAATAAAAATAAACAAATACTGTTCAAAAAAAGTACATTTTTAAATTCAAATCTTTTTATTAATATTCTTTCCTATACATATTAAGACAGTATACGTGGATGATCATCACTATATATATACTTGCAGGTTCGATAAAACAGGAATGTTACTTTTATAACTTCGTTTTCTTCTTGTATATCTGCAAATAAGCTACGTATCTTTTTTCATTTTCACTCTTCTACTTTATTTTCATGTTATCCACCTTCTATTTTTGCATTGCACTCACTCATCGTCTCTTGTATTTCGTCAAATCCATTTTGCTTTTCCTCATGTTTCACTTGTTTTGGTTCCTTCAAGATACGGTAAATGTTTTAATTTCTTCACCTTATCTCATTGGTGATAAGAACGAATATTTTCGGCTCTCCAGTTCCTAAAGAAAAGTTTTAAGAAAGTGAACAAGAAATCGAAGAATATTTATTGTTTCCCTGCATTCGATGTATGATGCAAGCTGCTTCTGTACGTTTTGGTTTAAATAAATCCATCGACCTGTCGCCCATAGACGTCAGCGTAGCTAAGATATGGCAATAGCGCGACGCATGGGCGCCACTTATGAGGGCGCCAAGATACCACTGAACGTGAAAAGAAAACTTTATAGGGAAATATTTAATATGAAAATACCAGCAACGTCAACAACTACACACTGTTGATATCAAATGTTGCTAACAACAATTTTCTACTGTTCTCGCTATTACTTGTTTGTGATCGACAAATTCCAACCAGAATGGAGAACTGTTGTCTAATAACTTCTTAGTTTATGGCCTATCACGTTGAATACACCGGTTCTCGCTCGATCACCGAAGTTAAGCAACGTTGAGCCTGGTCAGTACTTAGATGGGTGACCGCTTGGGAATAGCAGGTGCTGTAAGTGTATAGTGATGGATGTGCGTTGTGGTGCAGTGGATATCGGCTCGGAAAGAGAAATCAGTGAGACAAGTTCGAATTCCAGTTGAATACCCTGCATTCACTTAAGCACTGGTACCCTTCCCTCCAGTTATGGGTTAAATAACAAGGGTAGGACTTGGGGACCCTGTCCATAAATACAAATCCCAATGATTCTTGATACTCGAAAAAGAAAAATGTATTACTAGACATAAAACTTATATAAAAAAACAACAATAAATTGTTGAAAGAAAAATGTATTACCAGCATAATATTTAGTTAGCAATAAATGACCCGCCGAGGTGTTGATATGCCATAAAAACAAAACAACCAACTAACCAACCATAATTTCTTTCTTCCACTTGTCTTCAATGCAGTACTTTAGCAATAACAATTTGAATTATATCTTCATAATATATATATATATATATATTCTTAATTTCGCAATGAATCTTTAAAGGGTTATATTGTTGACAATCATATCACGTTGAAATACCGGTTTCCGTATGATTACACAAGTTAAACTCAGTACTTCGATGGGTGACAGCTTGTATGATATCATGTGATGTAAACTTCGATGTCTAATGTATAATGAGTCGAGTTTCAATTTCTCTTTGGTTTTTTTATATTCGCTTACGAGCAAATGGCATTGGAAAAGCTCTGAATCGACCTCTTCTTCCATCCATGCTTTTAGAAATACTTGTTTCATTAAACCATTAATATCCCGAAAAATGTTTTCAGGTTTAAATAAGCAGCAATGGTTTAATAAGCCAAAAAATAGAAAATCAATAAAAAAGATTACTAAACGTTTTCATTTTGAATTGGTGTATTATATTGATATAGAAACGCCAAACATAATTTTCAAGTGTCATAATGTGTTAAGAGATAAGTGTTTCAGTGTATGAAATTTTCTTTTTGTTTTCTAAAAAAAGTAACGACCTGTAATTAAAGATTATATACGGGAAAGTATTTGGATTTTGTGTGATAGATTTCTCCATAATTTTACCAAAAAATATGTTTGTGTGGCCCCCAACATATTTTCAAAATGTAATTTTTTTAAATTAAAATATTACAAATAAAAGTCAATCTTTTGTTGAAGTGGTGTAGCTTAATATATATATATATATATATATATATATATATATATATATATATAATTTTAATTTTAATCAATCTGATCATACTTTAGAAAATTGCAAATGTTTACTAATAGACTCCAATTTTAGTTCTACATACACACGCAGAAAGAAAGAAAAATACTGGATTTTAAAATTACATACACACAAGCTAGGGTTAAATAGGGACTTAGGTGTGTTGAATCTTTACAAATATTTCAATAGCTAAAAATTTTTTTCAGATATTCCAAGAAACTTTTATCTAAAACAAACAGACTTTCTCTACGGACGTGCTGCATGTTGTGAACAAACACACCACGTGATGTAAACACAAAAAAATATTCGGACGCTATCCTGAAATACGTTTCTAATTCAAATTTAAAAATCACTCGTTTCTGATGAAGGACCGAGGGCGGTCTGAAATATAAAATACAATAATAAAAATAAACAAATACTGTCCCAAAAAGTACCTTTTTAAATTCAAAATTTTTATTAATATTCTTTCCTAATATATATATATTGTGTGTGGATTTAGACAGCATTTTTTCATTGATGCATGTTTCATTAAATAATATAATCAATTTTTGTCTTTATATTTTCATTTCGTTTGATAAGGTTACGGTCCTGCGTATGACGACAAACTGCATCCAGCATCAAGGCCTCTGATTGCAAGGTTGTGAGGAGCATGGAACTACCTCTTAATTGCTGTTGTTCCCAGGTCCAGTCTGACCCTGAGGGGTAACACTTGTTAGGGTCCCATCTACGGGCAAATAGTTAACCCCACAAACTGGGGTCAAAACACCATGAATGTATAAAAATAGCCTTTTATAGTAATATATACATAATAGACTTTTATAGAAAAATTGTGGTACAGTGGATATCGGTTCGGAACGAGAAACCGGGGAGCCGAGTTCGAATTCCAGTTGAATTCATTGTATTCACTTACGCTCAAATACCCTTGGGAAAGGTATTAATCCGTCTCTTCCTTCTAGTTATGGGTTAAATAACAGGACAGATTGGGTTCTATAGCCTTGGTCGGCAACCAGTCTACCGCAGAAAGCAATGGCAACCTACTGCGGGATAATTTTCTGCCCAGTCAGTCATGTCTCTTTCGAGACATGATCGCCCAACCGTGTATCACGTATGGCACTTAACTGACTGATACATATTACCAACAATATATTTTGGAAAAAAAATATTGCCATAACACATTTTTGAAGGAAAAAAATTATACCCAGCAAAACATTTTTGAGGCATCTACGCAAACGACACCACAATATACTCCCGCACCAGTAAGAAACCTGTCGTGGTGGACAGACATGGTGACACACATAATCTCGCTGCTGACCTTGAACGGGATCTACATTCTGTGGTGAATTGGGGCAAGAAGTGGCTTGTCAACTTCAATGCGTCTAAGACCAAGCTGTTGTCTGTCAATCATCACAGGCAACCTCTCCTGCCTCCCATAAGCATGGACCAAGCGATTCTCCCTGAGAGCAACACACTACGCCTCCTCGGCATTACCCTCTCCTCAGATTTCAAATGGAACCACTATATTGAATCCATAGCTAAATCTACTGCTAAGAAGGTTGGGTCACTATGTCGACCCAGGATGTTTTTTTCCGCCTGAATCCATCCTGCATATATACAAGTCAACCATCCGTCCTTGCATGGAGTACTGCTGCCATTTATGGTCAGGCGCCCCTGCCGTTCTCCTCAGTGTTCTCGGCAGGCTCCAAAGGAGAGTTTGCAATGTGATAGGTACTGATCTGGCGGCTCGACTGCAGCCACTTCCCCACTGTCGAAATGTGGCCCCCCTTTGTCTGTTCTATAAATACTTTCATGGCTTCTGCTCGGACGAACTTAAGACACTGGGGCCTCCAAACAGGTGTTTACTCGTGCAACCAGACTGGCAACTGGGTCCCACCCATTCAGTCAGGTTAGCCAAATGCAGACGACAATTCTACTCCTGCAGCTTCTTCTCTCGCACTTCCCGCCTGTGGAACTCGATCCCATATTCTTGCTTTCCTGACAGCTACAACCTCCAGAAATTTAAATGCAATGTCAATACTCATCTATTAACCACTGGGCTCTAGCTCTCTCCCCACTCCCGTATATCCTTCCCTTTCTCTCCACCAATGTATCTGTCATCGCACCTGCATTCTCACCTTTCTATTGCTCCTTTCTAAATAGTAGGTACTCCTCACTCTTTTCTAATTAATCTTTTTACAGTTATGTAACCCCCTGCTCATTATTGGCATTTCTGCCTTGCTCGGGGTGAAATGATTAAAAGAAAATTATAAAACTAGAAGACATTTTCAGTTTTCTAAAATAAAAAAGAATAAAAACAAAAGATTTTAATTAAATTCTGACTAAATCATTCTCACTATGACTAAAGAGTCCGGTATTAAGAGAAATGCACAAAAAATACAGAAGAATAAGTTACAAATAATTAAAAAGATAAACTTACGAGAAAAAGATAGATTGGTCTACATGGTGAATAACTGACGAAGTAAATCAGTTCGAATATTAATCTTCTTGTCCAGCTTATTAAAAACGACCCTTTAAATACATCCTTGTAGAATCTGTCAGGGTTTGAGCTCTTCTATTGGTCAGAGTGTTGAACGAGTTCTAGCTACTTTACAACAATATATATATATATATATATATTTATATATATATATATATATATATATATATTGTTGTAGAGTAGCTAGAACTCCTTCAGCACTCTGATCAAAGTTATCATAATGTTAGCGCCTTATGTGTGCCATTCAGCGATGAACATCAGACAAGAAATACATTAAATGGTTTCTCACTTCACTTCTTATTTGAAAATTTCAAAAGTATACAAATAACTTATCAACAAACATTACAGTTTTCTTTAGATTTCTTCACACCCAGATATAGATCAGATGAATTCAAAATATCCGTTAATATTTTTCTTGTGACTTGAAATTAACCCAGGAAATTATTTTGTTACTAAAATGCTAAGTTTTGTTGCACTGTTTAAGAATATCAGTCAGCAGAAACATTTTACTTTTTTTTATTCACATCTGACTTTTATATTTAACTTACTAATAGCAGTAGTAACACGTTTTGCAATAATTGGCAATTAGCTTTGTTTACAACTGTTTTTAAAAATATCTCGCGTCTGCTCGCTGCCTTCTCGTCAAAAACAAATTATTATTTATAGTTTATTTACTTTTATGTCCTGGTTGATATATGGAAACATACATTTTTAATAGCCTAAATTTATCATCTTGTTAGTTTTACCGATGTTGTTAATATATAGATCCAATCAAAATTGAAAATACCAAATTTACGATGACGAGGTTTTAAAATCGATACATTCATATCATAGTTTGCTAATAATATGACAACCATATCAGGAAACATATATTCTCCTCCCTTGGACGACCTAAATTGTTGCAGGTGAGGGTTATGTTTTGGGACGACATTTTAGTCGGTTAATAAAATAACATCAGAAAATAATCGTGATAATTTCCCGTTTTGGCGCTGAAGTCATATTTTATTGAAATTCATTACATGGCGTTTCTTATAACGGTTATAAATTTTAAGGCTCTTTCGTTTCGGAGTCTATAGGTAACGGACACACACACACACACACGCATGCACACAGAGACAAAGTTCCATTTATAAATAAGTTTAGATAAGAGGATAGATATCACGTAGCAACCCCGCCATTTTTTTTCTTTGTTTCTAACTTTTTTTTATTTAAAAACAGTACACTACACATTTCTTTATTTAACGAATTTTTATGCTGCTCCGTACTTTGCTTAGCTTTTCGAATCCATCTATTTCTATGCTACTGTGTCTTCGGATTTCGGTATCATATTGAACATCCTCTGCAGAGACATTTTCTGAGTATTTAAATTTCTGTACGTGCTTTATTTTCATATTCTGAGTTAGCAACTTGGGCTGCTTAGGTTCGCGTTAAATGCGTGTACGCCAGAAAATACTTTCGATAAATTCCATTAATAATAACAATGATAATATCATTAAAGATATCCAAGAAATACGAAATTTCTTAAATAAAACAGATGCTCAAGACGAGAATTATCCTCAATCTTTCACTGCTAAAGCAAAGAAAATTAAGTTACAGGCAAAAACAGCTTATACGAAGACACTTGAAAAAAAAAACAAATTCTCTGGATGAATCCGATGTCGATGTTCATCAAACTCATCAATATCTTAGAAGCAGTGGTCTTAAGGGAGAGAAGGCGTTATGATGACAGCAGAACACTTCCAATACCCCAGTCAGTGAATTGCCAAACGTGATACACGCTTGTGGGATCATTTCTCTTTTGAGACTAGGTAAAGTATTTTCGCAGTATTGTTGCCATTAGTTTTTGCGGTAGACTGGTTGACAACCAAGGCTATAGAACCCAATCTGTCCTGCTGTTTAACCCATAGATGGAAGGAGAAAAGATAGATTTATATCTTTTCCAAATGTTTTTGTTTGTAAGTGAATGAAACGAATTTGACTGGAATTTGAAATTGACAATCTAAAAAGATGGCATAAAATTCCGCCCTCTGCTTATGCCATAGATTTGACGAAATTTTTGACATCATAGTGTCAGTGTGACTACTCTTTTCTAAGTATGAATATATTGTTAGACATGACAGGATAGAAAAATGTATTCATTGTCATGCCTGTTTTTACGATGGTATTGTAATTCTAGATGCATGATAAAACACCACACGAATGATATCAAAATGTTGATATATTGTAGAAATTTCAAATACTCATTGAGAGGAAAATTGATTCAGAAAACCAAACATTGTCATAAAAGTAAAGAAAATAACTAGCCAAATAATTGATATGATTTACCTGCAGGATTCCAATTCCAAAAAACAAAAAAAAACAAAAAAAAAAAAACAATTTCAACAAATCAAGTTATAAAGAAACCTTTCTAAATGTAAATAGAAGAAAGAAACCTAATAATCAGAGGCCTTGCTGCTGGATGCAGTTTACCATCATACCCAGGACCTTTCAGGATTTGTACATGAAACAATATTTATAGCAAAGAGCACTAACAATAAAGTTCTTTTTGATACACCCAGGGATTTGAGAGGAAATACGCCTAAAATAGGAATCGGTGACGAGTTCAAATCCGCGACATGTCTGTTGCGTTCACTAATGCCCTTGGAAGAGTATGAATCCATTTCTTTTCCCACTTTCAATCTTGGAGTTTAATAATAGGGTGGACTGGCTTCTCTAGCCTTTGGTGGGAGACACTCTAAGAGAAGAGTTATTTTTAATTTCAAACTGTGGAGATTAGAAAAAGGAACTCGCTGTTCCAAGAATTCAAATGAGTTCCCACATAATGCAGAAATGGAATACTAGGAGAGACATAGCCGTCTAAAACCAGAAAGAAACATGGTATTAAAATATGATGATTATAATAATAATACATACATATAAGCATGTTTTTTATTACTCTTAAAACCACTACGAAACAGGGGGTTGCTGGGTGTGGGGGAATTAGAAACCGAAACATTACTATAGTATGGCACTTTCATTTAAGTGTCAAAAAGTTGACTGGCGAAATTAATTAAATGAAAATTAATTAAATTAAAATTAATTAAATAATAATTAATTAAATCATTGTAATAATTATTTTATTAAAACATTATGAAAATAAGTTCATTCTGGATATCCAACATTTTTAAGAACCAGGTGCTGTAAACCGAGGTCATTGAGTATAAAGATATCTAGACTCAAGCGGAAGGCTGACCTATAAACTGTCATTAAAACAAAACACTCTGCAGGTGTAATGGCATGTCAAAAATTACTTCAATTTCAAAATATAAACATATTTTGAGCGTGGCAAACAGGTGGGTTGCTTCACCCGTGGATTGAGTGCAAGTATGGCACAAGGTAATAAATCATTGATCAACCAACCACAGCGTCAGCTTCTTGTTAGCCCACCCCGATGACTGCGACTAATTGGCTGATTATCTAAACCAATCGGATGCAACCCAGGGGGGTTGTTACGACGATAGCCATTGGCCGGTGATCCCTATTGGTTGACCAATCAGGAGCTAATTATTCGGGATTCGAGCCCATAAATAGAGAACACCCAGAGCAAAAAAGTCGAGTCGGTCATTCTTCGCTGCCCAGAACCGAATCCGTTGCCACTGCATACTGCATCAATGACACTGCCTAATTGCAGTTAAGATTTCTTCGAGTTAGAGAAACTTTTTCCGCCAGTCAACTACATTCACCCCTCACTTCGCGGTGTTAGTTTTAACTTGATAAGAAATTATTGTATACCAGTCTAAATAAATGTTTGTTACTGTTTATAACAAACGCTTTTCGTCATTTCTTTGATGGTGTGGCAACTATTCTTCTACTCCGACGCCAAATTCAACACTCCATCGACTGAATTGTATCCATCCCCACTTTCGCGGATCTTAAGAAACAACGTGGGCGCGGAAGGGATCAGAGAACATCCAGTCTGGAACATGTTGTAATCACGAAACCATCGGCCAACCTGGTATCGTGAAGATATAGTACCACAACAGTATGTACATTATTCGGACTATTGTCCTCATTTTGTTGCCATTTCTACGACGTTTCGGACGTTGTACGCTCCGGCCTTCTTCAGGTGCTAGGAATTTCGAACCGAACCCATTATTACTGTGGGTAAAGCCTCGATATCAGCTCTGGTAAAAAATACTAGAGAAAACCGTTAACATCAGAAATACTAGATATGAGCTCTGGTAAAAATACTAGAGAAAATCATTAACATAAGAAATACTAGAGAAAACCATTAACATGAAAAATTGCGATATGAACTCTGGTAAAAAAAAGTTACTGGACATTAGGTTTATAAGTGCCAAAAATTCAGTTGTTATTGTCCTTAAGGACACATGGATATAGACGATGGATATAGACGATGATTACTTCCTGACTTGACTCTTAGAGTTGTGAGTTCAGTACCAGGTTACAGCAGTGGCGCGCAAGTATCTTACAGGTTTAGAAAAAGATGACTCATGACTTCCAAGATGACAGAATCAACGAGATAAAGCGCTGAGACTTCGACAGATTATTGGAGCATACCCTTGAGCTACACGAGTGTCACACTGTGAGTCTATTTTTCATAATTAGACGACAAACCAATGCTAGATAATTAGTAATCACATTTAAGAAACAAAACAAAGGACATTGGTCAAACAATGTTAAGCAAAGTAGAGCCTGGTCAGTACTTTGATGGGTGACGATCTGGGTATACCAGGCGCTTTAAACTTAGCTACGCGGATGCTCTTACGGATACTGACTAGAAGAGCCGAGTGCCAATAGTTATTGTGTTTGTTATATACACTTACGCGTAAAATAAAATTAAGAAATTGTCTTTTACAGTGAAACCGATAAAATGTAACCACAATTTCTAATCTAAAAGCTTCTTTTAACGCACTTCCCGCCTGTGGAAATCCTTTCCATATACTTGCTTCCCCGACAGCTACAATCTCCAGGAATTTAAATATACTGTCAAAAGACATCTCCAATCTCACTAAATCGCAACTTTTTCTCTCAAGCTCTTTTTTTCTATCTACTCCATCCTCATCCCCAGTATTCTCATCCGTCTATTATCCTGACATTTCCTATAACTAACCCCTCTTTCTCATCACTTTCCCCTATGTAACCCCCTGCGCAAAATTGGCAGTAGCATGCTTTAAATGATTAAAAAAATATATGCATTCATAGAATAGGATCGGCACACGATACTAAGATTAAACCCGCTTCCTTATGCCTCACATCCTTTGTGATGGCTTCCGTCTCGATTCGGCGTCCATGGTAAGTAAGAGGACTCTTGAGATCAGTATTTGATTTGATAGGTGTCAGACGTACATTAGAGATAATCTCTGTATTCGTAAAGTGTAGAGGAATACATAGATGCAGACATACAGAAACTCATTCACACGCACAACAAGGCAACGTCATATTTCCATTGGGTAATCTCTAAGCATTTCATCAGCGAAGCAAAGAAAATTGCAATAAGTGAAAAATCATGAACTATAACATGAAATAAGGAAGTAGCCTTAATGAGCTACAGCATGAAATAACTAATAATAATGAGGCTATGACAACTGAAGTGCAAGAATTAAGTAGATGTTATTTTTTTATCATTTCACCCCAAGCAAGGCATTCCACTGCCACTATTTGCGCAGGGGGTTACATAGGGGAAAGTGATGAGAAAAAGTGGTTAGATATAAGAAATGTCAGAAGGAGGGTGATATACGGGTAAGGATAGCGAATATGATGGTTGGGTAGATGGGAAAAGTGTTTGAGAGAATTGATGCAAGTTAGTGAGTTAGGAGGTGTCTGTTGATCTTACATTTAAACTCCTGGAGATTGTAGCTGTCGGGGAAGCAATCAAGTGGAAGGGAATTCTACAGGCGGGAAGTGCGAGAAAAGAAGCTGATGGAGTAGAAATTGCGGTTACATTTTATCGGTTTCACTGTAAAAGGGTGGGGCGTAGTTTCTAATCTAGTATCTCGTACAAATTCGTACCTAGGGGGCACCAGTAATCTAAGTTCATTGGAGCAGAAGCCGTAAAAGTATTTATAGAAGAAGCACAGGGAAGCCCCGTCACGCTGGTGAGAGAGTGACTGCAGCTGGTTTGCAAAGTCGGTATCAATCACATTACAGATTCTCCGTTGTTTTGTCACAAATCCCGAGGAGAATAGCAGGGGCTCCCGACCCGATGTGGCAGCAGTATTCAATACACGAGAGGATGGTATATTTATATATGTGCAGAATACATTCAGACGGGAAAAACTTCCGGGCCCTGCACAGAGATTCAAAAATACTCTCTCTATCGAACAACGGAAAGGACATCAAAACTAGCACTTTGTTATGCTCTAACAAGGTTATACAACCTAGATAATCCTTCAATAGTTCCTTCGTGGGATCTACCGGTAATCTAAGGTGATGAGGTAATTCGCCCTGTATTTCCAACTAAAGCTCCCTCAAACGTGCTGGAGATACTTTGCTAGGGACAAGTGTCCCAATGTTGACATGTCCATCTGAGCTCTCATATGCTCCAGTAATATTGTCAATGACCGACTAGTCCTTCGCACCCTCTTTGCAATGGCGTTGAACTGAAAATACTGTTGAATAAGAAAGCTTCTATATTATCAGATATTCCAACTGAAACTGATAAAATAAATGTATATATTTGTTGTAAAGAACAAATTTAATAAATCGATGGTCTACGCGTCGACATTCTTGGTCGAGTGAAAGAAATAATTCTCCGAAAAGAGCAAGATCTTTGTTGGGGATCACCATTTTATTGCACAATAAATGGACTCGACTAGGGTGTACAAATAATCCTGCCCATACATACAGTGGGAGTTTTAAAGAGTTGTTGAGACTCTGCAACTATAACACTGTCAGCCCTCTGCCTTCGGGTAGAGGGCGCTCTCTGCTTCAGAACAGAGAGCAATAACCCAGTCGTGGTTCCGCCGAAGGGTAGAAGCACAACTGGGGAATAATAGACAGACATTTTTTGGCCGGGCCATATAGCCCGGAAATCCCAGTCAAAACTGAGCATATGTCATATGTTGCCCTTAGTGGGAGGGACAACTAAATGTAGTTGTAAAGAGTTGCTGAGACTCTGCAACTATAACACTGTCAGCCCTCTGCCTTCGGGTAGAGGGCGCTCTCTGCTTCAGAGCAGAGAGCAATAACCCAGTCGTGGTTCCGCCGAAGGGTAGAAGCACGACTGGGCAAAAATAGACAGACATTTTTGGCCGGGCCATATAGCCCGGAAATCTCAGTCATAACTGACCATGTGTCACATGTTGCCCTTACCGGGTGGGACAACTAAATATAGTTGTAAAGATTGCAGTTGAGTAATTGTACAGCCGCTTATTTGGTCAGTAAGAATATAAACTTATTACTCGGACTTACTTTCTTATCAACAAGATTGTATATACTGATTTCCACTAACAGTATTCCTAGTATTCCTGAATCTACTAACCCGTGTTCCAGGTTGTATATATTTTGTTCAGTATACTTAAATTTTATCTCTCCATATCTGTTTTTGTTATTCTTATGTGTGTGGTTTCTAAACAAGAATCCATGACACTCTTCAAATATTTTTGCTTGTTTTTTTTTATGGCATATTACCTCGGCGGGTCATTTTTATTGTCAACTAAACTTTTTATTTATTTATTGCTGGTAATATATTTTTCTTTCAACAATTTATTTTTATATACGTTTTGTGTCTAGTAATACATTCTTTTCGAGTACCAAGATTCATAGGGATTTGTTTTTAAGGTCAGGGTCCCCAAGTCCTATCCTGTTATTTAACCAATCACTGGAGGGAAGGGTACCAGTGCTTAAATGAATGCAGGGTATTCAACTGGAATTCGAACTCGGCTCACCGATTTCTCTTTCTGAGGCGATATCCACTGCACCACAACGCACATCCGTCATTAATCGCTTACAGCACCTGGTATTCCCTAGCGGTCACCCATCTAAATACTGACCAGGCTCAACTTTGCTTAACTTTGGTGATCGAGCGAGAACCGGTGTATTCAACGTGATATGGCCGTAAGTCTCTTCAAATATAACCATTCAAAACCGAAATGGCAGGGCATAAAATACACGCGATAATCAGTGGTTTCGGTCTGATGATGAAACGGATGAGAAAATATCCTAACAAATCCATGGCAACTTCAAGATTCGAGAAATACAAAATATCCTCTTCATTTGAATTGAAACCGATAATACCCGAGGCATAGTTTTACACCTACAGGTCGAAGCAATTGAAAGAAAGCAATTAGTATCTGAGAAAAGGAAACTGAACATAAAATAAGCTGCGCCAAATGTAATTTTCGCCTAAAACCGTAAACTAATACAAAACCAAAATATTAACCTGATATAGTTAATCAGTGTATTTCTCCCCCTTTTCGGTAGATACTGGTAATTACACCGCTCGCTCTATTCGAAGCTAGCGTTCAGCTTCCAGACAAAATAAACAGAGTCGTAACTTAATACGAACCTCTGTATCAGTGCACGACGCCACAGTCTCAACAGCACTGCTAGCTAATGTCTCAGACACCTTTTATTGACAAAAAGCATTACCGACGCATCAATCATAACCGTTGGCCTCGTTTTCAATCAGAGTCCTCCGATCGTGTAAATTAGCATAAAATAACAAAGGTCTAAAAATGTACTTTTCTTGGACCAAACTTGCGAGAGAAGACGACGCAGCTGATGAAATGACAAACTGTCTAGCGTGGATTTATGCACGTATTCCTTACAAGACAGCAGCCCGACAAGCAAAACATTTTGAACGCTTTGACTGGTAAGTGTGAATGTTTATCGTCACACTTGAAAATATGGGTCATGTTCGTAAATAGACTAGTAAAATCGAGACTTTCATATGGGTGACAAGCATTCTATCAAACCGGTTCAAAAATATCAAAACTGTTAATTGAATATCGTAAGGGAACCGATGTTTCAAAGTCATATAACTGTAAGCAATATCATCCTTTAAAGATTCATTGTGTAATAATGAAATACAGGATGTCCATAAAGTTAGTGTGCACTTTAAAAAGGTTATAACTGTATTTGTATTTGCGGTAGAAATACTTTATAAAAAGAATTAGAAAGAAGTCAATCTATATTTTTTAAGGTTTTATTGAACTTTTATTTAAGTTTCCATATTTCTTCCATCATTAGCAATACAAAGGGTAATATGATTTTGCAGTTCACGGAAAACATTTGCCAACTGATTTACAGCAATGCCTGAAATCACATTTAAGTTTCCATATGTCTTCCATCATTAGCAATACAAAGGGTAATATGATTTTGCAGTTCACGGAAAACATTTGCCAACTGATTTACAGCAATGCCTGAAATCACATTTAAGTTTCCATATGTCTTCCATCATTAGCAATACAAAGGGTAATATGATTTTGCAGTTAACGGAAAACATTTGCCAACTGATTTACAGCAATGCCTGAAATCACATTAGTTATTTTAGCTTTTAAATCTTCCAATGAACTAGGTTTAGTTTCATACACAGTTGTTTCCATATGTCCCCATAAAAAAAGAAAAAAACTAATGGAGTTAAATCTGGCGAAAGTGGAGGCCAACAAAATCGTCCATCCTTTCTGATCCATCTGATTTCTTATCTAAAAATCTGTTGGAAAGTTTGTGGTAAAGAGTTATTCAATAACAAAACTTAACACAAATACATTAAACTTTATAACATTTTTAAAGATATTTTTATCACAAATACAAATAAAGTTAGAATTCTTTAAAGTGCACAGAGACTTTATAGACACCCTGTATATCACTTAAATAGTTATTGCAAGATTCCTGCTTGAAGACCAGTGGAAACAAGGGATTCTAAGAACAACTGTTAAAAATGACTTCGAGCGATTGAAGGGTGTAGGTTTTATCAAGAATCATTCTTCTTCGAACAGTGTGGAGTGGTACTATAAATTCGCAAACAAAGACATGAATCAGAAAGATCACCTGAAAGATCAAATTGTGACATAATAAATATGTTGACACTTCAATCTAATTCATAAAGTTTAGAAAGGACCTCCTTCAATAATGTAAAGTGTAATAACAGCCACTGAAGTTAGGGAAACGATTTTCCTCAAAACTTATTTTAATAGCAGAAGTTTATATATTTTAATCGACAGTAGTACGAATTTTATCGTTCAATGAATGCGGAATATTTCCCTATAAAAAACATTAACACGAATATTACCAATAATATTATCAATAATAATTGACAATGTTATTAAATTATTGACAATGTTATTAAAAAATATTTATTAAAATGGAGAAGTTAAAAAAAGAAAAATATATCAACAAAGAGACGTAGTAAAAAAAACATCGGCGTAGTGTTAATATTGAAATACTTGACTAAAGTTTGCTCACTCGTTTTTCCGTCTTCAAAGCTCAATCGAAGATATGATAAAACGAGTCAAAAACGAACACCAAAGACGAAATCTAAACTTATTTATAAATGGAACTTTGTCTCTGTGTGTGTGTGTGTCTGTGTGTGTGTCCGTTACCTATAGATTCCGAAATTGCTACACCGATTTTCTTGAAAATTTACACAGTTGTACTATAAGCGCCTGCGAGTGTTCTTAGCTAGGATTTGTGTCGAGGTACTTCCGATAAATATCGAAAATCGATAATCGAAAAAATCGGTTTATAGAAGGAGTGGTCCGATTTTAATCAAATTTGATACACTCAGAGACAAAGACATAAGAAACGATATTTAGAAGTTTCAAGGTTGCAGTTCTTACAATAGTGCAGAAAATCGATTATATATATATATATATATATATATATATATATATTCCAGCTGTCAAAGAAATATCACAATATCAACCCCCCCAGCCAATACCCATAACAAAACGACATAAATAAAAATGAAAAGGATTCCCAGTACCACATCGCCTGGCGAAGCATCGGTACTCCGATGCAGAAACGGACGCGCCTTATCAGCCACCGACCTTGCTGGGACCCGCACCATGCACTTTTCAATAGCCCAAGCTCTAACGCAAGTGGTGGACTTCCCCACGCGTTTCTCTAAAAACCCTAACGGAAGGGACTTTTTACTCGACCTTTGTTTTACCTCCATCCCAGACTCCTGCACTACCAGGCAACTCTGCCCCCTCGGAAACTCTGACCACGCCGTAGTCTCCGTAAACATATCAATCCGCACTAACTCTACCTAAGAAAACCAGACCAGCAGAATATCATACTGCTACCAAAGAGCCGACTGGGACTCGTTCAGGGACTTCCTCTGCGACGTCCCCTGGAACAACGTCTTTGATCTTCCTGTCGAAGACTGTGCCTCCGAAGTCTCCTCTTGGGTTAAGGCTGGCATCGATGCTTTTATCCCTGCCAGAAAATTCCAACTAAAACCAAATTCGTCCCCCTGGTTCTCACCCGCTTGCTCGGCCGCTATTGCCCACCGGAACCATTTCTTCCGGCTCTATCGAAGCTGCTCGTCGAACCAAAACAGGCGCCTTTTCACCTCAGCACGGAACAAGTGTAAAAAAGTACTGAACGAAGCCAAGAGGGCGTTTGCTACCAGAATTAGGCAACGCATAGCATCCTCTAAGTTTGGCTCCAAAGATTACTGGCGTCTCTGCAAAAGCGTGCTCAGCAGGAACAAGACTTCAATACCCCCACTAATCAATGAATTTGATGTTCTCACCTCCCCAGCCGACAAGGCTGAATGCTTTGCCCGTAGATTCTCAACCAATTCGACACTGGACTCGTTAGGAATACCTACACCAGACTTCCCACCCAGAACTAAGGCTCAACTAAATAACGTCCACATCACACCCTCGCTGGTCGCCAAGATAATTGCGCAACTTGACCCACACAAAGCGAGCGGCGGTGACGGAATCCCAGTCATAGTACTGAAGAAATGTGCCCCAGAAATCTCCTCTGTCCTCTCTAAACTCTATAACCTCTGCCTATCTGCTTCCTGCTTTCCTGCCTGTTGGAAGTCCTCCTGCGTAGTACCTATATGTAAGAATTCTGGCGAACCCTCAGACCCCTCCAATTACCGTCCTATTAGTCTCCTTCCAATCTTTGGCAAAGTTTTCGAAGCCATTATCAACGCCGAGGTGATTCAGCATCTTATGGCCAACGGGCTTCTCTCTGACAAACAGTATGGCTTTCGCTTCACCAGGTCTACTGCTGATATGCTAACGACCATTACCGAGTACATATACCAGGCACTCGACAAGAATGGTGAAGCCCGAACCGTTGCCTTGGATATCTCCAAAGCATTCGACAGGGTCTGGCATGCTGGCCTCTTGTGCAAACTGCGGAGCTATGGGATAACTGGACATCTGTTTGACCTCATCCAGTCCTTCCTCTCTAACCGCACATTGAAGGTGGTATTAAATGGGCATGCCTCCCAAAACTACCAGACGAATGCGGGCGTCCCTCAAGATTTTATCCTAGGTCCCACGCTCTTTCTGATCTACATTAATGATCTCCCCGACACCATTAGATCCCAAGTTGGCATGTATGCCGACGACACAACAATCTACTCCCGCATCGATCAGAAACCAGGTCTGGACGACAAAGTGAACCTCGCTGCCGCACTTGAAAGGGACCTCCAATCCGTAGTGACCTGGGGTAGGGAATGGTTGGTAAATTTCAATGCCTCCAAAACAAAGCTGTTATCAACTAACCACCATAGACAATCGCATCTACCTCCCATTGGCATGGGACAGGCTAGCCTCCCAGAGAGTAAAATACTACGCCTCCTTGGCCTTACACTTTCGGCGGACCTCAAATGGAATGACTATATTGAATCCATTGCCAAATCTGCTGCTATGAAAGTCGGCTCCCTGTGCAGGGCCCGGAAATTTTTCCCACCTCAATCTATTCTGCACATATACAAATCTACCATCCGCCCGTGTAGTGAATATTGCTGCCATATCTGGTCGGGTGCCCCTGCTGCTCTCCTTGGGCTTCTTGACAAAATACAAAGGAGGATCTGTAACGTGGTTAATACTGACTTGGCAGACCGGCTGCAGCCGCTCTCACACCGGCGTGATGTGGCTTCCCTGTGCCTCTTCTACAAGTACTTTCATGGCTTCTGCTCCGATGAGCTTAGATCACTGGTGCCGCCTAAGCATGAATTTACACGAGATACTAGATTAGCAACTAGGTCCCACCCTTTTACAGTTAAACAAATAAGATCTAACCGTAAATTCTACTCCAATAGCTTCTTTTCTCGCGCTTCCCGGCTGTGGAACTCCCTTCCCCAAGTCTGCTTTCCCGACAGTTACAATCTCCAGGTGTTTAAATGTAGGGTCAATAAATACCTCCTATCACACTAACTCCCAACTATTCTCACAACACTCTCATCTACCCAACCCTCATTCTCGGTATCCTTACCCGCCTATCACCCACCCTCTGTCATTTCCTATATTTAATCAGCCTTTCTCCACTCTACGTAGCCCCCTGCACATTAGTGGCAGTGACATGCCTTGCTCGGGGTGAAACGCTTATAAAAAAAAAATATATATATAGAGAGAGAGAGAAGTTATGTACATGTTCTAAAATATAATTTATAATATATATATATATATATATATATATATAATATAAAAGGCAAGATGTTTTTGTGTATGTCTGTTTATCTTTCTGTATGTCCTTTATACCAATCCACAATTTTTATCCGATTCCCACCAAACTTCACACAAATATTCTTTCGGCTGAGTCTGAGCCCCAGGACTACAGATTAGTTTTAAAGTTTTCATTACACCCGAGCAACGCTGGGCTATACTGCTAGTATTTTATAATGAACGTATAAGATTTACAGTTTAATTATATTTAAGCGTAAGACTTACTAGTTAATCATGCAGATAACTGAATTATTGAGACTCCTCTTAGCAGTAAATCTGTTCGATCCGACGAAGTATAACTGGCTGCTTCTCTCGAAAAGAATAACCAATAAGTGCTTAACTGGGATAAGGAATTGCTTGTACATCTTAAAGCCTCTAAAAAGAAAAATGCTTTCATTTTATCACTGTCAGTTAAGTACCACACGTGATACACACGTGGGCAATCATATTTCGATAGAGACATGACAGACTGGGCTGAAGATTTCACCGTCATAGATGGGTTGTCAAGTAAGGCTAGACAACCCAATCGGTCTTGCTATTTAACCCATAGCTGGAGGAAGAGCAGTAATAACGGTTACGAAATTAACTGAAATTTAAATTGACTCTTCGATTTCTCGTTCCGAGCCAATATCCAATGCAACACAACGCACATCACTATCACTATAATTAACCTTTTTTTTCCTGCAATCAACATGGCTGATTCTAAACACCGGGGGAGCATTACATTTCGCCTTCTTAGGAACACTTGTACCCCTGATATGAAGGCGAATAATGTTATTGAATCGGTTACTACGTCTACTGATAGGAAAACTGATTCGCTGTGTCGTGCCAGAGAATTTTTTCATCAAGTTCAAGCTTGCACATTTATAAATTTATCATTCGTCCGTAAATTGAATATTTCTGTCATATCTGGTCTGATGCTCCTACTATATACACGACCGGCCATGATTATTAGGCAACCCGAGTGTTTTAAAAAATGATGAATTTCATACTACTTTTTAGTATTTATTGCCAAGTGAATAATTGTAAATAAAAATAGAATGGTTCTTTTGTTAATACTGCACAATAACATGTGCATCAAGTGAATTTATAAATATTTAATAATTACCTATATTGTAGTTTCATCAATGAAAGAATGAAGAAAATTTAGGGTGATTCGGATCAATTCATCTTGGCTTCCTTGCCTTGTAAAATGTTGCAAAGTAATAATAACGAAAGAACCATTCTATTTTCATTTGGAAATAAATACTAGAAATAGTATGAAATACATCATTTCTTAAAAGAACTGGGGTGGCCTAATAATTATGGCCGTTAGTGTATATCTCAAGATGCTTGCTAAAATTTGAAGAACTTGTGTGATTTAATCGATCTTCACATGCCATTTCGAATTCAGTCACTTTCTCACCGACATGACATCAATTACCTCAGTCGTTTCATACATATTATCATGGGAAATTGTTCTAAAGAGCTTTTTTCCTTAATGCATGGATTTAAGGGGAAAACTTGATTGGCACTTAAGTCTCACTGTTTTACTTTTCAGTAGCTAGCATGCAATCGTCTGTTCTTATATAATAGATTCTTTTCTTGCAAATCTTGGCATTGAAAATCCTATCCGATGTCTTAATTACCTGTCACCCACAATTTTTAAATATTTTAAATGCAAAAACAATCACCTTCATTTATATTCTTTAATCCTTTTTTATTATTTTCTATTCCTTTCCAAGTCTTTAGCCAATTAAATTACTTCCGCCTCCACATTTTGAGGTGGAGCTACAACATTCCCTTGGTTTAACCAATGATGTAACAATATTTCTTAATGACATCATTTCTTTTCGTTTTCTTCCATTTTTGATTGCATCATTTACTTTTTTTGACATTAAATCTGTTCTCAGGATTCAATCATTTCGAGGATTTAACCTTACTTGACCTCAAAAGTTTGTGACAAGCCTGAGACAATATTTTGCCTAAAGTTTGTTTTTCGGTTTCACCAGATGGAAAAGCTGCCACTTTATATCACACAATGGCCAAAAATATGATGACCCCGTTTGACCTGTCGCTTACACCTGCGAAATCTTTTGATTAATTCACTTTCCAGTCAGTTTCCAAGATTCTTAAGCTTTGCAATATATTTTTATACAATTCAGTCAGTCAGTTAAGTGCCATACGTGATACACGCTTGGGCGATCATGAGTCGAAAGAGACATGACTGACTGGGCAGAACATTATCCCGCAGTAGGTTGCCATTGCTTTCTTCGACAGACTGGTTGCCGACCAAGGCTATAGAACCCAATCTGTCCTGTTATTTATCCCATAACTGGAGGGAAGAGACGGATTAATACCTTTCCCAAGGGTATTTGCGCGTAAGTGAATGCAAGTAATTTAACTGGAATTCGAACCCGGTTCCTCGATTTCTCGTTCCGAGCCGATATCCACTGCACCACAACGCACATAGCCGTATTCATATTGCAACCGACAATAAACAATTTTACTATTAATCTGATTTTTCTCTCCACTCATATTGGAACCAATAATCTGCAGAATTAATAATATCAATAATAATAATTTCTCTCGCTCCGTTTTACTAAATTTAGGTTTATATTTTTTCACATGCAAAACCAGTGGTCGTCTCCATTTGTAGGCCATCTAGTCTCGCATATTCCTAGATTATTCCTGTTCAGTCTGTTCATCTACTGCTTGACATTCTCGAGTTGACCACAGCTGTTGAGCGTCCTGACGTTCCATGTCCTCAAATGTAATTATTTATTTGTTCCGCACAGTCGAAGGTTAACAGTCCAACGACACCTGTTGCTCATGCCGTTCTTTGCCGGGCGAGACATAAATTATGGAAAAATGTGTACCCTTTACGCTGTTGGTGCTAACAGTCGCTGGATGACGGTCAGGTGATACCTGTTGCCCATGGCGAACCTTACCGGGCGAAGAGTTACTTCCTTTAAAATTAACCTCACTTCACACTGTTGGGTTTTATATATCTGTTTTGAAAAGCCATGATTGTGCACGGAATAGATAGTGGAATGGTATCACGTTGCCTTCTCCACGGTGATTTATTTAGACACTACCTCTAGTTAGCTTGCCGTTGATTCCTTAATAGTTTATACGTCATTTGTAGGCTTAATTTTTGTATTACCGTGTTGCTAACATCCAGTGTAAAAAAAACGAGAGTAAGAACGGGGTGAGGTGTATGAAAGAAGAAATTGTATGTCTGTAAAAACGCAATAACTCTTTTTTATTAATCATATCACTCCAAGCAAGGAAGTACTGCCAGTGGTGCACGGGAGTTTACATAAGAGGTGAGTGATAAAAAAAGAGTAAAAAATTTCAGTTCTGTCAGAGAACGGATAAAAGAAAGATGAGAATACAGGTGTGAAGAGAGCTGCATGAGAGTAGAGTAGAAAGTGAGAAGATACAAGGGTTGTTAAGGAAAGGATTTGAGTCAAAAACATAAGAGATGGCAACTGACATTGCATTTAAATTCGATTTGGAAACGCCTCTAAGTTTGCTCTACTCCCACTAAAAATTCGTTTCGCACTGAGGGTAATAACTTCTTCCACCTCAAATAGTATGTCCGCTATGCAAATGTATTGAAGATATCATGGCTTGTATTGTCCTTAAGTCTATTTTTGTTTGTAGCAATATGGTAACATCGTAAACTAAGACTAACACTATGTCTTCTTGTGCTAACATGACGCAATAACGGAATTCATTGGAGGTGAGAAGTTTACCTCTTCCCAAGTGATCTTGTTCTTTAAGGATCAACTTAAAGTCAAGATGAAGACGGAAAAGTGACGACTCCCTCCACCAGAATTTAGTAAAAGTTGTGTGTATCTTGCGCGCATATGTTGAGTGAAAGGAGTTGACTTAGAGTGGTATTTTGATGCCGCTTAGACATCAGGATATTGTGAACTCTGTATTTAATATTGGCAACCCCACATAAAATAAATAGGGTAGTTTAGATTTGAGGTTTTAAAATGTTTTTACGCCAATTGAACGTAGCTATGGTATTGGCCCCTTTCATTTTCGTCTCCGATTTCTTTTGTTTAATTTCCTATCTTCTCCCCAGTAAGATGGCCAGAATATCAGTTCTTTGGTGGGTTTTGTTCTTTCGCAATTGTTGTCATATCTGCAAGAGAGTTTAGTGCCGTGTGAGGTTATTCGCTTTAGTGGCTTTTAATTTATACAAGTCCCGCTTTGATTTCGTACAGTTAAATGATATATTTACCAAAATTGATGATTGTGAGGGGAATGGTAAGTGAGAATGTGGTATTTTGGTTCAAGAATTTTTGTATAGTTTGTTTGGGTCAGTGATGGTGGCTAGCTAATTTTAAGATATGACAGATGGCGACTAAACTTCCTCTTCCCCACTTTTGGCATTGTGTACCATTTTTTGTATTTTTACAAAAATAACATTAATTCATTAAAGCTTACATTTAATACAATACCAATTGTCTTCAATAATTCTACAGAAGCCAATCTACTACAGCCAGTCTTTAATTTCTAACTGAAGATACGGAGTAAATATGTGTTTCTTCCTTTCCCAAGATTGTTTTTGAGAAGTACACTACAGAGTAGGTCGAGACTTGAAATATATTTGCCAATTAAAATTTCTGCTGACAGTATTCTCATATCTGGTATAAGCTTGAAAAGTTGTCTCCCTTGTTTTATGCTGTCACACATAAAAAAAACTCAGTAAACTAAATGTTTCTCTTTTGCTGAAACTAGTAGTATATATGCGGCTTACACCCCAAAAGTAAAATGACATCTATTTCTGTATATACTCTCTTCTTTTACATATATATATATATAACTCGACTATATTCTGTAAAAAACGGTTTAATTTCTATTTTTTGTCTTCAGAAATTGAATTAAATCAACTTTACAGTGTTAGCTGCTTGTGTGGTAAGTCAACTGGGATTCAGTCCATTTTTCAGTCTGTTTTTGTGAAATTTCTTGAAATTATTTTATTTATTTATTTCGTCTTTTGGCCGTCTTTGCTTTTTTTTTTTTTTTTTTTTTTTTCGTCACTTAATTGTGTAAATAATTTTGCTATTCAAGGGTATTTTCGACTAATGATAAATAGCATCACGGTTCAATTATTTCCATTAGTTTTGTCTTGTAGAAGATTTAAATTTCTATCTTCGAGAGATTGAATTCTTAACGGCTTGGTAGCGAACGCAAGCAACATAACTCGACTATATTCTGTAAAAAACGGTTTAATTTCTATTTTTGTCTTCAGAAATTGGAATTAAATCAACTTTTACAGTGTTATTGCTTGTGGTAAGTCAACTGGGATTCAGTCCATTTTTTCGTCTGTTTTTGTGAAATTTCTTGAAATTATTTTATTTATTTATTTCGTCTTTTTTGGCCGTCTTTGTTTTCTTTTTTTTTTTTTTCTGTCACTTAATTTGTGTAAATAATTTTGCTATTCAAGGGTATTTTCGACTAATGATAAATAGCATCACGGTTCAATTATTTCCATTAGTTTTTGTCTTGTAGAAGATTTAAATTTCTGTCTTCGAGAGATTGAATTCTTAACGGCTTGGCAAGCGAACGCAAGCAACATAACTCGACTATATTCTGTAAAAACGGTTTAATTTCTATTTTTGTCTTCAGAAATTGAATTAAATCAACTTTTACAGTGTTAGCTGCTTGTGGTAAGTCAACTGGGATTCAGTCCATTTTTCAGTCTGTTTTTGTGAAATTTGAAATTATTTTATTTATTTATTTCGTCTTTTGGCCGTCTTTGTTTTCTTTTTTTTTTTTTTTTTTTCGTCACTTAATTTGTGTAAATAATTTTGCTATTCATATTTTCGACTAATGATAAATAGCATCACGGTTCAATTATTTCCATTAGTTTTGTCTTGTAGAAGATTTAAATTTCTGTCTTCGTGAGATTGAATTTTGGGCGGCTTGGCAAGCGAACGCAAGCAACATAACTCGACTATATTCTGTAAAAAACGGTTTAATTTCTATTTTTGTCTTCAGAAATTGAATTAAATCAACTTACAGTGTTAGCTGCTTGTGGTAAGTCAACTGGGATTCAGTCCATTTTTCAGTCTGTTTTTGTGAAATTTCTTGAAATTATTTATTTATTTATTTCGTCTTTTGGCCGTCTTTGTTTTCTTTTTTTTTTTTTCGTCACTTAATTTGTGTAAATAATTTTGTTATTCATGTAGTATTTCGACTAATGATAAATAGCATCACGGTTCAATTATTTCCATTAGTTTGGTCTTGTAGAAGAGGAATTTCTGTCTTCGAGAGATTGAATTTTAACGGCTTGCTATAAAGCGAACGCAAGCAACATAACTCGACTATATTCTGTAAAAACGGTTTAATTTCTATTTTTGTCTTCAGAAATTGAATTAAATCAACTTTACAGTGTTAGCTGCTTGTGGTAAAGTCAACTGGGATTCAGTCCATTTTTCAGTCTGCTTTTGTGAAATTTCTTGAAATTATTTTATTTATTTATTTCGTCTTTTGGCCGTCTTTGTTTTCTTTTTTTTTTTTTTTCGTCACTTAATTTGTGTAAATAATCTTGCTATTCAAGGGTATTTTCGACTAATGATAAATAGCATCACGGTTCAATTATTTCCATTAGTTTTGTCTTGTAGAAGATTTAAATTTCTGTCTTCGAGAGATTGAATTCTTAACGGCTTGGTGAAGCGAACGCAAGCAACATAACTCGACTATATTCTGTAAAAAACGGTTTAATTTCTATTTTGTCTTCAGAAATTGAATTAAATCAACTTTACAGTGTTAGCTGCTTGTGGTAAGTCAACTGGGATTCAGTCCATTTTTCAGTCTGTTTTGTGAAATTTCTTGAAATTATTTTATTTATTTATTTCGTCTTTTGGCCGTCTTTTGTTTTCTTTTTTTTTTTTTTTTTTTCGTCACTTAATTTGTGTAAATAATTTTGCTATTCAAGGGTATTTTCGACTAATGATAAATAGCATCACGGTTCAATTATTTCCATTAGTTTTGTCTTGTAGAAGATTTAAATTTCTGTCTTCGAGATTGAATTCTTAACGGCTTGGCAAGCGAACGCAAGCAACATAACTCGACTATATTCTGTAAAAAACGGTTTAATTTCTATTTTTGTCTTCAGAAATTGAATTAAATCAACTTTACAGTGTTAGCTGCTTGTGGTAAGTCAACTGGGATTCAGTCCATTTTTCAGTCTGTTTTTGTGAAATTTCTTGAAATTATTTTATTTATTTATTTCGTCTTTTGTCCGTCTTTGTTTTCTTTTTTTTTTTTTCTTTTCGTCACTTAATTTGTGTAAATAATTTGGTTATTCAAGGGTATTTTCGACTAATGATAAATAGCATCACGGTTCAATTATTTCCATTAGTTTTTGTCTTGTAGAAGATTTAAATTTCTTAAGGTACATTGTAAAAAACGGTTTAATTTCTATTTTTGTCTTCAGAAATTGAATTAAATCAACTTTACAGTGTTAGCTGCTTGTGGTAAGTCAACTGGGATTCAGTCCATTTTTCAGTCTGTTTTTGTGAAATTTTGAAATTATTTTATTTATTTATTTCTGTCTTTTTGGCTGTCTTTGTTTTCTTTTTTTTTTTTTTTTCGTCACTTAATTTGTGTAAATAATTTTGCTATTCAAGGGTATTTTCGACTTTTACTAAGTTAAAACTTTGTAAGCCTCAGTCACTTTTTCCTTGTTTTTTTTTTTTTTTTTTTTTTTTTTTAATTGGAGTAGATAGCTTCTACTATCGCCCGGTCTCACACTCCACCCCCTTCTTTTGAATGAGTTTAGAGGTGATCACCTTGTTTCTTGTTTAGGAAGGGGTTTCCGGTTCATCCCCTTTCTCTGGTCTTGGTGTTAGTTCAGCTGGAAGCTCTTTGCAGTTACGGAGTATGGTGGCAACGTCTTTACATTCTGAGGGTACCGGGTTGGCAGTTTCCTGGTTGCTGCTTCCGACTGGTAGTTAGGAGCCCGAACTCTTGCGTAGCGTCTTGAGAGGCTGCTCTGATCAACAGTTGAATAATACCGGGGTTCTTGTAGTGCCATATCGCGCATGGACGGGCGTCCCTGCATGAACGTTCGGTGGGCAACCCCGAGGCCACATTATGTTGTAGGCCGCGCCAGTCTCCATCCTTCACAAGTTGCAAATGATTGACCGACTGATTCTATTCTAAGACCACTCCTTCACTGAATTACTATGGAAAAAAGCAAACACAATAACAAAACTAAACCAGCTCATTTGAAAACGCCCAAACCTGTCTGCATCTCTTTCACTAACATTCGCGGCATCCGCACCAACTTCCCCAGCGTAGATTCTTTCCTCCATAATAACTCACCTGATATATTAGCCCTATGTGAAACTAATCTTAACCCTTCTATCCCCTCATCTGAGTTCTGCGTTCCTGGCTACCTTCCCCTCTTCAGGAAGGACTCCAATGTTCATATGCATGGGCTTGGTGTCTATGTCAGCGAACACCTTCCTTTAGCTAGGGTGTCATCTTTTGAATCCCTAGATCATTCTTTCATGTGCTTCCGCCTCTCACTTCTCAGCTCGATTAGCTATCTCTTCTTTCTGTACCGCTCTCCTTCCTCCCCTGACTGTTCGTTACTTGACATCATTTCTGACAATATTGACAAAGCCATTTCTACCCATCCCTCTGCCCATGTATTCGTGTTTGGTGACTTTAACGCCCACCACACCAAGTGGCTGAAGAACGCTGTCACTGACCCTGCTGGTGTCCACACCATGAACTTTTCAATCACCCAATCCCTTACGCAAGTAGTGGACTTCCCCACGCGTTTCTCCGACAACCCTAACGGAAGCAACTCACTTCTAGACCTCTGCTTCACTTCCATCCCAGACTCTTGCACTACCAGACAACTCTGCCCTCTTGGAAACTCTGACCACACTGTAGTGTCCGTCAATATTTCACTCCACTCCCGCCCGACCCATGAAACACAGACAAGTAGAATATCATACTGCTATCAAAGAGCAGACTGGGATTCGTTCCGAGACTTCCTCTGTGACATCCCTTGGAACAACGTCTTTAGTCTTCCCATCGAAGAATGTGCATCCGAGGTCTCCTCCTGGGTTAAGGCTGGCATTGATGCCTTCATCCCTGCTAGGAAATTCCAGCTTAAATCTCATTCGTCTCCATGGTTCTCACCTGCTTGTTCGGCTGCCATTGCCCACCGGAATCATTTCTTCCGACTTTATCGTAACTATGCGTCGGAAGAAAACAGGCGCCTTTTCACTTCAGCTCGTAATAAGTGTAAAAGGGTACTTAACGAAGCTAAGATGTTGTTTGCTGCCAGAATGAAGCAACGCATAGCATGCTCTAAATTCGGCTCTAAAGACTACTGGCGACTCTGTAAAAGAGTACTTAACAAGAGCAAGTCCACAATACCCCCGCTAATCAATAAATTTGAGGTCCTCACCTCCCCAGCAGATAAGGCTGAATGTTTTGCCCGCAGATTCTCGAACAATTCGAGTCTGGACTCGTCTGGAGTCTTTACACCCGATTTCTCACCTAGAACCGAGGCACAACTGAATGATGTCCACATTACACCTTCGCTTGTCTCTAAGATAATCTTAAAACTTGACCCTCACAAAGCGAGCGGTGGTGACGGAATCCCAACCATAGTCTTAAAGAAATGTGCCCCTGAACTCTCCTCTATCCTTTCTAAGCTCTACAACCTCTGCCTATCTGCTTCCTGCTTTCCTGCCTGTTGGAAATCTTCCTCTATAGTTCCCATATTTAAAAAC
Organism: Ascarosepion bandense; assembly: GCA_037127315.1. Taxonomy (NCBI): domain Eukaryota; kingdom Metazoa; phylum Mollusca; class Cephalopoda; order Sepiida; family Sepiidae; genus Ascarosepion; species Ascarosepion bandense. The sequence continues at coordinate 10,768,834 of JBBBDQ010001236.1, forward strand.
ACTGGAGAACCCTCTGACCCTGCAAATTACCGCCCTATCAGCCTTCTTCCGATCTTTGGCAAAGTGTTCGAAGCCATTATCAACGCCGAGGTGGTTCAGCATCTCACAGCACACAGGCTCCTCTCGGACAAGCAATATGGTTTCCGCTTCACCAGGTCTACTGCTGATATGCTAACGACCATCACCGAGTACATATACCAGGCACTCGACAGGAATGGCGAAGCTCGAACCGTTGCATTGGATATATCTAAGGCGTTCGACAGAGTTTGGCATGCTGGCCTTCTATGTAAACTGCGGAGCTATGGTATAACTGGACATTTGTTTGAACTAATCCAGTCATTCCTCTCTAACCGCACAATGAAAGTGGTATTAAACGGACATGCCTCTCAGAACTACCATACAAACGCAGGTGTCCCCCAAGGCTCCATCTTAGGTCCTACACTCTTCCTGATATATATTAATGATCTCCCTGATTCCATAAGAACCCAAATAGGTTTGTACGCCGATGACACCACAGTTTACTCTCGCCTCCAACAAAAATCTGGTGTAGGCGTCAAAGCTAAACTTGCAGCCGAGATTGAAAAAGACCTCCAATCCATATTGGACTGGGGTAAGAAATGGCTAGTAAATTTTAATGCTTCTAAAACGAAGCTACTGTCAATTAACCATCATCGACAATCTCACCTACCTCCCATTAGCATGGACCAGGCTTGCCTCCCAGAGAGTAAAACACTACGCCTCCTTGGTCTCACACTTTCAGCGGACCTCAAATGGAATGACTATATCGAATCCATTGCTAAATCCGCTGCTATGAAAGTCGGTTCTCTGTGTAGGGCCCGGAAGTTTTTTCCGTCTAAATCTATCCTGCACATTTACAAATCTACCATCCGCCCGTGCATTGAATACTGCTGCCATATCTGGTCGGGTGCCCCTGCTGTTCTCCTCGGGCTTCTCGATAAGGTTCAGAGGAGGGTCTGTAATGTGATAGATACCGACTTGGCAGACCGCCTGCAGTCTCTCTCCCACCGGCGAGACGTGGCTTCGCTGTGTCTCTTCTATAAATACTTTCACGGCTTCTGCTCCGATGAACTTAGATCACTGGTGCCCCCTAAATACGAATTTGCACGAGATACTAGATTAGCAACTAGATCCCACCCTTTTACAGTGAAATCGATAAAATGCAGCCGTAACTTCTACTCCAACAGTTTCTTTCCTCGCACTTCCCAACTGTGGAATTCTCTTCCAAACGATTGCTTCCCCGACGGCTACAATCTCCAGGAGTTTAAATGTAAGGTCAATAGACACCTCCTAACACACTAACCTGCTCCCATTCTATCAAACACTCTTCCCATCTGCCCGACACTTATCCTTGCTATCCTTACTCATCTATCACCTTTCTCCTGACATTCCCTATGTCTATCCACTCCTTCTCTTTACCTTCCCCTATGTAGCCCCATGCGCAATAGTGGCAGTGGAATGCCTTGCTTGGGGTGAGATGATTAAAAAAAAAAAAAAAAAAAAAAATATATATATATATGTGTGTGTGTGTGTGTGTGTGTGTGTGTGTGTGTGTGTGTTGTCTGGTTGATTATTCATTCGGTATTACATGTACACGCACCAAACAAACAGCTGAGGAAACATACATGTTTCCAGTGATATCAATTTAGGCTCTTTCTAGTTGCACACTGTCAATGACAATTGAGTAATCTATTTATAAGTGAAAGTTTTGTTTGTCGAATCGCCACTCTCCGGCACCGTAAAGTCGCTTACTAACTCTGCTATAGATATTTCGATGTCCGCTACCCCGCCTATCTTCGTTTTCGTCAACAGCAAGATCCATGGCTCCGGATTTCTCACTCACTAAACCACAACTCTCCAAAACTTGAGGGCAATAACGAACTTGAACGAAAAATAAAACATGTGTACACAAAAGAATGGGCAGCTCGACGCTGGACACACCCGTTTCTTTGAATGAGTGCCGGTCATATCGGCTCAAATCAATATATGTTCACATCCCCTCATCGGCATATTGATCTGATATTTACGATAATTGTTTTGCTTGTTTGTACCCAATGTTACAAACGCTTACATACACAAACAATAAAACGGTGTATGAATTATGGTATATCTATGATTTTAAAATAACATACAAAGTGTTGATAAGCCGAAAAGGCAAACCAATCAATCATCAGCGGATATCTATACACAAAGAACTGCAACAGCGTAAATTTGCACAAAAGGCATATTATACTTACTCGATGAAAAATAGATAGATAGATAGATAGATAGATAGATAGATAGATAGATAGATAGATAGATAAAAACAAGTGGGCCATTCTGTACTACAGTATCTCTGGCATTTTTACGCATCAAACAATCTACAAACAGAAACAGAAAATGCCTATTACTATTAAATCTTTAAATTTTTAGACACACACACACATATGCCAGAAGCAAGTGGATATGTCTAACCACACTGATGAGCTGTGATACAGCGAAACCGGCTTATATGTGGATGACTAATATATATATATATATATATATATATATATATTACAAGAAAGTGCAATAAAATCTATTCTATCCACACGTCAGTGCGCACATGTCGGAGAAGCAACTTCCATGATATATCAGTTTCGGGAGACATTATGTATGTATATATGTATATATGTATGTGTATATGTAATGGAACATGGCCAAGTGGTTCGCTTTCTGATCATGAGACCGGCGTTCTAATATCACCATGCTTGATTAGTTAGAAAGGCGACTTTTTGATGTTATCGATTTTGGAGAAGGTCTCAGTGTGTGGCAACCTAAAAAGTGCCGGAAAATGATAACATTGGGTTGACCCAAACCTTATGAGTGAAAATCAACGGAATCAGCCAATGTTTGTGCTAACAAGAAGTCCCCAGTCATCACGACCGAAGGTTTGAGCGTGCTAGATTTGTTCAGACTACTGATCACGCTAGATAACTAGTTCTCTCTTAAAAACTGTAAGTAAACTCCGCTCAGCCTAGTTGCAATAGAAAACACTGGTAGGCTTTGTGAGTATTGAACAAACAAAATTGTTCCTAAGCAGATGTCTGAAACAGGGACTAGCTAGCCGCCCTAGAGGGGTAATCAAGGATACGTGTGGTCAGCTTTTATGCATAATATATTCATATGTTTTCTCGGATTGTGGTGGTGGCTAGTCACCTAGTATGATCAAATTCAAAAGCGGAGTCAATACGGTTAAATGGTTTATATATATATATATATATATATATATATATATATATGTCGCAAAATTTATAATAAATATTCACAGCTCTATATAGTATAGTATATCGAGCACTGGTTTAAATTAATGTTTTGGACGTTGAAAGAATTCTTTGTTCTGTATTCACTCGGATATATATATATATATATATATATATATATATATATATATATATAAAGTTCAGTGATGACACTGCATCGTTAGACTTGATGGAGAGTGCTCTAGACTTAAATAAACAGCCAATGTAAGAAGTTCCCTTAATGGATTAATTTATTATGTCTGTAACGAAGGCATTTTTCAAATTTGTAGGACATTTGTAGGAAATTGTCATCTGGAGAGGAATGTGCTCTGCAAGACATATTTGCTAAAAACATGTTATGCATGAATAAAAAAAATTTCTGGGTTTCATCCAGAATATGTGGAGGGAATTGATAGATGTGCCCAGCTGTGCAGCAAACTTATGACCATATGTGGTCATGGGACTGATGATGATGATGTTCTTTTGAGAATATTTCTTAAATTACATGTAAGTTAATTACTTACTGCTTTTTGATCATTCTGTGAGGAAAACCTAAACTTATTTATAAATGGAACTTTGTCTGTGCGTGTGTCTGTGTGTGTGTGTATCCGTTACCTATAGACTCCGAAACGGCTGAACCGATTTTCTTGAAAATTTACACAGTTGTACTATAAGCGTCTGCGAGTATTCTTAGCAAGGTTTTGTGTCGAGGTACCCCCCGATAAATATCGAAAAAATCGGGTTATAGAAGGATTGGGCCGATTTTAATAAAATTTGATACACTCATAAACAAAGACATAAGAAACGATATTCAGAAGTTTCAATGTTGCAGTTCTTACAATAGTGCAGAAAATTGATTATATATATATATATATATATATAAAAGGCAAGCTGTTTGTGTGTGTGTCTGTTTATCTGTCTGTATGTCCTTTATACAAATCCACAATTTTTATCCGATTCTCACCAAACTTCACACAAATATTCTTTAGGCTGAGCCTGAGCTCCAGGACCATGGATTAGTTTTAAAGTTTTCATTACACCCGAACAACGCCGGGCTATACTGCTAGTATGATTTATATATATATACATTTTTTATATGAACCTAAAGTTATTGTCGGATTCTCCCTTCAGCGAATCACCTTGAGTGGACTTAATTAATCTTAGAAGCGAGATAATGGCTTCTCAGGTCAAAATCTCATAATTATAGCCTCCACCAATGGTGCGTTCTCTACATAACAGTGATAGACAACTTTGGAGTGATTATCAAGCAATTTGTTGTCTTGGTAACAACGAAAAATGGTGCCATGATCATGCCGATGAATTAAAAGCAATTAAAAGTAACAGGTGAATTCAGGGTTCGGCGAATTAGTAAAAGCAATTAAATTCTGCGTATCAGAATAATTGTCTCACCTTCATGTGAATGACCCATGTTCAAATCCCGAATATGACTTCCTGAATTACTTGGCGTCAATTAAATTTGAGGGTTTCTCAGATTATTCCATTTTAACTCATGCTAAAGAAATTTATTTACAAAGCTTCCAAAACAAAAGCGCGCTAGATATCAAATAACTGCAATTTATTTATGAGATTTTCCTCGTCTTTGTAGAGATACGGTGCAGTAATGGTTAGCGTCTCTTGTTGAGGAAATGAAGAGCCAATTTCGAATTCTAATCGACTTCATTACATTCACTTCCCACCTGATACTTTGTATGTCCTGCTTATTTGTAGGTTCTGCCTTTGTAGGATAGAAGGTAAATTCCGAACAAATCGAACCCTGGGAGACGGGCTAGAGAAACAACAAAAACACCGGAGGTAAGGGTCGGGATATATTCTTCGTTGAATGTCATCGTGAACCACAAATAATAATTAGTAACCACCGAGGTGGAAATGCATTAACTAGAAATATTCTTTAACGACATTCTTTGAGATTTACCTTAATTTTAATCTGATGATTTCTCCAGGGGATAACTCCTGCAGCTTTCCTGGCTGCATTGTAGCTGATTTTGAAAAGCTATCATTGGGATGTTTCTTTCAACATCCTCGTCATCATAAATCTCATGACCATTTCTGGTCGTAGTGTTACTGCACACTTGAGCATCTGTCAGTCTCCATCGATTTGTCGCAGTTGTTTGCTAATGGATCTCCACGAAGGTTCTTTTAGTCTAGTTAGCAAACTTTTCAAACTATTTTCCCTCTGTCAATCTCTTTATTTTTGCCTCTTAGGATAAATGTGGAAATATTGTAGACTCTCATAACGCAGCCTAGCGTTTCAACTTTCTCTTCTAGAATGTGGGAATGAGATCTTCAAAAGCTACAGAATAATTCTACCACACACATTTAATTCTCCCTTAGTGACAGCTGCATCGTGTTTGTTTCAAGCACGCCAGAAAGGATGATTCGATTTCAATTTTGACGTTATTAATTTCTTTTTAATTTGTCAAAAGAAAAACGGTTTTTATATTTTCAAGTAGTTTTTTTTTCTTTTGTTTGTTGCTGACTTACCTCTGTAGAATGGTGGGAATTAGAATCCGAGAAGTCGTTTTTTTTTTTTTTTGCGATGACAAAACATTCGCTCCTAGTTACTTAACTTTAGACCATATTGAAGAATCAAGACGGAAAAGTGTCGAATCAAGCAATCTTGTTGGTATTTTGCAGATATCGACCGGAATTGAGTCTTCGAAAAATAAATAATTTCTTATTTTGTTCTCACGTCTGTTGAGAGTGAAAGCGAATTATTGAAAGAGAGATAAAGAGAATGAAAATAAAGGAAAAAGAGAAAGAGAGAAAAAGGGTCAACAAACTGTGACAGAAACAAAGAGAGAGAAAAAAGGGAAAGAAAAGAAGAGGCAAAAACAGAGAATGACAAGGAAAGGCAAAACGAAAGAAAGATACGAAGACAAAATGACAGAAGAAAGGATGAAAAGGATGAAAATGATAAGGAAAATGCAAGGAAAGATATAATTTTTTTTATAATTATATCGTCCCAGCAGGGGTTACATAGGAGGAAAGTTATGAAAAAGAATGATAGGTCATAGGGAGTGTCAGGAAGTAGGTAAGAGAAAGATGACTGTGGCCACAAAGTGAGGGATCAGTTTATATTGTAATGTAGAATTGATCCCCCACTTTATAACCACATTATAATAGTATAGAATTTTTTTTCATAATTATATCGCCCCAAACAAAGCATTTTATTGCCACTGTTTTGCAGGAGGTTACAAAGGAGGAAAGTTATGAGAAAATGTGACAGGTTATAGGGAGTGTCAGGAAGTGGGTAAAAGAAGGATGACTCACAAAGTGAGAGATCAATTTATATATTGATTGTAATGTATAATTGATCCCCCACTTCATTACCCACATTATAATAGTATAGAATTTTTTTTTTATAATTATATCGCCCCAAGCAAGGCATTTTATTGCCACTGTTTTGCAGGGGGTTACATAAGAGGAAAGTTATGTGAAAGAATGACTGGTTATAGGGGGTGTCAGGAAGTGAGTAAGAAAAGAATGAGAATACTGATAAGAGTTGAGTGGACGGAGAAAGGAGCATGAGAGATAGGATGAAGGTTAGTGAGATGGGAGATGACTACTGACTTTACATTTAAATTCTTGGAGATTGTAGCTGTTAGGAGAGCCAGTAAATGGAAGGGAATTCCACAAACGGGAAGTGCGAGAAAAGAAGCTGGTGGAGTAGAATTTGGGTTTACAATTTATTGGTTTCACAGTAGAAGGGTGGGACCTAGTTTTTAATCTTGTGGCTCGAGTAAATTTATATATAGGGAGTACGAGTGAGCTAAGTTCATCGGAGCAGAAGCCGTGAAAGTATTTGTAGAAGAGACACAGGGAAGCCACATTGCGCCGGTGGGAAAGTGACTGTATCGGAGCTGCCAAGTCGAGATCTATCACATTACAGATTCTTCGTTGGATTTTGTCAAGGACACCTAGGTGGATAGCAGGAGCACCCGATATGGCAGCAGTATTCAATGCACTGGCGGATGGTAAATTGATATATTTGCAGGATTGTTTCAGGCGGAAAAAACTTCCTGGCCCTACAAAGAAACCGACTTTCTTAGCAGCGGATTTAGCTATGGATTCTATATAGTTATTCTACTCGAGGTCTTTTGTGAGAGTTAAGCCGAAGAGGCGTGGTGTTTTGCTTTCAGGTAGACTAACCTGGTCCATGCTAATTTGGGGTAAGAGCGATTGTCTGTGATGGTTAATAGATAGCAGCTTTGTTTTAGAAGCATTAAAATTCACAAGCCATTTCTTACCCCAGTCCGCCACGAATCGGAGGTCCTTTTTAAGCTCGGCAGCGAGGTTTGCTTGGTCAGCCTCAGCAGATTTTTGATTGATGCCTGAGTAAAATGTAGTTTTGTCAGCGTATATGCCTACTTAGGAACTTATTACATCTGGGAGATCGTTAATGTAGATAAGAAAAAGCATAGGACCTAGAATAGAGCCCTGAGGAACACCCGCGTTCGTATGATAGTATTAGGAGGCATGTCTGTTCAATACTACCTTCATTGTGCGATTTGAAAGGAATGACTGGATAAGGTCAAACAATTGTCCAGTTATGCCATAACCTCGCAGCTTGCAGCAATGCCCGACTCGTCAAACGCTTTGGAGATATCTAGACCCTGATGCATATATTTAGTGATGTTCGTGGGCATATCAGCTGTAGACCTGTTGAAAGTGAAATCATACACTTTGTCAGAGAATAGTCTGTGGGCTGTGAGATGTTGAACCACCTCGGCGTTGATAATGGATTCGAACAATTAGAAAAACAATCGGTAGGAGGCTGATAGGGTGATCATTAGAGGGGTCAGAGTATTTACCAATGTTTTTATATATTGGAACCACGGAAGAGGATTTCCAGCAGGCATGAAAGCAAGGAGCAGAGAGGCAGTAGTTATAAAATTTGGAGAGAGCAGAGGGGAGTTCAGATGCACATTTCTTCAGGACAATGATTGTATATATATAATTATGTAGTTATGAATTAAATGTACATTGCAATGTACAATTAATTCATGACTACATAATTATATTAAGCTCTATAATACTCATTATATTGAGCACTGTTCATAATAAAATTAATGCCAGAGAGAGCACTCAAAATAAAAATAAAAAATTGAATCCTCTTCACCTGGAATAATATATATATATACAAACAAATGAATATTAGCTCAACACTCACGGGCAACAGACTGTTTCATGTGTCCTGATGATTGCGCTTAACATGAAAAAGTCTGTCGCCCCTGATTTTTTACTTTTTTATATTTATATACGCTCTATCTCTGATATTGAGCACTTTATCTTATAAATATAGCAGACTTTAAAACTATTCACACATATATATATATATATATATATATATATAGTACGAAAAAATCTATAAGTGAGCCACAACCTACCGCGGTTTTACCCTACAGATCGTCAGGGAATGAGGCTCATTCCCTGACGATCCGTAGGGTGAAACCGCGGTAGGTTGTAGCTCACTTATAGATTTTTTCCTGTTTTTGCTCTACTAATGTATTTTCGTACTTTCGTATCGAGCACTTTTTCTGGTGTTTAGGTTCCGTTTTGGGTTTTTTTTTTCTTTCCTGTGGATGCTTGACTTTTTGTTCTTGTTTCGCTGGTTTCTTTTTTTTTTCTCCCCCATTATCCGACGAAATATTACGCCGGATTTTAACGGATTTAGGTTCTGTTTGTTCACATTTTTTCGAAGATTTAGGTTAGTATAAACTTACGGAGTCTAGGTTATTATTATTATTATTATTATTATTATTATTATTATTATTATTATATATAGTATAAACAAGACAGCGAGAGAAAAAGAAAGTCAAAGAGAGAATGAGTAAGAGAAAGATATAGAACTTGACAGTAAAACTAGAGCTAAAGAGAGATCAAAAGAGAAAGAAACAGTTAAAAAGAGCGCCACAGAAAAAGGAATAGACACTAACAGAAAGAAAGAAAGAAAGAAAGAAAGAAAGAAAGAAACACGGAAAGGGAAAGAGCTAAAGAGAGGCAGAGATAGAACAAAAGAAGAAGACAAAGAAACATTTAGAGAAAAATGAGAATGAATGACCGAGAGAGAAAGAGACATGCAGTGAGGTAAAGAGAGAGAGAGAGAGAAAGAGAAAGAAAGAAATAAGTTAGAAACATTTAGAGAAAAGGAAAATGAATGACAGAGAAAGAGAAGGGGAGATGCAGTGCCGTAAAGAGAAAGAGAAAGATAGAGAAAATAACAAAAAAAAAAAAGAAAGAAAGAAAACGACAACGGAAAAAACTGTGTTTTAAAAAAAATGACGCAAAGCAGAGATGGAATGAATACTAAAAAACATTTATGAATATTAAGTTTATCCCAGTGTGGATATAACTGTGGCCCTCTTCATCTCTCATCTCTCTGGGGATAGTCTTTGCAAATAAATTGTTTTCGTTTTTCTTTTTCCTGCCAGTTTTAATTTTGTCTTTCCATTCATCAGAGGCTACGATTCAAATTTCATTTTATCACTGTTAAAATGGCACGACAGACCCCAACAACCTCGTTCTATCCGACGCCATATCTTGTTACACCTGAACTGAGAGATCCATTTAGATTTGAAAGTTTCGAAGAATTTTATTTTGTTTTATCTTTGGTGTGTATATGTGCTTTTCAATTTCACTGTTCACACGAGTGATATCGTTGTTGGTCTCAATAACCGAGGAAGGTGAATAATCCTCACATTCAAAGAATATTCTCATCAATACGATCGGTTTTCCTGAGTTTCCATTCTTACTTGAAACCACTGTTCCATTAGCACCAAATATTGATAAATAAAAATCCTAAATAAATAATCTATGCCGGGGTTTCTTTGTGTGAGGCGAATCTTTGAATCCACAGTTTGCATCCCTTGGAGACCGTTAATGGCCTGACCAAAAAGTGGGTACCTACTGAGATAATGCTTACAGATTCGAATATAATTGACCAATATTTATCAATACTTGATTCAACTACATGCTGAGAGACTCAAAAATAAACGTCCGATATGATGTTTAACTAACCCTAAAAGAAGTAATTTCCTATGAAGTGAAATATAAACGACCGATATATATGTATTATTGATACAATAACATGCTGATAGATACAAATAAACGGCCAATATTTGTCTTTCAGTTTAACAAGTAAATATCGATGCATAAGTAAGCGACAGATATATACCTACCCCCGAACCAAGTAAATGCTTATAGGATAAAGCATAAAAGGAATATTTTCACCTATGCCCAGACCAAGTTAATGGCTATTGGCATGAATAAAAATGACTAACATTTACTTATCGATAGACCAAATAAATTCTTATATATATATATATATATATATATATATATATATATATATATATATATATAAACGAGCAATATCTACAGAAACAGATAAAACAGATACATGGTCCTGGGTATGACGGTAAACTGCATCCGGCAGTACGGCCTCTGATTGGGAGGTTGTGAGGAGCATGGAACCACTTTTTAATTGCTGTTGTTCTCAGGTCCACTTTGACACGGAGTGGTAACACCTGTTAGGGTCCCAGCTATGGGCAAATAGTTAACCCCCTCAAACTGGGGTTAAAACCCTATGAATGTATAAAGATACACTTTTATAGAAATATATACTTAAAAATAGACTTTTTTAATAGAAAAATATACATTTTTGAAAAAGAAATTATTCTCAGCAAAATATTTTTGAATACAAAACGAGAATATATTTTCAGTTTTCTAAAATAAGAAAGAATAAAAATTTTGTTAAAATCTGACTAAATCAACCTTCTCACTATAACTAAACATTAAAAAATACCTTAAAACACCACCTTTTGGTATTAAATAACCCACAGAGGTGTTAATATGCCGTTAAACAAAACTCAAACTCAAACTGAAAAGCTTATAAACTGGAATATAAGGAACCGATATTTGCTCATCGAGAAACAAAGTGACTGCTTATACCCCATTTAAAAATAGCAATATTTACCTCTAAACTGCTCGTATTTTCCTGTATATTAACCTAATACGGGGTCTGTTAAAAATTATTGGGCCTGTTACCATAATAACTGCGCTAATGTACGAAGAGAAAAGGCGCTTGGCTCAGATTAACTTTCAATTGCGCATACACACTAAGTTATAACGGTTTCTCTCACTTATGTTGCTTATAGCAATACTGGGAAAAAAAGTTGGTAGAGTGTAGATGTCTCATCACACCACAGAGGTTCTAACATGATCATGATCATATCAGAACCTCATTGATCTTGGTCTGTGAAGCAGATTTTGGTCAAGACCAACATTCTCAAAGTTCGACAACCACCATCTCCAGATTTTGCTCTTTACTACTCTTTCTTCTTCAAAAATTAAATCTCACTTGAAAGAAACAAGGTTACAGCAAATCCAAGAGACTGCAAAGAAGCTGCCTCACGTTATCTCAAAAATAGGGTTTCAGGAATTCATCAATGCAAATGACTATGAAAAAATGTGTTGCTTCAGAAGAGGTCAACATCGAATAAGATTAAATGCGGAATTTATACCTGTTATAGTTTTCATTTCATAACACAAGTTCATATACATTTTGATCAGACCTTGCAAACGCCAAGAAACCTAAATATATGTAAGATGCTTTGTACTTAACCCCGTACAAAATGATTTAAATATGAAATATCAATATTAATTTCTAGTCGAACCAAGTAAATACGAATAGCAATATTCCAAACATATATATAACATACACATGAATGTATATGCATAAACTCTACACATATTTATTGATAAGTTAAACAAAATTCACTTATTATAATGGCTAAATGTACAGCCAAAAGTGATGCATAAAACAAAACATTTGGAAAAATCCTCTATAGTTTGAGTTCTGAAAAATATTTTAAAATAATAAGAACATAAGAAAAATTATATAAAAACTGAATGATGATACCTACTTTGTCATTTTCAATGACGCTTGCATATATATATATATATATATATATATATATATATATATATACCAAACAAAAAGAAAAAGTAAGAATCCCTCGTAATCAACTTAAAAAAGAGCTATGGGTTGCCTTATATAAATCAGTGTCTGCAGACTGTTAATTTAGTAGGGGGTGCATCAGGGATTGATCAGCTCTGATGGATTCCATTAATGAGGGGGGTATGATGTCTGAAAGCTCCGAAACTGCCCATTGGCCCAATTCAGAACATTACTGACGACGCCCTCCAACGCGGCTTAAAAGCGTATATTCAAACTGTGATAAAATATAGATTTAATGTTTGTAAATATAAAAGTCTACATTGAAGTAAACACACAGCGATGAAAATCTGTTTCAAGCTTAAACAAAATTGACAGGCTATGTGCGTTATGATTTGCTCGACAATTTATATATACGCACTTCCCACCTGTGGAATTCCCTTACATATACTTGCTTCCCCGGCAGCTACAACCTCCTGGAATTTAAATGTAAGGTCAGTAGATATTTCCTATCTCACTAACTCGCATCCAGTCTCTCATTCTTAATCTACTCCATCCCCATCCTCGGTATTCCTATCTGTCTATTACCCTCCTGACATTTCCTGTAACTAACCCCTATTTCTCATTACTTTCCCCTATGTAACCCCCTGCGCAAAAGTAGCAATAGAATGCCTTTCCTGGGGTGAGATGATTAAAAAATACACTTTAATTGTTGTTTTTTTTAGATCTGTCAGAGTGACAGGGTGTAATCGATTTCTATTTTCCCCCATATTAAGTGATTTGCAGTGGTGGGCATTAATATGATTGTATTTTCGGTGTGTATAATGAAATTTGTTTATGTCATCCGGGATTGTATCAGATTTTTAACCTACCAGACACTATTGTCTCGACTGTCTCCTACGGCGACTGTTTGCGATGGACGTTACTTTAAGAAGAGTACGAAAATCGTAACCCTGGTAAACCTTACAGAGAGATCATGGATATTGTTGGTATCAAACCTTCAATGTCAGTCGTGTCATCAAGAAGCAAAAACAAACTGGATCCATGCAGTCGGAAGAGAAAAACATCGACAAGAGACGACGTATACGCGATCAGGGAAAGTGTGAAAGATCTTAGGAATGTATTATTCGTTTTGTTTTAAGTAATTTGCACAAGGGTACATATCTATCTATCTATCTATCTATCTATCTATCTATCTATCTATCTATCTATCTATCTATCTCAGACCAAAACATGAAGGAAAATATGACCAGAGAAGAGAAACAATGCCAAGAGACGACGTATGCGTGATCAGGGTAAGTGTGAAAGATCCTAGGAAGACATTACTCGTTTTGTAGGCGCATTTGTTTAAACTTTTATGTGACACAGTCTTTTTTACTTTCAACCAATATGATAACATTTGTTAGATATTACTGACAAATTTGTCAATTGTCACATATAAACGAGTATTTTCTTTAAAACACAAATGTGACATCTCTTTATGAATACTTTAATACTGACAAACCAAAATATTTTACCTGAGATATGTGGATGAAATCATGTGTATTGTCTGGTAACTTCTATGCGTGTCAATACTAGCAATGGATATGGAGGTCATCATTAGGTACTTTATTTTGTTTTGTTTAAAACCTTAATTATTGCTACGGAGAGGGCTTTGAGCGAATTTCTTTTTCAAGCTAAAAGTATTAAGATCACAACTTCTTTTATGTACCATATCCTTTCAGAACGTAGGCGATCATGGCTTTCCACATCTCCCTGTCCCTGGTGGCTATTAGTTTCTCCTGTTGCACCATTCCAACCCTCGTTCAGTCTTCTACCTGATCAGTCAGTCAATTAAGTGCCATACGTGATACACTCTTGGGCGATCAAGTATCGAAAGAGACATGACTGACTGGGCAGAAGATTATCCCGCAGTAGGTTGCCATTGCTTTCTGCGGTAGACTGGTTGCCGACTAAGGCTATAGAACCCAATCTGTCTTGTTATTTAACACATAACTGGAAAGAATAGACGGATTAATACCTTTCCCAAGGGTATTTTGCGTAAGTGAATGCAATGAATTCGGCTGGAATTCGAACTCGGCTCCCCGATTTCTCGTTCCGAGCCGATACCCAATGCACCACAACGCACATACACCTGATAAGGTTCTTCAAATATGTTATCCGCTGCTTTCCCCTGTCTCTTTTTACCCTCTATATGGCCTGATAGTAGCAAGTTCTCCAAGCCGTCCTTCCTCATTGCATGTCTCAGGAACTTTAGCTCTCTCTTCCTGATGCTCAGTATTAATTTCCTTTTCGTTTCCATCCTTTCCAAAACCTCGTTATTGCTCTCATACTCGATCTATGATATCCGCAGCAACCTTCATTAGAACCACATTTTAGCTACTTCAAGTTTTTCCTTCATCTTCGAAGATATTGTCCAACATTTACTGCCATATTGAAGAACCGACTTCACATAGCAATCCAGTACTTTCCTCTTTGTTTCTAGTGAAATTGTCCTGTTTCTTAATACTTTACTCAACTTCTGGAAACAACTACTTTGCTACTAAATACAGAAACTAACGCATTTACCCACTCAGATATTGTATCGTAAAACGAAAACAATGTATTTACACCAGTAATCAACTAAGCGGTAAAATTCAGCTCGAAATTCCCTGTAGGTGAGATGGATTCACTTGTACCTGATAAGACCGGAGACTGTTACGGTTAGATCACCTCATAGCTGCAGTAAGGATCATTACAATAATCTACCTCTAAATAGTGATAACGTATCATCCAAACAATGAAGAATGAAAGAATTTACATTAATTCATACATTTTACTACTGTTTCCATATTCGTTTCAACACACCCTTTTCCTAAATATCGTCTGAAGTTCTTAGACGTATTTTTTTTATTATTACATGCAATTTTACTTTTATCATATTCAATTATGTTTTTGCCAGAGTCTCTGAGAATAACCATTTTCCTTACTGCTTATAGCTAACGATTTTGCTTAAACCAGCAAATAACAGGACAAATTTATTCTGCCTGATCATTTGCGATGAACTAGTGTGTTTGATCCTCACTTTAGACCTCTTGCCCCATCTAATCTACACGGTCTGGTCTGGTCTGGTCTTGTGTTCCTGCTATATTTTCAGAGATTCTTTATAAATTTGTGATAGGTACTGATCTGGCGGCTCGACTGCAACCACTTCCCCACCGTCGAAATATGGCTCCCCTTTGTCTGTTCTATAAATACTTTCATGGTTTCTGCTCGGACGAACTTAAGTCACTGGTGCCTCCTCAACAGGTGTTTACTCGTGCAACCAGACTGGCAACTGGGTCCCACCCATTCACAGTCAGGTTAGCCAAATGCAGACGACAATTCTACTCCTGCAGCTTCTTCTCTCTCACTTCCCGCCTGTGGAACTCTCTCCCATATTCTTGCTTTGCTGACGGCTACAACCTCCAGAAATTTAAATGCAATGTCAATACTCATCTATTAACCACTTGACTCTTAGCTCTCTCCCCCTTATCCTTCCCTTTCTCTCCACCTATGTATCTGTCATCGCACCTGCATTCTCAGTTTTCTATTGCTCCTTTCTAACTGGTTTGTACTCCTCACTCTTTTCTAATTAATCTTTTTACAGTTATGTAGCCCCCTGCACATCAGTGGCGTTTCCGCCTTGCTCGGGGTGAAATGATTAAAAAAGAAAATGTGCAATTTTATTGGTTCTGATATGTATAATCATCAGCAAAAAGAGAAGCCCAATATGCCAACTGCAAGTCGGAGAATCTAAAATAAAAGAAGTAAAAAATTCAAATACCTGGGAAGTGTTTTGACAGAGAATGGAAAGTGCGCCATGGAGATCCAAAGACGCATTGGAATGGCCAAAGACGCATTTCAGAAGCTAGCCTAGGTACTAAAAGACATTAAAATCTCATTAGAAACAAAGAAAAGAATGCTGCTGAATTTCTATATAGTATCTGTCATTCTCTATGGAAGTCAATACTGGACGATTTCATCAAAGATGAAGGAGAGGCTTGAGGCAGCAAAAATGTAGTTTTACAGAAAGATGCTGAGGATACCATGGACAGAGCACGTGTGCAACGATGAGGTGTTAGAAAGGATGCAAATGAGAAGAAAACTGATACTAAATATCAGGAAGAGACAAATGATGTTCCTGGAAAACGTAACGAGGAAGGAGGGCCTGGAGAAATTGATACTCACATGGTCGGATAAATGAAAGGAAAAACAGGGGAAAGGAGCGCGAGACCTATTTGTTAGGCCTGGGCAAATGGTTGAAGGAGCGGGGATTAAAAGAGATACCAAGAGAAAAATTATTGAGAGCGAAAATTATACAGATCCAAGTGGAAGTCTATGATCGCCTACGTTCTGAAAGGACAAGGCACATGAAGAATAATAACATGGAGTCCCGGCTTCATTCCCCTTCCTGTCGCTCTAATTTCACTTCCCTGTGCATTTTCTATAAAAATTTACAAGATAATTGCTCTGAGAAGTGCAGTACTAGATCAGGCCAAGGTCGTATCATTTTACTGTTGCAATGCCTGGATGTAACCGTATGTTCTATGCTATCAGTTTCTTTTCTCTCACTTCTTGGTTTTGGGACTCGCTTCCAGCTTCATGCTTCCCAGTCAAATTTAATCTTCAAAAATTTAAATACCAAGTCATTTGTTATCTTTGACTTTCTAATTCTTGTTTTTTTTTTTTTCACTCTCTTTAAAAGTATACTTTTCTCTTATTCTTTAACACTCTCGATAACCCATTGTATATTTGTGGGTTTTAATGCCTAGCTTGGATTTTTAAAAAATCGCTTAAAGCAAACTAGCAGTATAGCCCGGCGTTGCTCGGGTGTAATGAAAGCTTTATAACTAATCAATGGTCCTGGAGCTCAGACTCTTTGGACGTTGGCACGAAAGACTTAAAAGCAATAGTTGTTTCCAGTTAAAGCGAAACCGTAGACTGAAAGAAAAATGAATGGATCTAAGTCAAATTTTGATTTCCTGGTATCGATATCAAATAAGTTTTTTTTTCGTCGTAAACTGAATTTTGAAGTCTAAATAAGTCCTCTGAGTAAATGGTATCATGGCTGAGACTAAGAACTACAATTATACCTAGTTAGAGCCAAACTCGAAGCAAAAACTAAAATGAAAGGGCTGAAAAGAATACAGACAGATAAACAGACACGCACACAAATATCTTGTCTTTTATATATATATATATATATATATATATATATATTATCGATTTTCTGCACTATTGTAAGAACTGCAACCTTGAAACTTCTGAATATCGTTTCTTATGTCTTTGTCTATGAGTGTATCAAATTTGATTAAATTCGAATCAATCCTTCTATAACCCGATTTTTTCAATTATCGATTTTTTATATTTATCGGGGGTACCTCGACACAAAACCTAGCTAAGAACACTCGCAGACGCTTAGAGTACAACTGTAAATTTTCAAAGAAATCGGTTCAGCTATTTGGAGTCTATAGGTAACGGACGCGCACACACACAGACACACAGACAAAGTTCCATTTATAAATAAGTTTAGATTAAGATATTGGTCAATTTTTTCTTGTTGGCATTATTCAACACTTACAGTGAAACTATCCTGATAATATTTGATTTATTGTTAGAGGAGCCAATCTAAAAGTATGAGTTATGCCGATAGCACAGTGTTGATAGGAGACCAAGAAAGGACATTGCGGTGACCCCTAGAGAAGGCACTCAAGAAAGGCGAGAAGAAAAGACTAATCATAACCTATTAGAAACCAAAACCTATGACTGTCTGCAAATGAAAAGACCTAAAATCTGAACAACGAATTTCGGATAGTAAAATCAAAAGATCTGTCAGTTAAGTGCTATACGAGAAACACAATTGGGCAATCATGTCCAGAAAGAGACATGACTGACTGGGCAGAATATTTTCCAGTAGCAGTTGCTATTACCGTCTCCAGAAGACTGGTTGCGAACCATGTCTATAGAACCTAATTTGTCTTTTTATTTAACCCCTAGCTAGAATTTTGTTTTGTTTTAGAATTCAAACTCTGCTTTTCCATTTCCCGTTAAGAGCCAGTGTCACAAGGCATATTCAGAAAATCAGAAGGTTCAGAATTTATTAGAATAACAAAATTTAGATGTCAAATCTTGAATAAAATCTGAAAAAAAAAATATCATTAGAGACAACGAAAAAATGCTGAGCAGAGATCTAATACTAACCTCCCTATATAACAGTAAATGCTGGACACTTTACTCACAGATAAAGAGAAAACAAGTCGACACAGATGTGGTTCTACATAAGGTTCTGAGAATAACATTGACGGTTGGTGAAAGCAACTAAGTATGTAAAAAGAAGATGGACACCCACAAAAAAGTTTTCTCCGAAAATTTATTGGACAGATTATGGTGGTTTGATGAATTTGACAGTTGCAGGACACACTGAAGGTAATAAGACAAAGAAAGGCTACGGGGCACCTATCTTTCATGTTTGTGCGAATTATTGATGAACGAGTAGTGGAAGAGATTACAAACAGTACATGTAGCTAAAATCTTCTGTTTTTACTAATGTTCGTCTAATATAAAGTTTAAAAGCCCTTCGAAATAGTCAGTTACTTTGTAGTGCTGTATGTGTGTTAAAAAAATCAAGAAGTAAAGTTCTTGGGTCTATATAGAAAAGATAACGGCTAAAACTAGTGCTAAACATATCAAGACTGTTGTGAGTATCTTTTGTTTTTAATCATTTCACTGCAGGCAATGTAGAAAGGCCACAGTGAGAGCGAAAAAGGTACAGAGGATGTCGAAGAAAAGATAAGAGTTACCTGGGAATCAAGTAGATAAAAGATAACAATAGACGCGTCATTTAGACTTTTGATGATTGTACTTATCAAGGAAGCAAGCAAACAAAAGGACGTTCCACAAACGGGTAATGCGAAAAAGAAATTGTTAGAGTAGAAAAAGTGATTACATTTAACTATTTCGACAGTAAACTGGTGGGACCTTAATGCCAATCTAGTAACAGGCGTAAGTACACGTGGTAGGGGTACCAGGTAAAAATGATCGTTAGCGCAGTTTCTATAAAAATACTTGTAGAAAAGACAGAGGGAAGCTCTATCACGTCGGTGAGAAAGTGACTGAATGCGGTCTGCCAAGTCAGGATCGATGATATTGCAGATCTCAACCTGGGAAAACATAAACGTATGAGCGGACTGTTGAAAGAACAGAAAATTAAATCCTAAACAGAAAACACGGTATAAGACTTTACTCCAGGGAGGAATGAAAACCAGACGATAAGCAAACATATCGACTTTCACCCGGAGAGACGAAAAAATAATAAATATAAATGCTTGAGTTTGTAGTTTGAGTTTTGTTTAACGGCATATCAACACCTCCGTGGGTTATTTAATGTCAAAAAGGTGAGGTTTTAGGGTATTTTTTTAATGTTCGGTTATAATGAGAAGGCTGATTTAGTCAGATTTTAATGAATTTTTTCTTTTTTCTTTTTATTTTAGAAATCTAAATATGTTATATTTCAGCAAAACCCTCAAAAACGTTTTGCTGAGAATAATGTTTTCATTCAAAAATATATTGTAGTAATATTTTTTATTCAGAAACATATATTTTTCTATAAAAGTCTATTTTTATTTCTATAAAAGTTTTTTTTATACTTTGATAATGTTTTGACCCCAGTTTGGGGGTTAACTATTTTCCCATAGCTGAGACCCTAACAGGTGCTACTACTCCGGGTCAGGTTGGACCTGAGAACAACAGCAATTAAGAAATGGTTCCATGCTCCTCAAACCCTCCCAATCAGTGGCTTTGCTGCCGGATGCATTTTATCGTCATGCCCAGGACCAATGAGTATAAAATATCAGAGTTTAAACAGAGATGCTGAAGGGGAAGTATACTTCAGAAGGAATTGAATATCCATTCACAAAGACATAACACGGGACAAACTTTAATCTTATTCAAAAAACCAAAATGATGTGTGAATCTGATGATAGGCAAACCTGTCTACTTCTATTATGAGAGGAAAAATAATTAGTGAATAATATTTCAGAGTTTAGGCAGAGACGTTAGAGTTACAAGAGACCCTAACACGAAACCCTAACACTAAATCTAACCCTGTCGCAGAAAGCCATAATCAATTCCTTCCTGAAGGAAAAAGGTACATAGAAGATAAGCAACGTTGGTGTCCTATTTGAAGAATTACTCTCTGGTCGACAGAATTGAGAGATTTTACTAGGGTGTTTTATTAACATGAAAAGTCTCTCAACTCCTCTGGGTTTGTTACACTAGAAAATGGCGTGCAGTAGCAGGTTGCTAAGCATCCATCAACACCCGATTGCACCACTTCGGAAGGACTATGATAGCAATCAGTTTGTTTTTGTTTTTAATATATTTTTCAAGTAAATAAATTACAACGGAAAATTGTTAAGCCAAGTAAGTTGTTTGGGAGTCATTCATTGTATCAAGTCTTTAAATTTGATTCAGTTGTTTGAACAGGCAACACGATTAAAATTGATGGTCAAGAAGATGGCGCCACTTTCATTTTAATCAAATAAGTCCCCGCCCATTGCCGTTCACTTAAAGAATTGATATAATTTGAATATAAGAGGAAATATTAGATGGTCTTCTCTATGGATGAGGGGTAAAGCTCTTTATGATAAATGCCCTCCTCAATCTCTAATCTCTTGCAGCTCTTAATAATATTCATCTCCATACTATCGCTGCAACACCCATTCGCTTGAAGTTTTCAGGTATGTGACTTGATGGTCTTCCTGCCTTTCTTAACTTCGATAAACCTCGTGGTGTATTGTGGTGCAGTAGATATCGGCTCGGAAAATCGAAAAGTCGAGTTCAAATTCCAGTTAAATACGCTGCATTCATTTACGCACAAATAACTGCTTCTTCTCCCACCAGCTATGGATTAAATAGGATGGATTGAGTTCTATAGCCTTGGTTGGCAACCAGTCTACTTTAGAAATTAATAGCAACCTACTACGGGAAGATTTTCTGCCCAGTTTTTCATGATCGTCCAAGCATGTATCATGTATGACATTAAACTAACTAATGAGTCATTTAACATATCTGACTGATATCACGTAGGGACAACATGTGGCCAGACTCCATATTATGGCGATCATCAATATATGGGGGCATATTTATCATTTTTTCCTTTGTTTAAATTTTAGTTATATCTTATTTGAATGCTCTTCCATGTTGAACATTAAGAACCCGTTTTTTATGTTTGGCCTTGTGCCAGCTGTAAAAGAATATTTGGAATTAAATTTCCCTGAATTTCACGTAACTCATTCTCATTATTTTATTCAGTGTTCTATTCTAATTAGAAGGAACAATAAAATTATTTTTCAGGAAAAAAAATTGTATGAATCTTGGAGAAAAACAGTGAAGCATATTTCTATCAGTGAGAAAATTTGGAAGAATGTTGCAATCCGTGTCATCATAAAATGACGCCGACGTCATTGTCTGAATTATGATATGAAACAAATGAAATGCACTGAAGTGACAATTAAAATGAATGAAAATCTGTGTTACCACGGACAAAATAAAAAGTTTTGAAATTTGTTTGACAGCATATCAACTTCTGTGGGTTATTTAATGCCAGAAACGTGGGGTTTTAACATATTATTCTTAATGTTCGGTTATAGTGAGATGGCTGATTTAGTCAGATTTTAATGAATTTTTTTTAATTATTTTTTATTTTAGAAAACTGAAAATGTCTGCTAGTTTTATTTTGAAAAATGTTTTGCTGAGAGTAATTGTATTTCCTAGAAAAATGGCTTATGGTAATAATGTTTTCTTCAAAAATGTATTGTTAGTAGAATTTTTCCTTAAAAAATATATATATATATCTATAAAAGTGTTATTTTATGCTTTCATAATGTTTTGATCCAAGTTTAGGGTGTTACCTATTTGCCCATAGCTGGGAACCTAACAGGTGCTACTACTCCGGGTCAGGGTAAACCTGGGAACAACAGCAATTAAGAGGTGGTTCCATGCTCCTCACAACCTCCCAATCAGCGTACTTGCTGCCGGATGCAGTTTACTGTCATGCCCAGGACCGAAAATTAAAAAATTGATTGGTTTTAAATTTATTTCTTTTAATAATTGTTGTAATTTATAAAGTCGATTTAAAGAAAAGGTTTACAATTCAGTTAGGTTTACTTCAGTTTTGAAAATAATATTCCCTAACATATGTGTAATATCTAAGGCTTATGTGTTCAAAATACTACAAATTTATTCGGTACTGACTGGATAAAAATATTTGACCTTTGGAATTTACTTATAAATGTTTATTGCAAAAGAAATGAAAGGTCAAGCGACAAATTTAAAAACAGAGTGAAGATTTACAGAGAGAATTGAAAAAATGTTTTCCGAATGTTCTGCCGAATGAGTTATTTCGGTGAAACTCAAAGGGAAATTTCAAGTGAGAAAGAGTCGACGCTAATGTTTAAACCGAATCGCAGAGTACCATTCACAGAAGTGAATCAATACTTTTTTAATTTTTATAATCATTTCACCCCAAGCAAGGTAGTTTTACTGCCACGGTTGTGCAGGGAGTTAGACAGGGGAAAGTGATGAGAAAGAGGAGTTAGTTATAGGGGATGTCAGGGGGAGGGTAATAGACGGATAAGAATCCCGGTGTAATGGGAGTAGAGTGGATGGAAAAAGGATGGGAGTTAGGGAGATAGCAGATGTCTATTGACCTTACATTTAAATTCCTTGAGCTTGTAGCTGTTGGGGAAGCAAGTATATGGGAGGAAATACCACAGGCAGGAGGTGCGAGAAAAGAAGCTGTTGGAATAGAAATTGCGGTTACATTTTATCGGTTTCACCTTAAAATGATGGGACCTTGTTGCTAATCTAGTAGCTCGTGTAAATTAATACCTAGGGGGCACCAGTGATCTAACTTTATTGGAGCAGAAGCCGTGAAAGTTTTTGTAGAAGAGGCACAGGGAAGCCACGTCAGCCGGTGTGATTAACCATTCAAAACGGACATCACCAACTGTGAATGTAACGAAAAACATTAAATGTCGTGTTTGTGCTGATTTTTTGACAGGGTTAAACAAGTGCTTAGAAGCCCATAATTACTCTTTAAGTTTAGAAGACATTTTTGTAAAGTTATACGGTTGGAAATGTTTTCGGACCTGAATGTTTTCGAAGCGTATTTACAAATACAGTTTGAAGAAGAATGTACAGAGTTAACATATACAAATACGTAAAATAGATTGTGTAAATTATACCGACTTTTGTTTTGGTATAAAAGTGGCTAACAAGCTATGGATCCCTTCTTGCAAAGTGGGATTTCGGAGTTGCTTATCTGGATGATATATTAAATAAAATTGTTTCTAAGGAACAAAATAACGGGTTTGTGAAAAGAGTTTGGGGGAAAATAAGCGGGAGTATGTATGAAACTCATTGAAGAAAGGTTCAAATTGTTTCTTCTTAAAATCAACACCGAGGAAAAATTCTTCACAAAATAGACTTCTATCAGAGCCATCGCTTGCAAGTGCAATTAAAAATATGTCTCTTTCGACAAACAACCGTTTCTGGGATTAGCAAACTATTATTCTAATTATGTACTTAATATACAGAATTTGATACACAATACACAATTTCTTTAAAAACGCGTAAATTGGTACTAGAACGATACGTGTCAGATGGCAAAAAAGACTAACGTTAGATTTATTATTAGCGCATTAAGATCCAAAAACAGAAACCATCCTGGCTTCAGATGTTAGTGACTGCTGTTCAGGAGCATTCATACAACATAATTATGATGACGGTAACATGAAAGCCTTCGTAAATGCTTTCCGTTCTGTTCCAACGACAAAAAAAAACACGGTCGGATCGAAAAAAAAAGCGTTAGCAATAATCTTTCCAGTGAAAAGAATTCGACAAATTTATTGGCGGAAGGACTTTTTTCGGTTGCAGACAGACGACAGACCTCTATTATCAATTTCTGTTTAAAAAAAAAAGAAAACCGTACGTATTGCAACACTTGGGCACCATCTTATAAAATTAAAATTTGAGGATGGAATGCCTTCCCCGACCTCTTAT
Organism: Ascarosepion bandense; assembly: GCA_037127315.1. Classification (NCBI taxonomy): domain Eukaryota; kingdom Metazoa; phylum Mollusca; class Cephalopoda; order Sepiida; family Sepiidae; genus Ascarosepion; species Ascarosepion bandense. Next base: position 10,793,173 of record JBBBDQ010001236.1, read on the forward strand.
CTCTTGCAGCTCTTCAAAGAGCCGAGGTCAAATTCCAGTTGAATACACTGCATTTATTTACGCAAACATATCCGTCTCTTTTCCCACCATCTATGGATTAAATAGCAGGACGGATTGAGTTCTATAGCCTTGTCTGGCAACCAGTCTACTGTAGAAATTAATAGCAACCTACTACGGGAAGATTTTCTGTCCAGTCAGTCATGATCGTCTAAGCACGTATCACGTATGACTCTTAACTGACATGGGTCATTTAACCTATCTGACTGATAACTCGTTTCAAAACATTTTTGAAACAACAAGTTATTACCAGTAAGATATTTATGAAAAAAAAGTTTACTAAACAATCCTTCTTTAAAAAAATTATTAACTGATATATATGTTTGAGGAAAAATTATACACACCAGTAATATATCTAATTCTCGACGAAAAATGTTAGGACATGCGGACAGATGATCAAAACTGACGCAGAAAAATACTGAACCGTTTGAGAACACTTGTTATTGCAGCATTAAAAAGTGAAAAAAAAAGATCAACATATATTATACAATATAGTAGACCAAAGGCAGATATTCTATGGTCAAGACTGCACATAGATTTCTCAGATCCAATAAACGCACTACACTATCTTGTGATAGTAGATATCACTACTTTTTTCTACTTTTATGTGCCATGTCATTTCAGGACGTAGGCGATCATGGCTTTCCACATCTCCCTGTCCTTGGTGGCTCTTAGTACGTTTTCTCCTGTTGCATCACCCAACCTTCGTTCCGTCATCCATTTGATCAGGTCCTTCAAATATGTTATCCGCTGCTTTCCTCTGTCTCTTTTTCCCTCTATCTGGTCTGTTAGTATCAGGTTCTGCAAGTCCTCTTTCCTCATTGCATGTCCCAGGAACTTTAGCTGTTTCTTCCTGATGCTCAGTACTAATTTCTTGTTCGTTTCCCTCCTTTCCAAAACCTCGTCATTGCTCACATGCTCGGCCCATGATATATATATATTTTTTATAATCGACCCAAGCAAGGCATTTTACTGCCTCTGTTGTGCAGGGGGTTACATAGGAATAATGATATGAGGAGTGAGAGGTTGCAGAGGGTATCAGGAAGAGAGTAGGAGAGAGAAGAGTTTACTGATGAGAGTGGGGCGGACGAAGAAAAAGCACGAGAGAGAGGATGTAAGTTAGTGAAACAGGAGATGACTATTAACTTTACATTTTAATTCTAAGACATTGGATGCGGAAGAGAATTCCACAGGCGGGAAGTGCAAGAAAAGAAGTTGTTGGAGTAGAATTTGCGTTTACATTTTATTGGTTTCACCGTAAAAGGGTCGGACCTAGTTGCTAATCTTGTGGCTCGAGAAAATTCATATATAGGGGGTACCAGTGAGCTAAGTTCATCGGAGCAGAAGCCATGAAAGTATTTGTAGAAGAGACACAGGGAAGCCACACTGTGTCGGTGAGAAAGCGACTGTATCCTATCTGCTAAGTCGTGATCGATCACATTACAGATTCTGCGTTGGATTCAGTCGAGAACACCTAACTGGATAGCAGGAGCACCGAACCAGACATGGCAGCAATACTCAATGCACGGGCGGATGGTAGACTTGTATATGTGCAGGATTGTTTGGGACGGGAAAAACTTCCTGGCCCTACACAGAGAACCGTCTTTCTTAGCAGCGGATTTAGCTATGGATTCTATATAGTTATTCCACTTGATGTCTGGTGTGAGAGTTAACTTGAGGAGGCGCTGTGTTTCGCTTTCAGGGAGAGAAGCCTGATCCATGTTAATGGGTGGGAGGAACAATTATCTGTGGTGGTTATGAGATAGCAGCTTTGTTTTGGAAGCATTAAAATTTACGAGCCATTTCTTACCCCAGTCCACCACAGATTAGAGGTCCAGTATTCTTCTGTAGAACCACATTTCAGCTGCTTCAAGTTTTTTCTTCATATTCGCTGCCATATTAAAGAACCGACATCACATAGCAATCCAGTACTCTCCTCTTTGTTTCTAGTAAAATTGTCCCGTTTCTTAATACTTTACTCAACTTCTGTAATGCCTCTTTCGCCATGCCAATTATCCTTCGGATCTCAGTGTCGTACTTTCACTCTTCTGTTAGAACACTTCCTAGGTATTTCAAATTCTGTATCTGCTTGATTTTAGTGTCCCTCACCTGTAATTGGCATTTTGATCTGCCCTTGTTGCTGATGACCATGCATTCGGTTTCCTGAAGTTTATTTGTAGTCTTGTCACACGTGCAGCTACCTTCTGTGGGATATCTTGTAGTTTCCTTTCCTTGTCTGCTATCAGCACTGTATCATCTGCGTACCTTATATTGTTTAAATTGTGGCCTCTGATTACAAATCCAGGCATAAATTCTAGGTTCTCACAATAGATTCGTACTTGACCGAAACCTGTGCGAAGAATCAGACAAGATTGAATCAAGGAGTTGATTTGACATTTTTTAAGATGATCCTACCAAGATTATCCCCTACAACAGACATGGGAGAGATAGCTCTATGATTGTCACATTTCTATTGATTGCCTTTCTGCCTAACGTCTTTAAAATAGTGAGAAACCGATCCTGAATTCCAGATTAAAGGAAAGAGATCAAAAAGTTCATGAACCATTAAACTGCTTCCTCATTTGTAGATCTCTGCAATTGTAACCCGAGGACTAAGGAAATAGGCTTCTGTGGCAACTTGTTGATAAGATTCTCGTCAGCATTCGACTCCATATTTCAAACGTTTCAAAGATTTTCTGTTAATCGTTTTGGAATTTGTTGTTTGTCCATTAGAACGTTTCTCTCGGATAAAAATTGGGAGTTGAGCCATTTGACATTTTCACAAAAACGCCCCTTAGATTCTGATAGAATGATTTAAAGTTGAATCTATCGGTACCCTCCTGTAATGACTCCACTTTCTCCAACCAACATGTTTTTTTTTATCTACTACTGTTAAAACTACTAGAGGTTTCTGGATTTCTAGACTTCATTTAGTGCTTCACTATATGCTGACTTGGCCACCTCGGTGTGGTGTAATGGTTAGCAAGGTCGTCTCACTAAAATTATTATAACTGAGTAGTGAATTCGATCCTCACTGGGTACCACTATTTTCGGCCGTGTGTTACGTCTATGCTACGCCTAGAAAATCACTTTCCTCCAGGTTTTGAACTTAGGCTCAGCGCTAACAACCCTGCCCCATGAAAAACAGTTTGTTACGTAAAGAGCAAAAACGCTGCCCTACACACCATTGGGTGTAACAGAAAAGTTAATAGGCCGATTGCAGCTCTGTGGAGGGGTAACAGCCTCCCAATAGATTTGACGATAAACTGCATCCAGCGGCAAAGCCCCAAATTGAGAAAGTCTGCGAAGCATAGAACCTCCTCTTAATTGCTGTTATTCCTGTATCTACTCTGACCCTGGCTAGTAGAACCTGTTTGGATTCCAGCTATGGGAAAATAGTTAACCTCCAAATAGGTGTCAAAATACTATGAAATTATAAAAAATTTTTATAGGGAAAATTCCAAATTCCAAAATTATAGGGAAAATTCCAAAAATACTTTTTTAGAGAAGTAAATATTTCCAGTAATACATTTTTGAAAGAACAAGATACTACCAGCAAGATATTTATGAAGGAAAAATATTAACTGCAATATATTTTTGAGGAAACATTATATACACCAGTAATATATCTGATTCTCGACAAAGACCTATTTACAAAAATACGTCAAAGAAATCTGAGATACAAACCTTGTTTCTTACAAAGAATACATATTCGATTCATTCGAATCTATTGTAAAAATTTCGTTATCATTAAATAACCCATTAAGATAGATAACCCGTAAAAAATCGAATAAAACCACCTTTCTTTCATTTTAGAGGACCTTTTCAAAAATACAAAACCAGAAAACATTTTCAGATTTCTAAAAAACAAAATAAATTTATCATCAAAATATTTCCCTATAACGGAACGTTTAGAAGAGTACCATAAAACTTTATCTTGTTGGGATTAGGCAAGCCACAAAGGTGATGATATACCGTCAAACAAAACAGAAACTGAAACTCGATAGTTGAATCTATTGCGCTTCGTGTCCTTGTTCTTGTCTGACATTCAATAACTTGTATATATATATATATATATTTTTTTTTTTAATCATTTCACCCCGAGCAAGGCAGAAACGCCACTGATGTGCAGGGGGTTACATAAATGTAGAAAGATTAATTAGAAAAGATTGAGGAGTACAAGCGAGTTAGAAAGGAACAATAGAAAGCTGAGAAAGCAGGTGCAATGACAGATACATGGGCGGAGAGAACGTGAAGATTATACAGGGGAGGGGAGAGAGCTAGAGTCCAGTGGTTAGTAGGTGAGTATTAACTTTGCTTTTAAATTTCTGGAGGTCGTAGCCGTCAGGAAAGCAAGAATACGGGAGTGAGTTCCACAGGCGGGAAGTGCGAGAGAGGAAGCTGCAGGAGTAGAATTGTCGTCTGCGTTTGACTAACCTGACTGTGAATGGGTGGGACCCAGTTGCCAGTCTGGTTGCACGGGTAAACACCTGTTGAGGAGGCATCAGTGACTTAAGCTCATCCGAGCAAAGCCATGAAAGTATTTATAGAAGAGACAGAGGGAGGCCACATTTCGACGATGGGAAAGTGGCTGCAGACGAGTCGCCAGATCAGTACCTATCACATTACAGACTCTCCTTTGGAGCTTGTCAAGAACACTGAGGAGAACGGCAGGGGCACCTGACCATAAATGGCAGCAGTACTCCATGCACGGACGGATGGTTGACTTGTATATATGCAGGATGGATTCAGGAAAATAAAGAGACTACTTGCATCCCTTGACCCAAGCCTTTCCTGGGAGGACTCATAAATAGCACCTTTGAAAACGGGCCATGTTGATTCAATGCCTGCACTGACCAGTATATCAGCCAGCTTATTGTTACAAATGTTATTGTTGTGGATTCCGGGTGAGAAACCGCACAAAATAAAGAACAACAAAAACAGATACTGAAATAGAAAAGTCGGTTATATTGAACGTAATATACAAACTTGAACGCAGGTTAGTAAATCCAGAAATACAATTAGTAAGAAAGAAATAGATCCAAGTCTTGAAGTGAAGTCGTTGGAAATGGTATATCCGTGTATATTATTCTAGCTGACTGGAGCTCAGAGCTATTCTGACTTCTGATGCGGTAATCTCTGGGTAATTTCGATATCTCTCGGTAACTTACACATCAGTTCCGGTACTCTCCGATAACTCTAACAGATCTCTTCTATAACTCTCTATAGTAGGAGTATATGTATATTCAAGTCGAGTCTATTATCATATACAAAGGGGAGATCCCACAACAGTTATGAAAATATTCTTAGTTCTCAAAGTTGCTAAACCTCTTGACATCTGTTTTTCAGCTGGTGGAGTGCGGTTTTTACGAATTGGACAACGGATAAGAAAGATAAACTTGGGTCTTATTAACCGCAGGTTAGATTAAAACCCACTAATGGAGAAAAAACGAGTCCTTTTATATCATTCCTTGAGGAAGATCTCACACTGACATAGCAGATGAGATGATAGTAGCTGTATCAGGGGTACCACTAGCTAGTTCTGTGGTGGCTATAAGGTTAATCAAGTGTCCATACTGACTAGTGAGATTTAGCAGTAGATGACTATTCGAATTGGCCTGGCCAACGCTATGCTAAACGACAGCAATACCCGATGCTGCCCGTGCATTGAATCCCCCAGAATAAGGTTTTATTGGTGGATGTACTTCTCAACTGGTTGCGTAATTCAGAACAGAGATGCCCCATAATGTCGTCACTAGAATTCCTGGTTGGACCAAAACAAATCCTAGATAGCTTCTCACTTATTTCCGTCAATGCAAATAGGTAAGCATATAAGTCTTTTGTTGATGCCATTAGGTAGAGATTCCAGATATTTCACCGAGTTGTTCGAAATATTAAACCTGACTCCTTTACAACTAATCCACAGCTGCACTCACTCATTGTACATACACATGCGACAATCACGTAATAATCTTGATTCTCAGCGTTTTCGCAGGACTTATAAAAGCAGAGACACACGTAGTACACCCAGCAGAGCAGAGCAGCAGCAGTTCCAGTTTGAATACAAAGCAAGGCAGTTGACAATTTAAGCTGCCCGCGATAGCGCCATGCTATCGCGGGTCACGTTCCTCAATCTCATCTAATTTTCTCAAACACCTGCACTAATTGCAAGACGCAATTAGATGACTTATATTTTTTTAAATTACATGTACAAAATATATCAGTTGGCACTGACATTTCCTAAATCAAAACTCCATAAGACTAAAAGTCAAACTCACTCTGAAATTCAAACTCTATCTTTTGCACAAATAACACCATGAACATTATTCACGAGCTTTCATATCTGGACAATTCTTTTTTGCAACAATTTCTTACATATTGATCTTAGAAAGCTGAATATTCTTTCAACAATAATGAACATTCAATCTTACGTTAAAATCTGTAACACTAATCCCCACACAGTGTATGGGAGTCATTTACAAACAACCAAATTTCACATATTATTCAACATCTATGTTTATTATGTATTCTTGTAAAATATTTGTTAATACGCAGTATTGTTGCACATTAATGTTTTGTTAACTTCATTTCACTTTCTCTTTGCTTGTTTAATGAATGATTTTCAACGCTTATAAAAATAATGGTGGTTTGTAAGGATTTGAGTAGGAAGTTCTTTTCTGGAAGTGGCCTTGTGCCAGGTGAGATCCAACAGAAAAATTATTCCAAATTAACCTTGCAGCACGAAGCTCCCACATCTTCTCTATTAGCTTTTTCATGTCTCACCAATCCATAAAAAAGTTTCATCTTGTTTCCAAGAGAACACCAGTTACCATGATATTCTTTTGGGATGCTTGAAATCAAAGCATTCCTGTGTTCATGTGTCTTCTTACTAATCTGTTAAGTTTTCACATTCCAAAACTCAACGAAAAGTTATTTGATGTTTGATTTAATTGTCGTTCTGCTGCAGTTTTGAATTCTAACTCATTCACACCGAAGTACGTAGAAAAGAGAGTAAGCAATTAGGACAGATTCACACGGCATTTCTGCCCTTGCGGGGAAAGCAGTGCCGCCCTAATAGGATACGAGTTACGCAATTACTCGCAGATGTTGTGAAAAACGATCACGTACTGTTAACTACGTATGTGAAACCTCCAGTGAAATCGTTCATTTGTCGCAATCACTATCCCTTCAATGCCACATGATTTCACAAGCTCGGAACATAGTTGATTTCATTAAATTGCTTTTTCATGTATAGATGTGCGCTGTAGTGCAGACGATATCGACTCGGAACGACAAATCGGGGAACCGATTTCGAATTCTAGTTGAATTCATTGCATTCACTTACGCACAAATTCCCTTTGTAAAGGTATTAATCCGTCTTTTCCCTTCAATTATGGGTTAAATAATAGAACAGATTGGGTTCTATAGCCTTGGCTGGCAACCAGTCTATCGCAGAAAGCAATGGCAAACTACTGCAGGATAATCTTCTGCCCAGTCAGTCATGTCTCTTTCGAGATATGATCGCCGAAGAGTGTATTACGTACGGTGCTTAACTGACTGACTATATGCGTGAATGTCCGTTTAATTTCTTTATATTAAATAAGTGTCCGCTTCATTGCTTTTTAGTTTGCTTTATTGCTTTTTAGTTTGTTTTTCTTTATAACTAACGCCCTTTTTGTACCCCAATATAGAGCACTTTGCAATAGAAAAATTATATCGAGCACTTTACAATATCGAGCACTTTACAATATCGAGCACTTTACAATAGAAAAATTGCTTCCCAAAATACTTTTATCAGTAAAACTACTGAGAAAAAATAAACAACAATCTTAGATCTAAACATTATCACAACTCAACACTATTTATGTATACATATGTGTAAATGAGCGGCGACTTTTTTCTCCTACGCCTCACAGACAAAAATTTGATCGAAACCACAAACAAATTTTTTCTCTCCGTCAGGCAGGGTGGGAATTTAGCGTCTCGCCACATATGTGCTTCCTGCTTTATATGTTCATGAAGAGACACAGAGAGAGAAATACATTTTTATGTATATACTTAAGTACACATAAAACTAAAACACGCACATATATGTGTGTATTTGTATGTATGTATGTATGTATCTATGTATGTATGTATGTATGTATATATGTATGTATGTATGTATGTATGTATGTAACAAGCACTTTTGTTTTTGTGGCATTTCCTCGTTAATGGAAAAAAAAACAACCCCTGCGTTCTGAATAGACGTCAACTAAAATAGACAGCTCCTTTTTAAGCTCATCTTCACAGCGATAACGATTCGGCCCTGTCGCTTGTTGATCTCCTTCGATCGAAAGATGAGGAGGAATGAGATCCTCACAACAAAACCGGGAAACAGAAACAATAATAATAAAAAAGACGGTGAAGGTCGACAATAATATAGAAGAAAGAAAGAAAAAAAAGGTAAGGGAGTAATCGGTCCTAGCAAATATGACAAACAAAATTAATGTTTCCATTTTAAGGATAATGTTTCAACCCCGGCCATCATTGAGTTGACTTCATCGAAGCCCTTTACTGGAAAGGCATACAATAGACATTGAATGTTTGATAGCCGTCTGAATGGACAGATAGATGGATAGATACATTTTGAATTCGTTCTTTCTTTTTTCTTTCGTTCTTTCTTAGTCATTTCCCGTCCGCCCTTTGTGAAATGTCCAAGTAAGTCTCGTATTCCCGTAAAAGGATTGGTTCCTACTGATATCGTTCGACCAGAAAATCGGCACTGGCATTGTTGTAGGGCCGTAGGGGTCAGCACCTGGCTATTTTTGACTCTCTGTCTCAGTGGGTTATTTTCGAATCAAGATTTTTCCTTCCGTTATTCTGATGTTCCAGGTTTCAACCTTTGGTAAATTGTGACTGGAAATTCTGTGACTAAAATCTCCATGAAATTAAGTGAATGGCAGGCGCTGTTCCACAATTTGATGTTGGAAATTTCTCAACCTGAATAAGAATGCGTGTTCGAGGACAAATTTGATGTTTTGGAAGTTGGAACAAAAAATGTTCAGTACTACACTTTCCAATTTATTCAATTGTTTGTTCCGTTTGTTTTTGTTTTTTGTTTTTTTGTTCAACGGCATATCAACATATTATGGGTCATATCTACATATTATGGCTCGTCCTACCAAGGATGTGACAATTTGCTTTGATGTGTGTTGTGGTGCTGCGGTTATCGGCTCGGAACGAGAAATCGGAGAGCCGAGTTCAAATTCCATTCGATTTTTTGCATTCACTTAGTCGTAAATTTCTTTTGGAAAGGTATGGATATATTGCTTTTCCCTCCAGCTATGGGTTAAATGTCAGTACATATTAAGTTCTATAGCTGTCATATTGCGGGAACGATATAAATAACAAGGTAAATTCCAAGTGGAAAGATTTACACAACACGTAAATGGTAAGCAAATAACAGAGTTTATTGCACAGAAAAGTACAATTAACAGAGAGTTCAATAAAATGGTAAATCATGACGGAATAGGAGCGAAAGTCAAATCGTGTCGTACTTCCTTAATTCTTAATGTTTTTGGCGAGTCAACTGTCGGGGTGATAGGGTGTTCCATTATAACACTAGCCTTAGTTAGAGACCAGTCTACCGCAGAAAGTAATGCTAACCGACTCCGGGAAAATCTTCTGCCGAGTCAGTCATGTCTCAAAAGAGACATAATCGCCCAGTCGAGTATCACGTATACAACTTATCATACTAGTGGGTCATTTAATACCAAAATTTATTTTTATTAGAGTTTTGAAGCAAAAACATTGTTCTGCTTTCATAATTGAATATATGGTAGAAGATACCCATCTTTTGTGCATATATAAATTTGTATTGATATGATTCCTAGAGGCGGTGATATGTATTCTTTATGTTGTGTTATTTACGTTATCTTGGAATACAGTTTGATTTAAAATATTGTAGGGAATAATATAGAGTAATACTATGAAAGCTTTCAGTCATGTTGGTTGGTTGGTTATGCTGAGCGGCATATGAAGTACTATATGTACACTACAGGCCATACTTATTAAGTCGCCCCAGTGTTTAAAAAGAATTATGTATTTCATACTATATTTTAGTATTCAGTACCAAGCGAATAATTGTAAATGAAAATAAAATAATTCTTTTGTTAATATTGCACAATAACATGTGCATCAAATGAATTTATAAATATTTAATAATTACCTACGTTGCAGTTTCACCAATGAAAGAAAGAGGAAAACTTATGGTGATTCGGACGAGTTAATCTTTACTTCCTTACCTTGTAAAACTTGCAAAGTAATGATAACAAAAGGACCATTCTATTTTCATTTGGCAATAAATACTAAAAATAATATGAAATACATCATTTCTTTAAAAAAATGGGGTGGCCTAATAATCATGGCCGGTAGTTTTGTTTAATACCGAAATCCTAATAGTTCCAACAATTTTATGGATTTTAAAGAAATACATTTGTCATTTTTTATAAATTAATGAATTGTTTCAATTTTTACTATAAAAATGCGCATTCACATTTTTGTTTTGTTTGGTGGGGAGTAACTGGTTGCCCATCGCTGGAACTCTAACAGGTGTTAACACTTCAAAGTCAAGGCAGATATAGAAACAACAACAGTTAAGAGGTAGTGACACCCTCCTTGAAAATTCTATTCTCACGAGCAGAGGCCTTGCTGTCGCACACAGGGCCGATAGTTCAATTGAATTTATTATTATTATTATTATTATTATTATTATTATTATTATTATTATTATTATTACTTTCCTTTACTATTAGTTATATACACATTTCCTTACGGGTCTCAACGAGGAACCGCAGGTCAGAAATGGTTCAATGACATTTTCCTTTGAGGACTGTTTTTTTTTTTTTTTGTTTAGACAAAATACCTCACAATATGTGAGTTGTACCTGTGAATTCAGTTGTTTGTATTTCCTTATGGCGCTCATACTGGGAATTCCTTCAATGGGTATGTTGGAACATTTATTCAATCAATCCGAGGGCTCCAACTACAACTGGAATTATTAATGTCCAGGGAAAGAATGCTCAACGATTAATAAAACGAACACTAAAAATAAATAACTCTTTGTTAATAGCGTTTTATGTAGTAAGCCTTGGGAATTCATAGACGACACAGAACGAAACAATTATTTCTGTTGTGGATCACGGGAATGGAAACCGCACAAAATAAACTCAATTAACCATCATCGACAATCTCACCTACCTCCCATTAGCATGGACCAGGCTTGCCTCCCAGAGAGTAAAACACTACGCCTCCTTGGTCTCACACTTTCAGCGGACCTCAAATGGAATGACTATATCGAATCCATTGCTAAATCCGCTGCTATGAAAGTCGGTTCTCTGTGTAGGGCCCGGAAGTTTTTTCTGTCTAAATCTATCCTGCACATTTATAAATCTACCATCCGCCCGTGCATTGAATACTGCTGCCATATCTGGTCGGGTGCCCCTGCTGTTCTCCTCGGGCTTCTCGATAAGGTTCAGAGGAGGCTCTGTAATGTCATAGATACCGACTTGGCAGACGCCTGCAGTCTCTCTCCCACAGGCGCGACGTGGCTTCCCTGTGTCTCTTCTATAAATATTTCCACGGCTTCTGCTCCGATGAACTTAGATCACTAATGCCCCCTAAATACGAATTTGAACGAGATACTAGATTAGCAACTAAATCCCACCCTTTTACAGTGAAACCGATAAAATGCAACCGCAACTTCTACTTCAACAGTTTCTTTCCTCGCACTTCCCGACTGTGAAATTCTCTTCCACACTATTGCTTCCCCGACTGCTACAATCTCCAGGAGTTTAAATGTAAGGTCAATAGACACCTCATAACACACTAACCTGCTCCCATTCTATCAAATACTCTTCCCATCTGCCCAACCCTCATCCTCGCTATCCTTACTCATCTGTCACCTTCATCCTGACATTCCCTATGTCTAACCACTCCTTCTCTTTACCTTCCACTATGTAGCCCCATGCGCAATAGTGGCAGTGGAATGCCTTGCTTGGGGTGAGATGATTAAAAAAAAAAAGTAACAACAAACAGACTTTGAGATAGAAAAATAAGTATCTTAAACGTAAAGAATACAAACTTGAACGCAGGTTAGTAATCCAGGAATACAGTTAATAAGACGGATATATACAATGTCTCTGAAGTGAAGCAGTAGTAGAATTAGTATGTCCACGTCGGAAGCTGACGAGTGCTGTATAATAATATTCTGCTGAGTGGAGCTCAGAGATACTTTGAACTACTGACACTGTACCACTCGGTATCTTTCGGTATCCCTCGGATCTGACGTTATCTCGTGGATCTCTCGATGTCTGACGATGTTTAACGTTATCTGACGATGACTGATGTCTTACTTCTATGTGAGGAGTATATGTATACTCTAGAAGAGTCTGTTATTCTGGAAAAAGGGGAGACCCCACAATTATTTATCTTTTTCTTGTAGATCTGCCTGCCATTATCCGGCTTTTAAGTCTATCTCGTAAAAGAACGCATCTGAGCCTAAGACTACTAAGATATCATCAATAACCAGGAATTGGTGTACATTGCTCTTACTAATTTTATTTAGAGCCCTGAAAACTACACATAATCTCTTAATAATATCCCTTTTCTCTATTAGAACGACTAGGAAACCCCCAATGACTTGTAGGTCTATCTATAATGTTTGCATCTAACAGTTTCTCAAAAACCTCATCTACTATTCTTTGTGTGAAGCGTATGTGATGTGGGCGTTTTTATAAACACGTGTCCATTGGAGTTGATACGCATTTCACGGTATCTCTCCTACCTAAATCTTTGTCGTTCTCAGCATATAAATCCCTATTTTATTTATCAGTTTGTGTCTATAAATTCTTCTGGTACGTCGCCTGTTATAATTATCCCCCTCCACTGTGATGTTTAGCTTTAGATGGGTAGAAAAAATATACCCTGTCCGTTTACACTGTCTGTTAAGCCTTGCTATCCGGCACCCTTGTCTTCAATTAACAGTCTGATTCGTATTGTTGACAATGCGCAGCGATATTCTGTCCATCTTCCCACTGTTAATATCGAATCGCTACCAAAATGCCAAATAAGTCCTTAAGGACACATGGCCCAGTGGATATAGACGTTAGTTAGTTCCTGTGGCTTGACCTAAAGAGTTGCGAGTTCAGTACTAGGCTATAGCAGTGGTGAACTAGTAACTTACAAGATTAGAAGGAGATAACTAATGCCATCCTTCAAAGGGGAACTACTACGCAAGAAATGGAGTTCATATACCCCAGTGATTATAATAAAGGGTTCGCTTCGAAATTCCTAACACCTTAAGAAGGCCGGAGAGTTCAACGGCTGAAACATCGTACAAATAGCAGCATAATGTAAATGCTGCCAAATAAGTCATTTACAAATCCCGATTTTAAGTTTTCAGTCTCATAAGAGTTCGTTTATCCTTCAGTCCAATTTTGCTATACACGTATGCATGAAATAGGGCTTTGATGAAATGGTATTTGTCTTCTTCTGTAGAGGTGACCCGTTCTCTATTTGTAGACATGCCTTTCTCTTTAATATTTTGAATTTAAGTTGCAGAACGCTTTAAATTCTCCTAATTATGATTGATAAATTTGCGGTTCCTAATTCACGATCCCTGTATTTTGATAGTTTTTAAGATCTTCAGAGATACATTCAAATCGACATATTAATACAATAAACATATTTTTGTGGTTATCGATCAGGCGGTCAGTACTATTTGTTCCGTCTGTGTATATTGCAAAATTTCTATAAAATTATTACGTATGGAATTTCTATAACCGGATTCGGCGGCGTTTATCCCAGTTTCTTGCAGTTTCTCATCGCAAAAGATGCATATTTTCCAGTTAAGATATTGGTCTACCCTGTCAGACTGAGTTTTATAGTCAATGGGTTCTAAAACCACGTCACATGAACATGATATTTTATTGTTTCTGGATATTTATCACAGAATTTACATTCTGGGATAACACATTTTTTTCAGCATGTGTACTGGAAAATTTCTAGTTATTAACACTAAAACACAAAATGTCAATTAAAGTTACACCACTACTAACCCAAGGTGTATCATATCCGATTTTGAAAATATTAAAAAAAATTTAAATATAAATCTTTATTTGAAATATTTTACATGCAGACACTCTAAAATCTTTACTTTGAGTTAACATTAATAGGAACTGAAAAACCTATTGTTTAGGTAAGAAAATCAGGTACTGAATATTTAATTAAATTGTAATTAAATTGGCGTCATTATGTGCTTTGTGGTGCATTGGATATGGGCTCAGAACGAAAAATGAATTCATTGCATTCACTTACGCGCAAATACCCTTGGGAAAGGTATTAATCTGTCTATTTCTTCCAGTTATGTGTTAAATAACAGGACAGATTGGGATCTATAGCTTTGGTCGGCGACCAGTCTACCGCAGAAAGCAATGGTAACCTACTGCGGGATAATCTTTTGACCAGTCTGTCATGTCTCGAAAGAGACATGATCGCCCAAGAGTGTATCACGTATGGCACTTAACTGACTGACTATATGGCTAGTTATAGTATTGCAATCACTTTAACCGGATTTGGCTGGGGTTCATACCAGTTTCTTGTATTTTTTTATGCATAATTTCCAGTTAAGATATTGGTTTACTCTGTCATGTCGTGTTTTGTAGTCAGTGGGTTCGAAAACCGTGTAACCTGAAGAAGATGATCAATTGTTTCTGGATTATTAGCACAGAATTTGCATTTTGGGATAATAGAATTTTTCTATATGTGCACTTGGTAATTTCTAGTTATTAACCCTGGAACACTTACCATCGATTAAAGTTACACCACTGCTAAACATGGGTATATCATAACCGTTTTTGAAAATATTAAACATAAATCTTTATTTAAAATATTTTACAAGCAGGCACTTCAAAATTTGTATTTTGAGTTAACATTAATAGGAACTGAAAAAACATTATTTAGATAAGAAAATCAGTCCCTGAAAATTTAATTAAATTGTAATTAAAATGGCATCATTTGCACTGGGTACGATATACCTCTGGTGAGTGTACTTGGGGTAAGCATTAGTCTTGTGCAACAAGGATGTGCGTTGTGGAACAGTGGTTATCATCTGGGAGAGATAACTCGGGGAGCCGAGTTCGAATTCCAGTTGAATTCTTTGGGAAAGGTATTAATCCGTCTCTTCCCTCCAGTTATGGGTTAAATAATAAGACAGATTGGGTTCTATGGCCTTGGCTGGCAACCAGTCCACCGAAGAAAGCAATGGCAAACTAATGTGGGATATTCTTCTGCCCAGTCAGTCATGTCTCGAAAGAGACATCATCGCCCAAAGCGTGTATCACGTATGGCACTTAACTGACTGAACTGTGCAACAAGGACAAAAAAAATGTATTACATAGATAGAGAGCTTGAGTAATTCGATGGCAGATAAGATCGAGATAGCGATAAAATTTATTAAGAACTACAAACGCGAGGACATTTTGTTAAGACATAATTGCCAATGTCATGAAGATCACAGCACACAAAATAAAACGATGGAAATGAAACACGCAGAAAGATATTGCTACGCGTTATTTACATAGATAATTCTAACCTCGATTCATGGTAGTTTGGCGGCGCACGGCCTATATATACGATCACCCATTCCTTTGCAGTGGTGAGGACACTCCAGTTTCACAACAAAATGTCTTAATTTCAACCAAACGGGGCGCTACATTTATGTTGAAATATATACAGTTATCTAATTAGCACTTCCTCACACACATATATGCTGCAATCCATTTTTATACAAGTTTTATTATAGAAGAGAGACAAGATTCTGACAATTTTTCTTGCAAAATATTTTCTTTTTGGGATAGAAATTTGTCAATATATAAGAACAATTTCGGCAAATCTATTAACAATAATCAGGCCTTTTTTAATATCATTTATCGATATTTTAACTAAATATATATATATATATATATATATATATCCGTATTGCTTAAACTTACGTCGATTTAACACGGCTGTCTGTTAATTTTTAGTTACAATTCTCTTTCCTTCTTTTGCGAACCCAGACGATGTCAATTTTTTTCTTTTCTTGTTTATTTGATTTTATTTTGTTTTATCTTTTTCTTTTTCTTTATTTTTTCCTTATTTTCTTTTTTAATTTATTTGCAAATCTATTTAAAAAGAAAAGTAGACTAATTTTTCTCCAGTTTCTGAAATGATTTTTCTGAAAGGATTTTTCTGTTGATGAGGTGATGTGTTATCCCCCGTGGGGATCTTCATATCGAAATGGCCATTCAACATCATTGAATTAATCCTTTTTTAATTTATATTTGCTCTGTAATATTTTATTACATGGAGCTCTCTTCCTGTATCATTTTTTAATATTAAAATAAAATTTTTAATATTAATTTTTAATATTAATTAGGATATATATATATATCACACTCCTTAAAGAGCGCAAACTTTGCTGCCTAGGCCTTGTTCACTGCATGCCAGACGGTCGCATTCCAAAAGACCTCCTGTATGGAGATCTGGCCTCTGGATGAAGACCCACTGGGCGGCCGCAGCTGCGGTATCGTGACATCATAAAACGCCCTGTTAAAGCTGTGGACATCAACACGAAGTCATGGGAGAGTGTAACAGTCAACCAGTTCAAAGGAAGAGGAACCCTGGTCCAACAACTCAAATCAAGGGAGGAGCAACTAACACAAGTCGCCATGGAGAGGCGGGTTCGCAGGAAGCTCGGACAAACTAGAAACACAACATATATGCAGCGTCTGCAAGAAAGACTGTCACTCCCACATCAGGTTCTACAGTCACAGACGCCGATGCTCCAGCCAAGCAGACAACTAGGATGTTACCCATGGTCAACCCTGACCGACGGAGGCCGACTACTACTATATATATATTTGTATCAATAGAGATGGGAATATTTTTTATATCGGAACTCGGTCTACACGTTGCGGTTGTGTTCATAGTTTGCAGTATTGAGTATTGTATTATCTTTTTTGTTATTAGTGCGTCAATTATTATTATTTTTTTAAATTTTAACCAATATATAGAACATTTGATATCGATTCGCTGCAAAAAAGGCGATAATAACATTAAGTCGAAAGGGGTTATTGGAAGACATTAGAAGGACCCGGAAATAGAAAACAAGTGATAAACCTTTACATTGGGGAGGAGTATGAACCGGATTATAGATGAACCTATCTACTCAAGTTGAGGTTCGTTTATTTTTTGCAACTACTATCTAGGTACAAAATATGAAAGCAATTTTACCGAATATCTTCGAACCGGCTCTTTATTTGGATATTTTACTGAAATATCTGATAATATGACGTCGGTTAAATTGGATTTAAGCAGGAAAATGATGCTTTTTTAGGGATATATATTCTTAGAGCCGTTGTAAATGCAGATTATTCGTCACGTTGGAATATTCCATCCAATGCTTTCTCGAAGACTTGGAAAAAGTAATGTATTTATTCATTTTCGGTATTCGGACTATATCGAATCCATTGCTAAATCCGCTGCCATAAAAGACGGTTCTCTGTGCAGGGCCCGGAGGTTTTTTCCGTCTGAATCTATCCTGCACATTTATAAATCTACCATCCGCCCGTGCATTGAATACTGTTGCCATATCTGGTCGGGTGCCCCTGCTATTTTCCTTGGGCTTCTAGACAAGGTACAGCGGAGGGTCTGTAATGTGATCGATACCGACTTAGCAGACCGCCTGCAGTCTCTCTCTCTCACCGGCGCGACGTGGCTTCCCTGTGTCTCTTCTATAAATACTTTCACGGCTTCTGCTCTGATGAACTTAGATCACTGGTGCCCCCTAGGTTCGAATTTGCACGAGATACTAGATTAGCAACTAGATCCTACCCTTTTACAGTGAAACCGATAAAATGCAACCGCAACTTCTACTCCAACAGTTTATTTTCTCGCACTTCCCGACTGTGGAATTCTCTTCCACATGACTGCTTCCCCGACGGCTACAATCTCCAGGAGTTTAAATGTAAGGTCAATAGACACCTCCTAACAAACTAACTCGCTTCCATTCTTTCAAACACTTTTCTGACATTTCCTATATCTAACCACTCTTTCATTTTCCTTCCCCTATGTAGCCCCAAGCGCAATAGTGGCAGTGGAATGCCTTATTGGGGTGAAATGATTAAAAGAAAAATTCTGTTATTTTTTATGATCTTTCCAGCGTTATTACGTTTTATGTCGCTTCAAACCTTTTGACTCGTAATAATGAATTCGAGTTTCTTCTTGTTTATGTTGGATTCATTTTTGTTCCAAGCGCTATTCAGATATTATGTTCTTCAAATCTTCGCAAAAAAACTACAGATAAAAAAAGTCAAGATTAAAAAAAAAATTAAAAATTGCTTCAAAATGACGATTTTTACTCTTTACATATATATTCTTGTAAAAAAAATGTATTACTTTATATTACAAAAATTTTTGAATAATTTTAATAAAATTTTGTTTTGCGTTTCAAACAGTAAATCACTAATATATATATAATGGAATCTATCTTTCATTTCGGTAATTTTTCCTACATTCTAAATACCATATATTTCTTTCTTTCTTATCTTTTTATCATTTTTATCCCATTTCTTTCTTTCTTTCTTTCTTTCTTTTATGTCGCTTATTTTTCATTTATTCTAAATACCGTATATTTCTTTCTTTCTTTCTTTCTATTTTTCTTTCTTTCTTTCTTTCTTTCTTCCATTGGATTCTTTCTTTTATGTCGGTTATTTTTCGTATATTCTAAATACCGTATATTTCTTTCTTTCTTTCTTTCTTTCTTTCTTTCTTTCTTTCTTTCTTATCCTTATTTCATTTTAATCCCATTTTTTCTTTCTTTCTTTCTTTCTTTCTTTTTTTCCTTATTTTTTTATTGGATGCTTTCTTTCATTTCGGTTATTTTTCGTATATTCTAAATACCATGTATTTCTTTCTTTCTTTCGTTCTTTTTTATCTTTTTTTTCAATTTATCCCTTTTCTTTCTTTCTTTCTTTTATTTCGGCTATTTTTTAATATTCTAAATGCCATATATTTCATTCTTTTGTTTTTTCTTATATTTCTTTCATTTTTATCCAATTTCTTTCTTTCGTTCTTTCGTTCTTTCTTTTTTTTTCTCGCATTAGAGTCTTTCTTTCATTTCAGTTATTTTTCTTATATTCTAAATGCGATATATTTCTTTCTTTCGTTCTTTCTTAACTTTTTTCATTTTTATCTAATCTCTTTGTTTATTTTCTTTCGTTTTTTTCTCATTTTAATCTTCCATTTTTTACTCATTTCTTTCTTTCTTTTTTTCTTTCTTTCATTTATAGGATTCATTCTTTCATTTTGGTTAATTTTCGTATGTTCTAAATAGCATATATTTCTTTCTTTCTTTCTTTCTTTCTATATTTATTCTCTTTTCCCTATTAATTTCCTGATTTCATTTCTTTCATTTTCTTACCTATTTCATGATATATCTTTCAATCTTTCTTTAATTCATTCATTTCGGTTTTTTGAAATATTCGATTTCTTCTTCTCATCCTATAGCTTTCATTGTTTCTTTTTCTCTTCTTTTATAATTCTGTCTTAGAGTCATATTATAATCGTGCCTTCTTTCTTTCAGACTCTTCTCCCTTTCCTTCACACCTTTTCCCTGCCTCAGTTTGGTAGTGAATCCTCTTATGATCGCTGCCTTATTGGTTGAGTCTTAACCTTGTGTCTTCATTAATCGATGCATGGCTGAGTAAGATAAACGCTCCGGTCAATCAATATTTCGAACACAATGACTTCAAGGAATTTGAAGTAAGTTGAAAATTGATGAAGATTCCTGAGTCTGAAATCTTCTGACATTTTCCTGACCTTCTTGATCCAAACACCAATCTCTCAACCTTTGCCGACTTCTACTGACCCCGTCAACCCGTCGATTCAGCGGGTTAAACTGACCGCTCGCTATTGCTTCTTTTTCTTTCTTAAGATCTGTTTGCCTGCTACAATCTTCATTTCTTTATTGGCTCAAATCTTTAGACCAACAGCAATGACCCTCAGTCTGCTTATGTTACGTGTTAAGTGTAACAAAAAGAAAAAAACATGATTGACCAAAACTTCAGAGTTAATTCACAGACAAATATTTAATTCACAAAAAAATTAATAAAAAATATTTACAAATATACAGTTTTTACATTCAAAAAGAAAAACAGAGTTTACTACTGGCAGCGAAGTATTACGAGGAGAGAAGGGGAAGGTAAGGTGTCAAATATCTTTACCCAGTTAAGTTGGCAAATAAGTTAAGTACTATACTTTTTTGGTAATCCTTTAATGTGTATATAAAGAATAATTTCCAGTATGGTCAATGAAAAAGTCAAAAACCTGTATTTACGAATATAGTTCCATGAGGATCTCTTTCAGGTTTTTGTTGGTCGGCAACTTTTCTTTTAGAGATTCTTTCTGTTGGATATAAATCCTGAATCAAAGCCGGAGTTGATAATGTTTGCAAATCCTTTTAACAACTCTTTCAGGTTTCACTTTGTAGTCAACTTATATTTAAATTTAGAGATTCTTTCGGCTGGATATAAATCTTTGACTGATGAGGTCAGCACATCATGTTTACAACTGACTACTCTCTTCCCAAAACCTATTTTTATATAGGCTACCACCTGCATATTTATCAAACCTTTCAAATTCTCTGGAAGCTACTGGAACATTCTGGCATCTTCCAAAGCGTTCTATTCTTAATTTCTCTATTTTTACGACTACTTCGTGAATTAAAACTTTTTTGTAATAAAAGTAGGACTCATTTGAGTCCCTTACTACAACTTTTTAAACATTATTAATATTATTTTTATATATAAATGCATCCTCGTAACACTTACAGTAGAGTTTACTATTGACTCAATGATCTCAAGTGTCAATTCATATTTTTCGGTTAAGGAACAGAAAATTGCGATATGACATAAGGACATATTTCCATTCCAAAAACAATATCAATTTAGAAATTTTTGTGAATTACGGCTGAGAACCACAAAAAATAATAAATAACAAGAAAAAATTATGGAGATAGAAAATGTAAGTTATATTGAACAAGATATACAAACTGGAACACGGGTTAGTTAATTCAGGAATACTATTAGTAGAAATCAATATATTTACAGTGTTGCAGTGAAATAGTATGTCCGGGTAACGAGTCTATACCCAAACCACTCTAACTCCGCACCAACTTACTTACCAACTATGAAACTCTACCACTCTACAACTCTACCAATGCCATTCTCTGTATAGGCAAGATTATATGTACTGTAACAAGTCTGCCGGCTGGTTGTTTGGTTCGCTGCCCCTATGGTACGGATTACAATAAAGCACAACTAACAATACCACTAATCTGAATTTCTCTCACTCCGTTGTATTAAACCAAAACAAAAATATACCAGTGTGGAAATAGTGTTACAGTACACATCAGGGGAGTCCATTCTTGTATACAAAAAGGGGCGATCCCACAATAGAAATTATTGTGAATTCAGAGCTGCTTCCTAACACAATCCAAGGATCAGAACTTAGACTAAAGTTGGCTTCATTAAGGAAATATTTTTTGCTGCTTACTCTTTCTCATAACATGTCTTGGAGGAGTTGAGCAAGTAGAAAACCGATCCACATTGGAAACGCATTACTTTGAATATTGCTGCCACGGCCGATTTGGTGCTCATAATATATATTTTGAGATTTTTCATAAAATCTAAAGAAGTATATGCAATGTTATTGACATCTCAGCTTCACTCCATTTTTCATGGCCGTAATTTAACTTTTGCATGTCTCTTCTATACATACTTTCATGGTTATTGTTCTGGTGTTCTGAGGAATGTTCCTCTATGGTACCTACACTTTATGCTTTTAAGCTTGTACTAGAGTGAAGGTAAGGTCTTATTATTTCACAGTTGAAATGACTGGATTAATGTTTTGATTTCCTAGCATTTTACGGCACTGGATAAAACAACGTTTAGCACAGTAAATCTGTAAATTTAGATTTAAATTCACAGTTGTAATAGGTGTGTGTAACAATTTCATTTATCGCACTTCTTGCGTCTAGGACTATCTTTTAACTTCTTGCTTTCTAGTTAATCTTTGATTTTTCTCATATTCTCTCACATTTCGTTCCTCAGTTGAGTCCTAGTGACTTTATTACTTTACTTGGGGTGAAATGATTCAAAATGGGAAATGTGTAAACCCAAATTCTGTCTTCTCTTTTTGATTTATAAATGCAAATCGAGCCTATGTCTCTCTAATCTAGTATAAACCAAACATATAGCTACCTATACTACCGGCCATAATTATTAGGCCACCCCATTTTTGTTTTTAAAATATGATGTATTTCATTCTATTTTTAGTATTTATTGCCAAATGAAAATAGAATGGTTCCTTTGTTATTATTACTTTGCAAAATTTTACAAGGCAAGGAAGCAAAGATGAACTCGTCCGAATCACCCTAAATTTTCTTCATTCTTTCATTGATGAAACTGCAATATAGGTAATTATTAAATATTTATAAATTCATTTGATGTACATGTTATTGTGCAGTATTAACAAAAAAAACGTTCTATTTTCATTTACAATTATTCATTTGGCAAGAGATACTAAAAAATAGTACGAAATACATCATTTTTTTAAAACACTGGGGTTGCCTAATAATTATGGCCGATAGAATATATGACTTTTGTTCTGCTGTATATTTTTTATTGTATTGCTCAAGTAACTATCGGATAACTCCTGCTATAATTTGTCTTTACTACAGCCAAAAATGGAGTATTGCTGTCATGTGTAGGCTGGAGCTACCCAGTCTAAAACTGCCTGTCTTGAGTGCAAAAGCATCTCCGCTGTTTTGTTATTGATGAATTATTTTTGAACCTACAAATGATTTCCCAAACACAAAACTTCACAAGCCTCTCGCTGTTCTATTGCTAGTTCCAAGGCAAGTGTCTTACGAGCCACATTTCTTAGTTTCAAACCTGAACATTACATCTGGGCTATATCGTGTAAACAATAGAAAATAACCCTCATTCCATTGTTACTTAATCAGTTAGAAAAAATCTCCACTCGAGCATGTTCTTCTTTGTAAGTGCTGTTTTATGGAACTGATTCCTATTGACCGGCGATCTGAAAAAAGATCGAGATTAAGGTGGGGAAACCGTGTGAGTACGACCGTGCTATCCCCAAAAATTGACAACCCTCACAAGCGATAATTGCGCTGGCCTCGCTAGCGACAAATGATTGATACCTCTAATGCAATAGGGTGATGCAGCCTCGTGCAGCTGTTCACCGGGACCGGTGCGTCTCTGTCCGCATAAATAGACACAACTGAGTCGCATTCTGCCTGGAGACAGACACGCAACTGAGAAACGACAAGCTGACCAGATCCTTCCACATATATGGGTTGAAAGTTGTAGTAGTCATTCAGTCGTCGCATGTCCGGTAGAGCTGGCCTAGCTCATCCATCTGCACATTAAACCAAAACCATTGTCCACCAACTCGAAGAGTCATCTTGACCCCGGACATGTGATCGTTGGCGACATCGGAACAATGCTCAATCCTGGCTTTTTGCTTCAGTCACGAAAACCCCTGCATACGGTGAATACGTAAATCTGTCCTTTGACGGACTTTGTTTTTAATACTCCTAGTTATCTAGTTACCGTAATCAAACGTAAAGCCGTATAATGGAGCCGGTTTAGTCCGTCTGAACGCGAGTAATATTGAATTAATTGCGAACTGTGTCTTTTTTTTAATCATTTCACCTCAAGCAAGGCCACTATTGCGCTTGGGGCTACATAGGGGAAGGTAAATAGAAAGAGTGGTTAGATATAGGAAATGTCAGAAGGAGGGTGATAGATAGTTGGGTGGGTGGGAAGAGTGTTTGAAATAATGGAAGTTAGTTTGTTAGGAGGTCTGTATTGACCTTACATTTAAACTCCTGGAGAATGTAGCTGTCGAGGAAGCAGTCTTGTGGAAGGGAATTCCACAGTCGGGAAGTGCGAGAAAAGAAACTGTTGGAGTAGAAGTTGCGGTTGCATTTTATCGGTTTCACTGTAAAAGGGTAGGATCTAGTTGCTAATCTAGTATCTCGTGCAAATTCGAACCTAGGGGGTACCAGTGATCTAAGTTCATCAGAGCAGAAGCCGTGAAAGTATTTATAGAAGAGACAGAGGGAAGCCACGTCGCGCCGGTGAGAGAGAGAGACTGCAGGCGGTCTGCTAAGTCGGTATCTATCACATTACAGACCCTCCGCTGTACCTTGTCTAGAAGCCCAAGGAAAATAGCAGGGGCACCCGACCAGATATGGCAACAGTACTCAATGCACGGGCGGATGGTAGATTTATAAATGTGCAGGATAGATTCAGACGGAAAAAACCTCCGGGCCCTGCACAGAGAACCGACTTTCATAGCAGCGGATTTAGCAATGGATTCGATATAGTCATTCCACTTGAGGTCCGCTGGGAGGCGAGCCTGGTCCATGCTAATGGGGGGTAGGTGCGATTGTTTTAGAAGCATTAAAATTTCCGAGCCATTTCTTACCCCAGTCCACTACGGATTGGAGGTAATTTCCAAGGTCGGCTGCAAGGTTAGCTTTGTCGCCCACACCAGATTTTTGATCGAGGCGAGAATAAACTGTGGTGTCATCGGCGTACATACCTACTTGGGATCTTATGGTATCAGGGAGATCATTAATGTAGATCAGAAAGAGCATAGGACCTAGGATGGAGCCCTGAGGGAGGGACACCCGCGTTCGTATCGTAGTTCTGGGAGTCATGTTCGTTTAATACCACTTTCAATGTGAATACAACACTCCAAATCTACTACTTCTGTTGTTGTTTCCATCAATATTCGCACATCTTTGCTATATTTCTTTTAGCGCTGAAAGAATTAGTTTTTCTTTATTATAACTGATATTCAAGTTGTCTCTAACTGATTCCCAGCAGCAGTGTCTTCGTAGATCAGTCAACACCCATTTGACAGCCTTACGCGCTGTCTCAGCTCTGCCTTCAGCCGGAAAGTACTAATCTAGTCGAGGCTCCGCCGAAGGATAGATTCTGGACTGGGGAATATTAGACAGATATTCTTGGCCGGGCTATATGGCCGGGAAGACTCACATTAAAAAGTCCTTGTGCCACATTTTGCCCTATGTGGGAAGGCGACTGAATATTGCAGTGTCTTCGTAGATTCGATTCTCCTAAAGCCTTCATCGTTTTGTTACATACTCATTTCATGATATCCTCAGAATTCATCTGTGTGAACAAAGTCGCAAAAATTCACCACCGAATAGAGTTTTAAAGATTATCTCGCTAACTAACCTTTGTCTCTAATGATTTCGGTTACTATAATGATGTAATGAAGGTCGTAGAAATTATCAGCCAAAAAGCATTCTTAACAAAAGCAATAAACTGATAGCAAAATAAATAAATGTA
The DNA here is from genome assembly GCA_037127315.1 of Ascarosepion bandense. NCBI lineage: Eukaryota > Metazoa > Mollusca > Cephalopoda > Sepiida > Sepiidae > Ascarosepion > Ascarosepion bandense. The sequence continues at coordinate 10,818,717 of JBBBDQ010001236.1, forward strand.
TTCTTCTTAATATTGAAGACATTATAAAGAAATGAAACGATTTTCAAATCTTCTTAAACAGACGCAATACTCTCCGTGGATATTTCAGACAACTCAGTGCAGAAAAATATATATTTTTTAATCATTTCACCCCAAGTAAGGCATTCTACTGCCACTATTGCGCATGGGGCTACATAGGGGAAGGTAAAGAGAAAAAGTGTTAGATATAGGAATTGTCAGAAAGGGGGGTGATAGATGGGTATGGATACGGAGGCTGTGGGTTGGGTGGATGGGAAAAGTGTTTGAAAGAATGGAAGCGAGTTAGTGTGTTAGGAGGTGTCTATTGACCTTACATTTAAACTCCTGGAGATTGCAGCCGTCGGGGAAGCAATCATGTGGAAGGGAATTCCACAGTCCGGAAGTGCGAGAAAAGAAACTATTGGAGTAGAAGTTGAGGTTGCATTTTATCGGTTTCACTGTGAAAGTGTGGAATCTAGTTGCTAATCTAGTAAATGGAACTTTGTCTACGTGTGTATGTGTCTGTGTGTGTGAGTGTATCCGTTACATATAGACTCCGAAACGTCTAAACCGATTTTCTTGAAAATTTACACAGTTGTACTACAAGCGTCTGCGAGTGTTCTTAGCTAGGTTTTGTGTCGAGATACCCCCGATAAATTGACACTGACCGAATAACAGTTTTTTAATCAACTAGAATAAGAATATATTATTAGAATTAAGTGAACATCAGTTTGTTGTAATAATCTCCAGCCGCATTGGATTTATTGTTTTAAAAGGCCTAATGGTGGAGGCCATTATTCAATACAAGTGTCATAACTTCTTTGGGACGATCAAGTATTGTTTTTAAACCTATTGAAAAAATAGGCCCATGGTAAAGCGGTGACAAACGATCAATTGCGTCAGAATCATGAAAGAAGTAACAGAATTGCAATCATTTGCAATTGCTAGATTAACACGTTAGGCAAGATTTTGAGAATGTGATTTTGAGAATGTGATTTTGAGAATGAGCGTTCTTTGTCGCTCAAAGAACGCTCATTCTCAAAATCACAAATATTATGTTACAGTTAATACATTAAGACAAAATAACTTTGAAAAAATAATATCCTTGAAAATGGCTAATAAATTGGCTAAATGCGCTGAAATTGCCTGAAATCATGGAACATCTATCTATTCTTTGTCTTCATTATAAAAAAGAAACATGTAAGAATATTAGAAAAATGAAATAAAAAATTAATAACATCTGCATTGATGGTCGATTTTAACGAAATATGTTTGAAAGAAATATGTTTATATTTATAAACCCAGGTAAAAAATTATCAACAATTTTACAGTTTCGAGTTCTCTGGCATTTTTTTAAAGTGCTCAGTACAATAAATATTGTAGAGCATAATATAATCATATATTTAAATTTGTTGTTTTTAATTAAAATTACATTGCGACACAGAAATTTCTATGTTTCCAGATATCTATCTCGTCATCAGGCAAGGTATATTTCATTAAAAAACAAATTTAATTATATGTACGTATGTATATAATATATATATTGACATCAGTGTCCACTTGTATGTTTACAATTGTTTAATCTCTCTCATTGCACGTTTTTATCCATGGCATACCTTAAAACTATATTTTCATATATATATATATATATATATATATATATATATCACAAACACATAGATATTCCGAAATAATGATTTTAAATATTTTATATGTCATAAATTTCTTATTTTGAACGTTGTTTGCCGTAGATGCCCGAAGTTCACGATAAAGGTAGCCGAATAAACATTGTTTTAAAAAACAGGGCATTCTCCTCAAATACGTCTAAATACCGTTTAAAGTGACACACGCACATACATCCCCACCACACACACACACACACACACACACACACACATATATATATATATATATATATATATATATATATATATATATATCGTATTTAATGAAATATGTTTGGAAGAAAACTTTCTGCCAATATATATATATATATATATATATATATATATATATGTGTGTGTGTGTGTGTGTGTGTGTGTGTGTGTGTGTGTGTGTATGTGCTGCTTATGTGGGCATCAATCCCTCTTTAATACAAGTTTAATTTAAAACGACCGACACCTTATTGCGGTTAAGAACCAAAATTTTCTATATGTCTGGGCAATTTCGGCTATTCAGTTAACCATTATCAAACCCTTTTTTTTTAACTGAATGCGGAGATTTTTTTTGTTATACGTTTCTAGAACGAAGAAAATATTTTTGTCCAAACACAGTCAGCACAATGTGACCGTGTTCATAATTATTTTTCTTTTGTTTCCATTAATCTAATCTGTTTACATGTGGATGAGGTTCTTATACTTATATTTTCTACAGGTTTTGTTACGGATGGAATTTCGTAGGTTTCGGTTAGTATTTAAATCTTTCCTAATTGCGACGTGGGCCGAAGGATGTATTGCGAGTCTTCTTAATAGGAATGTTTTGGTAGCTCCAATATAATTATTTACTAATTGATTAGATACAATTGGTTCTGAGTAATTTTGATCAGCTAATGGCTAAAATCATATATAAAATAGTTAAACAATTTTATCCACTTTATGTCCAGAAAATAAAACACTTATATTAACACAAAAAATAAAAGATACTTAGATATCAGCCGGTTACGCTAACATGATTTCGACATTTTCGGTTATGTCATGAGATTTCTTTTCCCAACAAAATCCAAACAAATCGTCTGACGAAACCTAAAACGTCGAAACCATAGTAACGTAACCGGATGATCTTCTCTACCTATATATATAAATATCTATATACACTACCGGCCATACTAATTAGGCAAAACCAGTTTTTTTTTTAAAGAAATGAGATATTTCGTACTAATTTTACTATTGATTGCCAAGTGGATAATTCTAAATGAAATATAATGGTTCTTTTGTTATTATTACTTTGTAAGGTTTTACAAGGCAAGTAGCGACAATTTACCCATCGCACTCTCTCTCTCTCTCTCTCTCTCTCTATATATATATATATATATATATATATATATATTGTAACAAAGTTGTGGTACTCGTAGGTTTTTTTTACTTGCTGTTCATGCATTTACTTTTATAAAGAGTGCTCAATACAACGTACAGCGTTATATTGTAATAGTTGTTCCAATGGTTTACAAATTCATAGTATCTTCTTCTTCTTCTTCTTCTATGTGCCCTGTCCTTTCAGGACGTAGGCGATCATTGTTCTCCACGTCTCCCGATCACTTGTGGGTCCTAGTATGTTTGTTCCCGTTACTCCTGTCAACCCCCGTTCCGTCAACCACCTGATCAGGCCCTGCAAATATGTTATCCGCTGTCTTCCTCTGTCTCTCTTTCCCTCTATCTGGCCAGTCAGTATCAGGTTCTCCAGGCTCTCCTTCCTCATTGCGTGTCCCAGGAACTTCAGTTGTCTCTTCCTGATGCTCAGTATCAATTTCCTCTTTGTTGCCATTCTTTCCAACACCTCATCGTTGCTTTCATGCTCAGTCCATGATATCCGCAGCATCCTTCTGTAGAACCACATTTCCTCTGCTTCCAGTTTTCTCCTCATTTTCGATGATATTGTCCAGCATTCAATGCCGTATTGAAGAATTGAAATCACGTAGCAATCTAGCACTCTTTTCTTTGTTTCCAGTGAGATTTCCCTGTGTGTTAGTATTTTGCTCTGCTTCTGGAACGCGTCCTTTGCCATGCTAATTCGCCTTCGGATCTCCGTGTCGCACTTTTCATCTACAGTTAGGACACTTCCTAGGTATTTAAATTTTTGTACTTGCTTGAATCTGGTATCTCCCACATTTATTTGGCATTTTGGGTTGTACCGATTGCTGATGACCATGCACTCAGTTTTCTTAAAGTTTATTTGTAGTCCTTTCTTGTCGCTCTCCACCGCTACCTTCTGTATGAGGTCTTGTAGTTTACTTTCCGTGTCCGCGACCAGCACTGTATCGTCTGCGTACCTTATGTTGTTCAAGTTGTGTCCTCCAACCACAAATCTTGGCGTATCATCTAGGGTCCTCAAGATATTCTCGCTGTGCAGGTTGAACAAATCCGGTGACAAGACACATCCTTGTCTTACGCCTCTTTCTATCTTTGTAAATCTACTGAGATCGTTGCCTGTCCGTATGCAGTCCGTTTGCTGCCAGTAGAGATTCTTGATTACTCTTATGTCTTTGCCGAAAATGTCGAGGCTGCCGAGCATCTCCATCAATTGTTTGTGTCATATCTTGTCGAATGCCTTCGCATAGTCAATGAAGCATAGGTACAAATCTTTCTTCATTTGTCTTGCCCTTTCGGAGAGCATACTAATCATGAATATGGCGTTCCTTGTTCCTGTGTCTTTGACGAACCCGCACTGTTCCTGCGCTATCTCTGGCCTGATTTTGCTTCTCACTCTATTCATCAGGATTCTGACCATCAGTTTGGTAATGTGGCTCATTAAGCTGATAGTTCTGTGTAGTTCACACTCGTTTGCGCCTGGTTTCTTCTACAGTGCTATAAATATTGACTTGCATTGTATCACTACACAAAACGTTTCGCGTTTTGAAGGTGCTTTACGCGCTTCTCATCGGGTGACAAAGTTGGAATGAAATTAAATGGTGAAAACGGTTTATTTGTGGTGATATGATGTTTAAGTGAAAGTGGGGTTGGGAGCTTATTCTGATTCTGTCGGCCGTCTTAGAGATATGGGTGAGGTGAGGTGGCTTAGTTTAAGTCAGATTCCTTTTTTATTTTATCTGGATTTGGTGGAAGTGGCGTCGCTGTTAATGAGAACGTTGTAAATAAATGTGGTGTAGGGAGTTTTAGAATGGTTTAGTCGTCTGTTCGTGGTTCTAGTGATGCTGCTGTTGGGTTAAGAGAAGGGTGTGGGGTAGGTTAATTTTGGGCGGGTCGCTTTTTTGTTTAGCTTAGGTATTTTATATTGGAATATATGTTTTTTTGTTTTTGTTTTTTATGCAGTGCCGATAGTTTTGATTTTACTACTATTTACAGGTAGATGGAATTATTGTTGGTGTGGTGTGGGATTTATTTTGTTTTATTTTTACGTTTTTTGTTTTATTTACTTAGAGGGTTGATTATGTGTATTTATTGCATTTCTTGTGGGGGTCGTGTGGATGGGGTGTTTTGTTTTTGTTTTATTTAAATTTTAATGAGAAATATTTGCGATGTTTGCATAATACTGCCAATTCGTCTCTACGGTTTAATAGTTCGCTACTGTTTGGGGTACTTTAGAATGTGTAGCTTTTCACTTAAACATAAATGGCAGATGTCGTTAAATGAGTTGCAAAATCTAGTTTTTTCTAGCATTTTCCATTTTACTTTGGGTTTCTGTTTTGAGTCCTTTACTTTCCAAAAGTGTGCGGAAAGGGATGTTTGGTTTCGGTATAAGTTGTTTTTGAATGAACTTAAGTGCATGTACCAGCGCTGCTTAAAAGTGTTCTTAGTTGATCCGATATACACTTTATTTATATTTATTCTGTAGTGGGCAGTTGTTAGGGTTTCTACAATTACATAGGTTTTTATTGTTGCCATCTTTATTATTTTGGTAGTTAATTCTATTTTGATCTTTTTTGATCTGGTCTTGTCGGGTTTATAATTCTCGTAGGCAAATTTGTTTGGAAATCTGGTTTATGGTCTTTTAATGTTATGTATGCTTCTTTTGTGCGGAGTTTACTAACTTTTTCAGTAATTTTTAGTTTTTCTGTGATATCACATCAGAAATGCAAACGGATCTCGATACGTAGATCACAAGTTTATTCGCCTGAAAAGAGTCGCCATTAGACTCGACCCACGTGTAGCATCACAGATACCATTATGGTCACTTAATGTATAATAACAACAATAATAAATTTACAATTTAAACAAAACGTTCACGACCTCTCACACCTTTTATTATATATATATATATATATATATATATATATATATATATATATTATTTAACTGTGATAGTATTTAGCTCCAAGGTTGTTATTTTTCAGTGGTTATTACTCATAAAATGTATTTTGGCAAGCAAGTTTTTTATCATAAAATGCTCAATGTAAATATAGCGCTCATAGTCACAATGATTTTGTCTCTTTAATAGAGCAGACTCATTCCGACTTCAAAGTTCATGAGGACACCGAATCTACTAAAAAGAAAAACTTTTTACAACTATATATATATATATATATATATATTCCTAAGCGAAAATTAATTACTGAATGAAAGACGAGAAATTATGACCATACCATAAAATACCTATTAGATTCATAAAACCATAGATGAAAAGGTTATAATTTCTTCTAACTGAGTGTTCAAAAAAGTACATGTGCGTTATTTAAACAATCGTAAAATCAGTTATTGCAAATTGCCTGAAGAGACCACATGGTAGAAACCTAGATCATGAAACAACTCGTTTAAATGAAGAATAACGGTCTACATTTGTATCGAGCACTCTTTATAAAAGTAAATGCATGAAAAAAAAGGTAAATAAACCTACGAGTTCAACAACTTAGTTACAATATATATATATATATATATATATATATATATAAACAACATAGCCTTTTTCTTTCTATCCGTTAATATTTCTTTTTTCTTTACTTTTATATCTTTCACTTTTTTCTTTTTTCTTTACTGAAGAACATTTTGAGATAAAAACGGAGATAAGCGAGGCCAAAAAGATAACCGGTTATGAAGAACAGAAAAATGAATTGAAAAAACAAAAAAAAAAAAAACAAAAAGAACAATGAGGAACAAAAATGTAATATCTGATTAAAAAAATGGATAATCGAACCAAAATGCTTTCTTTATTTAACTCCGAATAAATCCGGGGTCTTCTTTTCATGAAATGTAGAGATTTTGGTGAAAAGGAAACACATGGAAAAGAAAAGTGTTTAAAGGCGAAAAGGAATGGTCAGTATTGGATCATGAATGGATCAAAAGGTCAAAGTGTCAGAGATGTCGAGGTTAGAGTTTAGGGGATTGGGAGAGATTCAATGCCGGATGCAGATTTGGCGAAATAGAAAGGCTACATGGAATGTTTATCAAAAGCATATCGCATTCACTTCGATTTAGTCAGGGTAGGATTGCATTTATTTGTCAGCCGGCCGGGCAGTAGATTCAGTTAAAGTGCCATACGTGATACACGCTTGGGCGATCATGTCTCGAAAGAGACATGACTGATTGGGCAGAAGATTATCCCGCAGTAGGTTGTCATTGCTTTCTGCGGTAGACTGGTTGCCGACCAAGGCTATAGAACCCAATCAGTCCTATTATTTGACTCATTGCTTAAGGGGGAAGAGATGTATTTTTATTATTAAGTAATAATTAGTGGGAGATCAGTTTATTACTTCATATAAGTATAGAACTGATCCCCCACTTTATGTCCAGTAGAAGTCTTAATTATGTTTCCAACTATTATATTCAGTCAGTCAGTCAAGTGCCGTACGTGATACACGCTTTGGGCGATCATGTCTCGAAAGGGTCATAACTGACTGGGCAGAAGATTATCACGCAGTAGGTTGCCGTTGCTTTCTGTGATAGACTAGTTGCCTTGGTCTATAGAACCCAATCTGTCCTGTTATTTAACCCATAACTGGAAGGAAGAGACGGATTAATACCTTTCCCAAGGATAATTGCGCGTAAGTGAATACAATGGATTCAACTGGAATTCGAACTCGGCTCCCCGGTTTCTCGTTCCGAGCCGATATCCACTGTACCACAACGCACATTCAGATCGCCTTTTTTCTGCATTTTTATTCTTCTTTATTCAGTTACTTTGTCTATTACTCTTTTAAAATATTTCATGTTATTTTTTTTTCATTATTTGTCTTCTTTTTCGTTTTTTTCCATCAAAATTATCCTATCTTTATTTTATCAATAGTTTCTAAGCTTTTTTCTTAGAATCTCTTGTTCTTGGGTTTGTAGGAGTGAACCAAAATGACCTCAGGTCAGATACTACTACCATGCAGAGAATACATTGTTTCTTTTACCCTCTCTGTCTCTAAATAACTCCCAAAAACTAAGATACCCAAATCTATTCCCTTTTCTTTCTCTGCTACTATTTCTCTTTCCCCTACTCTCTCTATCTCCCTGACCCATGCTTGACCTAAAGGATTGGCCAGTCCCTCTCTGGCTTCTAAGCAGGCAACATGTGTTCTGTTGCTAGCAGACACTTAACACGAAAGTATGTAAAAATAAGAAAATAAAATATTCCTCTCAACGCTAATATTTGTATCCACTTCTTTGTCAATTATACCCACAAAGATACCAAATATTACAGGTTCATGCCTTTGAATTATTTTTGTAAAATATTTATTTTGGAATTTTGTTTTAGTTTTTAAATGATTTTTTTTCTATTTCATGCATTTTCTTTAATTTACTCGTTTCTGTGTTCCTCAAAATTATTTTTTACGAGCAGTATAACCAGGCGTTGCTGGGGTGTAATGAAAGCTTTAAAACGAATCCAAGATCGTGGAACTCAGACAATTTGAACGTTGGCAGGAAAGACTAAAAAGCAATAGTTGTTTCCAGTCAAAGCGAAACCAGAGATTGAAAGAAAAATGAATGGATGCATGTCAAATTTTAACTTCCGGTATCGATGGCAAAGTGAGTTTTTAAGGTTAAATAAATTTTGAGTTCCGGTATCGACGTTAAATAAATTTTGACTTCCGGTGTCGATGGCAAACTGAGTTTTTAAGGCCAAATAATTCCTCTGAATAAATGATATCATGGCTGAGACTAAAAACTACAATTATACCTACTTAGAGCAAAAAAACAAAGCAAAAACCAAATAAAAGGGCTGATCAGATCCGATAAGATATCGGGGTATCGATTTCCAATATCGGAGTCAAATAAGTCATCCAAGGATAAACTAACCTAAGTAGGTCCATGAAAACTTATCGTACATTTGAGAAAATGAGCCATATTAATGGCTGAATATTGGTTTTTGATCAGATTTGTTTGAATATCGGAGGTATCAATTTCCGATATCGGAGAAAATGAGTCGTCTGAGAAGATCTACTAATGTTTGAGACTAAAAACTATAATTTTACCATTTCAAAGCAAATTCTGCAGCAAGAACTATAATAAAAGGGCTGAAATCCTGATCTTGATCAGACCTGATCGAATATCGGGTTAACGATTTTCGATATCAGGGAGAAATCTAAAAATACGTAGCCCATGATCTGACTGGAATCCTATAGAATATTTGTGTGAAGGTTGGTGAGAATCGGGTAAACATTGCGGATTTTTATAAAGGACATACTGACAGACAGAGACAAACAGCCAGACACACGCACACAAACATCTTGTCTTTTATATTTATAGATACCGGTTTCATGTCTTTCACTCTTTCTTTTTTCTTTTGTTTTTGTTTCTTTGCTTATTTGACTTTGTAAAAATCAACTTTTCTCTTTGAATTCATGTTTATTAATTTCTTGCAAAAAATATATTGTCTTTTATTCATCGCCTTTGTGAAAAAGATTTTCTTTTCGATTCGATGTTTATTAATTCATTCCCTTCTGTTTTTTCTATTTCTTTAAAAGTTACTTTATTTTTTTAATTTTTATTTTCATTTTCTTCCAAAAGTTTTTGTTTCGTTTGTTCATTTTTCTTCGATTCCATGTTCATTCGTTATTTTTCTTTGCTTTCTTATTTCTTTCACACTCATTTTCTTATGTATTATTTAAAAATTTATTTCAAAATTTCTATTTCCTTTTCTGATTTCAAAATTTCTATATCCACTTCTTTATTGTCATGGTAATAACTTCATTCTTTCTTTTTCTTGTACTTTCTTTTATTCCTTCTACTAGCAGTATAGCCCGGCGTTGCTCGGGTGTAATGAAAGCTTTAACACTATTCCATGGTCTTGGAGCTCAGACATTTTGGACGTTGGCACAAGAGACTAAAAAGTAATAGTTGGTTCCAGTTGAAGCGAAACCGTAGACTGAAGGAAAATGAATGGATGTAAGTCAAATTTTGATTTACTGGTATCGATATCAAATAAGATTTTTCGTCGTAAACTGAATTTTGAAGGCTAAATAAGTTATCTGAGTAAATGATATCATGTCTGAGACTAAGAACTACAACTATACCTACTTAGAGCCAAACCCGAAGCAAAAACTGAAATAGAAGGGCTGAAAAATACAGACATACAGGCAGATAAACAGACACACACACAAATATCTTACTCTTTATATATATATATATATATATATATATATATATATATATATATATATAATCGATTTTCTGCACTATTGTAAGAACTGCGACCTTGAAACTTCTGAATATCGTTTCTTATGTCTTTGTCTATGAGTGTATCAAATTTGATTAAAATCGGACCACTCCTTCTATAACTTGATTTTTTCGATTATCGATTTTCGATATTTATCGAGGGTAGCTCGACACAAAACCTAGCTAAGAACACTCACAGACGCTTATAGTACAACTGTGTAAATTTTCAAGAAAATCGGTTCAGCTGTTTAGGAGTTTATAGGTAACGGACACACACACAGACAAATTTCCATTTATAAATAAGTTTAGATTCTTTTTATTTCTTTCACTATTTCTTTCGTGTTTCTTTCCTTTTTGTTTTTCAAATTCTTGCAACAATTTCCAGATTTCTTTCTTTTTTTACTTTCATTCACTCTTTTTATATATTTTTTCTTTCTTTTGACTCTTAATCTATATTTTTATTTTCTTCAACATTTTTTCTCCATATTTTTAGTTTCCGTAACTTGCTTTTTTTTTTTGTTTCAATATTTTTGTTATTTCTTTCTTTATATACAGTGGAACCAGCCGTATGCGGCCTTCTTCGTCAGCGATCACCTGTTGTTAACGACCCTTTTTTATATGCACGGACGATTTGCTAATGTTAATTAACTCTTAGTGAGCAACCACCTCCACAAGGCGACCAGCGACTAACATCAACGAGTGAAAATCACTGATCAAGCGACCGTTTAAAAAAAAAATCCATTTTGGTCGTACACTGCGAACTTCAAAATTAGAAGAAACTAAATGAGTAATCTATTTTATTTTAATTTGATCCAAGCCAGGAACACCTCGTCATTGTTTTGTTATTTCAGTGTTGTATCAAACAGTTATTTATTGTTGAAATGTACATTGCCTGAGTTCACCTCATGGTCAATCATCAACTGTTTGTACAACATGTATTACATTTGACATGTTCAAGGGATTTATCGCAGTCTCTGTACTGACTTGGAAAAATTCAGGGATTAGGAAAACCACAATTATGTCTTATTTCTTAAATGTCTATCTCTTTCGGTCCTTTATTATTTTATGTATCTATCTACTCTATTTCTATCTGGTTATATCTGTCTCTATCTCTCTGTTTCTCTACCCCCACCAACGATCGCTGTCAGTTTTTTGTATGTTTTGTTTTTGTTTTTTCTTTCATGTATTATCGCAGATTCTTTTTTTGCTATCATTCACTTCAAATATAAAAACTGAAACCCTATACGTCGTGCATTTTTTCAACCTACATATTTTAGTGCAGGCCCGAAAAGGAAAGCAATAAAATGAATTATGCTGAACAAATTTCTTAAATTTCAGTCCATTTTTTTATGTCCTCATTCATTAACAGATTACCGGGTAAGATTCTAATATGTACATTCTGGTGAGTGGAATATACGTTCCTGGCGTAAATAGGTCATGACTATGAGCCTTTAGTGAGCGACTACCTGCCGCATACGACAGGTTCCATGTATGTACATTCTGATGAGTGGAATATACGTTCCTGGCGAAACTGGTCATGACTATGAGCTTTTAGTTTGTAACCAGTTTTTGATGGCAGTAGGGGTGGTCGCATACAACAGGTTGCACAGTATCTATTTTTCTCCATTTCTTATGCAATCAGCAAAACAATCAGAAAGTGCAATATGTGCACGACGGTTATTAATGTGAAAAACTGAATCGGTGAATTTTGAATTTTAGTCAAAGTTTTTTTATATTCAGTGAATTCAATTTTATGAGTAATCAAAGTAGCTGATGAACGCAGAAAGTAAAACAAAAGAAAAAAAGCTATAAGAAAACCGAATGCAAAGTCATCAGCAAAATGAAGAAACTAAAATGCCAACTACAGGTGGTGGATATTAAAACCAACAGGTACAGAGATTTAAATACCTGGGAAGTATTTTAACAGAAGACGGAAAGTGCGACACTGAGATCCAAAGGTGAACTTGCGTGGCCAAGGATGCATACCAGAAAATGTGTAAAGTATTGGGAGATAGGAAAATTTTATTAGAATCAAATAAGATATACTAGACTGACATGTGACATCTTGTTGTAATAGAATAACCTGTCTCCCCCTAGCAATGGACTGTCACCCATTGTAAATACACCACGCAGTAGATTACGAGAGAGCTGATGACCGGAAGACGACCAGGAACAGACGGAAGTACTCTACGCTCCATTTTGGTACATAGTGACTCTGGTGTGGACTCTTAATATTTGTACCCTTAGTACAATAAACCTTATTGTTGATTTAATCGTGTGTTCCTTCGTCTTTACCACTCATTTGTTTATATCGTATTTTCACGACACAACATATCTATACTTCAGTATGGCAGAGAATGCTGGATAATCTCAAAGATATGGTAAAGACTTGAAGCAATGTACACTCTGTAGTAGATTGTATTTTTCAAATTTTACCAATATAATGAAGCGAATATTCCATGTTCTTTGAAAAATATCGTTTACTACCTGATGAGACATTGTCTTTTCAATATCGAAACAAAGTGTACACTTTGTAGTAGATTGTATTTTGAACATGCTCTAAAGTATAATTTAATTTAATATATATATATATATATATATACTATTATTATTATTAAATTAAAAACAGAATTTCTAATTAAATACGAGTATCTCTTAAAAATAATGTTAAAAAACAAAAGGTATATATATATATATATTAATGGATTCTCCCGTCGCGTTCAACCTTTTTCCAGCAAGACAACCACACAGAGATTTGTTTATAGTGGTGAAGGCATTGTGTAGTACCATCCACACTTCTTGGAACTGCTGATAACAAACAATTGGTGCAGATGACTGCCACAGATCGCACGAACAGCAGACCTCAATTATTTAACCCATAATTGGAGGGAACGAACGGATTAATACCTTTCCCAAGGTTACCAGTGCGCAAGTGAATGCAGCGTGCTCGACTGAAATTGGAACTCGGCTCACCGATTTCCCCCTCCAAGCCGACATCCACCGCACCCCAACGCACATCCGTGAATGCTAACAGCACCTGGTATTCCCAAGTGGTCACCCACCTAAGTACTGACCAGGCTCAACTTCGGTGATCGAGCGGGAACCGGTGTATCCAACGTGACATGACCGTTATTCTCTCGAAGAAAGCCTTTGAAAGAGCAACCATTTATCATGACTTGTGATGCATGTATATACACGTATATATAAATATGATATAATGCAACTTCAGTGCAAGAGGGTTTCGTTCCTTGACAAACATTATCACAGCACGTGTAGAAGTTTAAATCCTTATTTATACACACTATTAACCTGTAGAAAAATAAACGAGGTTTTTAAATTTTATCGCTCTAAAATATTATCACAAAATACTGCTCAGTGGAAAGATAAACTGCGGAGGATTCCTAGTGACATATCTTTTGGCCTCTGAAACGTTTTAAGTGACTTCAAGCTGTTAATTTCATCAATTTTCTCATGCAATTGTTAATTTTTGTTTAATTTTATATGATTTTATTTCATTTTCATTCTTCAATTGATTAATTAACAAAACGTTAAACATTTTATTCTATGTTCTTGTTTTATATAAGTATGTTGGCTTCTTTATATAAGTATGTTGGCTTCTTCACTAATTTAACATTTGAAAACTAGCTTTATTTTTTGTATTCACATTACGTATTTTTATATATTATTCATTTAAGTGCCATACGTGATACACGCTTCAGCGAATATGGCTGGGCAGAAGAATATTTCGCAGTAGGCTGCCATTAATTTCTGCGGTAAACTGGTTGTCAACCAAGGCTATACAACCCGATCTACCCTGCTATTCAACCCATAGCTAGAGAGAGAAAAGACGGAATAATACTTTCACCCAAGAGTATTTGAGCGTTAGTGAATGCAACAAATTTTAGTGGAATTTGAAATCGGATCTCCGAATTCTCGTTTCAAGATGATATTCACTGCACTAAAAAGCTATTCCTTTTTTTTTCTATATATATATACATACATTTTTATATTAGTCTTAATAAATTTCGATAAGGAACGAAATGCTTTGTCTTAAAAGAAAAGTAAACACAGCGAAACAGATCTGTCTGTGGATGACTATATATATATATATATATATATATATTCTTCACTACTTGACAACATAATTATTGATAAAATATTTTGCTCTGTCTTTTATTTTATTTTTTGGCTTCCTTTAAGCATATATTTATATATCAATTCTTAACCACAAATATATGGAAATTGTGGGACTCACTTCCGAGTTCTTCATTCCCAGTCAAATTTGATTTTGAAAAATCTAAATGCATTTCTAATCGTTTTACTCTGCCTACTTAATTTTTGATATGTTACTGTCCTCTCTTCTTAATTACGTATTTTTTCTTTTTCATATTTTCTAACACTAAGTCATCTTTTCCGTCTTAGTAACTTTATTACCTTGCTTGGTGTGAAATGATTTAAAAATAAGACTTCTAAAATATATAAATTTTTGACGTGGGTGCCTATATCCAGAGAAAGAACGTTTAAAGAAAAAGGGTACTTGAATATCACTGAAAGAATTAATCTGGACCATTCTTTTATTCAAATAGATATTTTTTTTAATTTTACGTATCATTTTTAAAATCATAAGCAATACTAAATAGCTCTCTGAGGAAATAAAAATATAAATAAACTAAGTCTTACCGATTTCAGATATGCTATGAGAAAATGTCCGCGAGGTTAAGGAATACCTTGTTATATTGATTTGTCCTTTGTTTAGAAATGGAAGGAAATTGTTACCATAACCCCGTCGGCAAGTGAAAGTTTTCGAGACAAATGATGATTGAAATTACAAAAGAAATAGCAAATCTAGTGTAAAGTTTATCCAGATAAACAAAAACGTAGCAACAGATATACACCTCTTACCATTTTGGGAAATGCTAAGTAGATGTCGGATTAAGTATGCAAGCAACATTAAAAAAATACTGCTGAAGTGAAAATTACAAAACAACAAATTCGTTCGGCATTTGCTAAAAGGTTTTTGAAAGTCAAGTGATTTATAGAATACAGTTATTTGGTTAGACGAAACAAAAGCTGGATGTTTGGAGAAAAGGAACACAATTCAAAACTAGCAATGTTTCCGATTTCACTGAAGCAGCCGTTAAGTACCAAATAGGTTTATCTCTGTCTTTATTGACTAATTTCTGCTTTTTTCTTCATTTTCTATCTTTCTTTCATTATCCATTTCTTTTACTTATAGATGCTTTTTCCCTTACTAAATGCGTAGACGGCTTATATGATATATCTTTTTTCTTCTGTCTTTCGTTCCAATCAAGGTCCATTATTTATCTGAGAAAATTGCAAGGCGTAATAATTTATTAATTTACTTGGCTTTTAGCTTTTTAATAAGAAAATTAGAACATTTTGTTATAATTTTAGTTATTAAAATAAGCTTTCTTTGTATGTTTTTAATTCGTCGTTGTTTCGTTCTTATCATTACTTAACATTAACATTTTTTTACTAAAACCAGACAAGTCTTTTTACATATGCACTTAGATATTTATTCTTCCGTCTTTCATTGTAATCAGAACGGAATGGTCCCTTATATATCTGAAGTATTGGCAGGGCGAAAAGATAGTTCAGTTTCAGTAGCAGCCAATCTGAAAACCAGTCATAAAGTTCATGGAAGAGAGCTCAAAGTTCATCCGTAAAACTACTTATGATAAATCTAAACTTATTTATAAATGGCACTTTGTCTGTGTGTGTGTGTATGTGTGTGTGTCTGTCCGTTATCTATAGACTCAGAAACGGCTGAACCAATTTTCTTGAAAATTTACACAGTTGTACTATAAGCGTCTGCGAGTGTTCTTAGCTAGGTTTTGTGTCGAGGTACCCCAGATAAATATAAAAATTCGAAAATAGAAGGAGTGGCCCGATATTAATCAAATTTGATACACTCATAGACAAAGACATAAGAAAAGATATTCAGAAGTATCAAGGTTATAGTTATTACAATAGTACACATAATCGATAATATCCCCGATATCAGAAATTGACACTCCCGATATTCTATCGAATCAGATCAAAAACCGATATTCAGCCATCAATATGGCTCATTTTCTCCAATTTTACTCCCAATGGGTACGATAAGTTGTCATGGACTTACTTAGGTTTGTTTATCCTTGG
The DNA here is from genome assembly GCA_037127315.1 of Ascarosepion bandense. Taxonomy (NCBI): domain Eukaryota; kingdom Metazoa; phylum Mollusca; class Cephalopoda; order Sepiida; family Sepiidae; genus Ascarosepion; species Ascarosepion bandense. The sequence goes on from JBBBDQ010001236.1 coordinate 10,835,123, forward strand.
ATAATTATATATGACTCCGATATTGGAAATCGATACCCCGATATTTTACCGGGTCTGATCAAAATCAGTTTTTCAGCCCTTTTATTTAAGTTTTTGCTTCGAGTTTGGCTCTAAGTAGGTATAATTGTAGTTCTTAGCATCAGCCATGATACCATTTACTCAGAGGACCTATTTAGCCTTCAAAATTCAGTTTACGACGAAAAAACTTATTTGATATTGATACCAGGAAATCAAAATTTGACTTACATCCATTCATGTTTCTTTCAGTCTACGGTTTCGCTATAACTGGAAACAACTATTGCTTTTTAGTCTTTCGTGCCAACGTCTAAAGTGTCTAAGCTCCAGGACCATGGATTAGTTTTAAAGCTTTCATTACACCCGAGCAACGTCGGGCTATACTGCTAGTTAGTTCATATTTCTACAGCTAACTTAGAGACATGATAGTTTGGTAATTTGTAAGTGATAGTTGATCGTTTCCACAAGTTTAGCAAATATTCTTCACTAGCAGTATAGCCCGGCGTTGCTCGGTTGTAATGAAAGCTTGAACACTAATCCATTGTTCTGGAGTTCAGACTCTTTCGACGTTGGCACGAAAGACTAAAAAGCAATAGTTGTTTCCAGTTAAAGCGAAACCGTAGACTGAAAGAAAAATGAATGGATGTAAGTCAAATTTTGATTTCCTGGTATCGATATCAAATTTTCTGCCCTATTGTAAGAACTGCGACCTTGAAACTTCTGAATATCGTTTCTCATGTCTTTGTCTATGAGTGTATCAAATTTGATTAAAATCGGACCACTCCTTCTATAACTTGATTTTTTCGATTATCGATTTTCGATAGTTACCTGGGGTACCTCGACACAAAACCTAGCTAAGAACACTCGCAGACGCTTATAGTACAATTGTGAAAACTTTCAAGAAAATTGGTTCAGCCGTTTCGGAGTCTGTAGTTAACGGACACACACACACACACACAGACACACACATACATACACACCCACACAGACAAAGTTCCATTTATAAATAAGTTTATAAGTTTTATTTAGGCAGCAAATTTTTTAGACATAAAAATAATATATGAATATATATATGTGTGTGTGTAAGTGAGTGTGTCATTAAATATTAATCATAAAGTAATACATGGGTTTAAGACCATATCATTTTGAAATACCGGTTCACATCGATATTTATCGCGGGTACCTCGACACAAAACCTAGCTAAGAACACTCGCAGACGCTTATAGTACAACTGTGTAAATTTTCAAGAAAATCGGTTCAGCCGTTTCGGAGTCTATAGGTAATGGACATACACACACAGACACACACATACACACAAAGTTCCATTTATAAATAAGTTTAGAGATAAATATTTCTATTTTTTATTTGTGTTTATGGTGTTCTTTAATTTCTTATATTTGTGATGACATTAAGTAACAAGTCATCGTGACTGAGGCTTTGTGCGTTCTGGCCTTGTTCAGCTTGTTGTTTACGCTAGGTAACGCGCTCTTTCCCAGAAACTGGAACTAAGCCTAGTTGAAGTAGTAACCCAGGTAGGCTCTGTGTGTGTGCTTATATTTTAAAAACAGGACAGAGTAAATGTTATTTCAAAATTTGTGCACTACCTGTATTTAATCATGTGATCATAAGTTTATCGTCAAACCTGGAAGGGGAAAGTGAGAATCGAACTCATTACTCTTGAGAATGCTTTTGCGTAATTATTTCAATAACCATTTCACTATGGCAAGTACACGATTTTACATAACGCACTATTTCTTGGAACACCAATTCCTGAAAACGAGGAAAAGATGAGGTGTTTATAATATGGATAGAAAGCAAATTTCTAAGGAGGGAGACGACGAAAACAAAAAACAAAAAACAAAAAGGAAGCCAAAGAAAAGGAAATCGTTTTCCCCCGTTTTTTAATGCAAAATTCCATTTTAATTAATGACATTCTCCAACAAACGTTTTGAACCGCCGAACGCTGCTGGATCAATTTGAATTTAAATTCAAATTTGATTTTAATTTTAGTCTGAAATGTAAAGTCTGCTAGTCCTTTGCGATTTCAAGCTGAAATTTAGCTCAGAGTAAATTACGTTACAAATGCAAATAACATCTCATCAACTGTCCACATGTTAATCCAATAAAAACAGGGAAACCTGGTGAGAGAGGTTGCTTTGAGACAGTTTGTATTTCGATAATAATGAAGTAGAGTAAAATATTAATTGTGACGGACACAGGGCAGCAGGATGAAGCTCGGAGAAAAAACAAAGAGGACGACTGTCGAGTAGATCGTACCGAAAAAGGAATGGATGTAGAAGGAGACAGTTAACAGAGAATTTGATTTTGAGAAAAGCATTAAGAAAGAAACGCAGAAATAACGAGAAAGAAATTGAGAAAAATAAAAGAAAACAAAGAAAAATGAAGAGAAAGAATTGTAGCCGAAAAAAGAAAAATCGAATCAGGCTTAAAAAATATTTTTTTTTTTATAATCATATCGCAGCATTTTCGCAAGGCATTTTACTGCCACTGTTTTGCAGGGGGTTACATAGGAGGAAAGTTATGAGAAAGAGTGACAGGTTATAAGGAGTGGTAGAAAGTGAGTATGAGAAGGATGACTGTGGGCATAAAGAGAAGGATCTGTTTATATATTGATTGTAATGTAGAATTGATCCCCCACTTTATATTCACATTATAATAGTATTGAATCTTTTTTTTTATAATCATATCACCCCAAGTAAGGCATTTTACTGCCACTGTTTTGCAGGGGGTTACATAGGAGGAAAGTTATGAGAAAGAGTGACAGGTTATAGGGAGTGTCAGGAAGTGGGTAAGAGAAAGATGACCGTGGCCATACAGTGAGGGATCAGTTTATATATTGATTGTAATGTAGAATTGATCGCCCACTTTATATCCACATTATAATAGTATAGAATTTTTTTTTATAATCATATCGCGCTAAGCAAGGCATTTTACTGCCACTGTTTTGCAGGGGGTTACATAAGAGGAAAATTATGAGAAAGAGAGACAGGTTATAGGGGGTGTCAGGAAGTGGATAAGAGAAGGATGAGAATACTGATGAGAGTGGAGTGGACGGAAAAAGGTGTATGAGAGAGAGAGAGAGAGAGAGAGAGAGAGAGAGGATGCAGGTTAGTGTGAAATGTTTTTTTTTTTATATAATCGTATCACCGCAAGCAAGGCATTATTATAGTGCAGGGGGTTACATAGAAGAAAAGTTATGAGAAGAAGTGACAGAATAAAGGGGGTGTCAGGAAGCGGGTAAGAGAGGGATGAGAATACTGCAGAAATCAGATGAGGGCATGAGAGATAGGATGCAAGTTAGTGAGATAGGAGATGACTATTGACTTTACATTTAAATTCTTGGAGATTGTAGGCGTCGAGGAAGCAAGTAAATGGAAGGGAATTCCACAGGCGGGAAGTGCGAGAAAAGAAGCGATTGCAGTAGAATTTGTGTTTAAAATTTATTGGTTTCACAGTAAAAGGGTAGGACTTAGTTGCTATTCTTGTGGCTCGAGTAAATTCATATATAGGGGTCACCAGTGAGCTAAGTTCATCGGAGCAGAAGCTGTGAAAATATTTATAGAAGAGAAACAGGGAAGCCACATTGCGCTGGTGAAAAAAGTGACTGTATCTGTGTTGCCAAGTCGGAATCGATCACATTACAGATTCTCTGTTGGATTTTGTCAAGGACACCTAGGTGGATAGCAGGAGCACCCGACCAGATATAGCAGCAGTATTCAATGCACTAGCGGATGGTAGATTTATATATTTGCAGGATTGTTTCAAACTGGAAAAATTTCCTGACCCTACAGAAAGAACCGACTTTCTTAGCAGCGGATTTAGCTATGGATTCTATACAGTCATTCCACTTGAGGTCTGATTTGAGAGTTAAGGCGAGGAGGCCCAGTGTTTTACTTTCAGAGAAACTTGCCTGATCCATGCTAAGCGGGGTAGGAGCGATTGTCTGTAATGGTTAATAGATAGCAGCTTCATTTTGGAAGCATTAAATTTCACGAATATATATAATATATATAGATTATAGCAAAAATAGTTTTAACGTGAAAGGTGTATATAGGCGAAACCGTTTTGTGTGATTAATTTGGCCCAGTTTATACTCGAATCACATTCAACTACGAATAGAATTACTACTAATTAATTATAATGAGCTTTTTAAAATAATATTAAACCGCATACAACTCCAAAGCTGTTAAAGTTCATAAAAATAACTATGACGTTTTCGTATATAGTCCATAATTCATGCTATACAATCTTCCTCACCCGGATCTGTCTTACATATTTATAAGTTGGCCATGCTTCAATATTTGCTGATACATATAGTTTGATGTCCCAGCAATATATTTAGAGATTCTTGATAAAATTCAAAGAAGAATTCGAAATGATACCATGATAAGTGGCATGGTGTCTCGGCATCACTCACATTTCCATCGCCGAATTGTAGCTTCTTTGTGACATTTCAGTAAATATTTTCAACGTCTATGGCCTTATGAGATTTCTGTTTGGTATCCGGTCTTTACGGATTTCAAGCGCAGTACTAAAGGGTAGTGTAGATATCGACTCGGAACGAGAAATCGGGTAGCCGAGTTCGAATTCCAGCAGAATTCATTACATTCACTTACGCGCAAATACCCTTGGGAAAAGGTATTAATCCGTCTATTCCTTCCAGTTATGGGTTAAATAACGGGACAGATTGGGTTCTATAGCCTTGGTCGGCAACCAGTCTACCGCAGAATGCAATGGCAACCTACTGCAGGATAATCTTCTGCCCAGTCAGTCATGTCTCTGTCGAGACATGATCTCCCAAGCGTGTATCACGTATGGCACTCAACTGACTGACTAGATTGGCAACAAGATCACATCGTTTTCTACTTTAAATTACTTTATGTAACCGCAAGTTCTATGCTCACATTTTCTTCCCTCGTACTTCTCGAGCGTTGATTCTTTTCTAGCCTCTTCCTTTGATCTTGAAATGTTTAAATGCAATGTAAATCGTTATATTGGGTTTTCTATATTTTGGTTTCCGTTCATTGACTGTTATTTATTCTTAATAATATGATACTTATTGTTATTGTTTCACACTGAAATGTCCACTTGTTTCTTTGGGAACTTAATGCCTTACTTGGGGTCAAATGATTTAAAAATATTGCAACGTAACCAAACTATCATAACACATTTATTAAAATTTAGCTGAAATAGTGAAACTCCGTCCCTAAAAATCACACACACACACACACACACACACATATATATATATATATATATATATATATATATATATATACATATATATATATATATATATATATATATACGGTCATATCACTTGAATACCCGGTTCTCGTTTGATCACCGAAGTTGAGCCTGGTCAGTACTGGTTGACAAAGTTCCAAGTCCAGTCGAACATTTTGCATTCACTTACGCACTGGTACCCCTGGGAAAGGTATTAATCTGTCCCTTCTCTCCGGTTATGGGTTAACTGAGGTCTGTATTACATGCAATCTATAGCAGACTTCTGCACCGATTGTGTGTTATCAACAGTTCCAAAAAGTGAGGATGGTGCTACACAAGCCTTCACCACTTTAAAGAATTCTTTGTGTGGTAGTCTAACTGAGTTAGACACTCATATGTTGAAATCTACGGGAGAGTCCATAAATAACACCCCCCCATATATATATATATATATATATATATATATATATATATATATATATATATATACTAACGGCCATTATTATTAGGCCACCCAGTTTTTTAAAAGAAATTATGTATTTCATACTATTTTTAGTATGTCCTGCCAAAGGAAAATAGAATAGTTCTTTTGCTATCATTACTTTGCAAAATTTTACAAGGCAAGGAAGCAGAGATGAACTCGTCCGAATCGCCCTAAATTTGTTTATGGTTTTAAAACCACACAGCAATATAATGCGTAAGAGCGACTATTTGCTGACCTTATAAAATCAGTCGTACTTTTTTTCATCATAGTATCTAGGAGCTGAGCTTGAATTCCAGTTGAATTGCTCGCATTCACTTACGCACAAATACCCTTATGAAAGGTATTAATCCATAACGACCGGCAAGGAAGATTTAATTAATTTTATATTAACTTTTTCCAACATCCAAAAATTTTCCCATTTTGTTGGAATTAAAGAATTTAAAAAATGTCCGTAATTTGTATCGTGCCAAGCGCTTTCGGGTATTTCCATAGCTATTAATAGGGTTTTATGTTTATGTTGTTATTTGTTTACATGTTTTGACTGTTACAGAGTAATATTTTTGTTTTGTTTTTATAAAAGAATGTTCATTCCAAGCTTTCAGTAGCCGCGCTAGAATGGAAATCGTATCTTTTTAATGTTAAAAAAATCAATGCCCTGTTTTTACTATCAATCAATCTAAGGTTGATGGTAGGAGAGAGATGTTTGATATATAGTATCTCTCGAATACTGAAATGTTTCTAATACTTCATGTAGAATTCTTGTGTTTTCTATCAGAATTCTATATAGACCAAAAATTTTATATTCCTTAATTTCAACAAAATGGAAAAATGTTACTATGCGAAGAAAAAAATTAAAAACTTAATTCAAGCTTCCTTGGTTGCTGTATTAAATAAAAGATGTTTGTAAGAAAGGTTGATGTCTAAATATACATTAACATATTAAAATAACATAAACATTTATATTTCCAGAATAAAATTATATAAAAGATTTTACACATTTTAGGTAATTTTTAAATAGCAACTCATACAGATCATCGTTACATTCTCTTACACGCAAATATCTGTGGAAGAATTATGAATCCATTTCGTCCTGTAGGTGAAATTACAAAATATATCCCTAAAAATATATCCCTGTTATTCTCTAAAAAATTATTAACGCAATATTTCTTTTCAAAGAAAAAGTATTTTTTCTGACAATTCAGAAAAAAGTTTCGGCTGTAAATAACCGACCAAACAATTTTAAGCCGTAAAACTGAATAATTCAAAGTGTCAGTTACACAATTTACACACTTATGGAAAGAATTATTCTCAAATAATGTAGTAAATGTATTTTTATTCAAAGTCCAAATGAGTATCAAACTAAATTCATATCTTCCCCCCACTTTAGATCTGTTATTCGTGGAAGCTATTGACAGCCAGGACGTATGAACATTTAGAAATATTCACCTTATTGCATTAAGTGAATCGATAAAATAACATCTATGGATGAAAGATCATAAATTAATCAATTATTCTTTAGCTAATTCAATAGCATATTGCACTTTAAGACAGTTGGTATTTTTAGATTCCGATGTGAACTAACGCATGCATTTTGCTGGTCAGATCTTGCCGTTCTTTTAGAATGAATTAAATACAAGGTGTTGCAGCAAAATCCAACACTTGACAAAATGAAAACAAAATAGGCAATAAAAACAAAAGTTGTATATGCTGAGAACCGACAGTTTATTTAGCAACAGTTAGAGTTACATACTACATTAATTTTTAATTTAGCCGGCGGCGGTAGCGGCGACAATCATTTCAAGGCAGGCGCGACCATGTCCCTGTCCATAGTGTCTAACTCCTCCACGATGGCAGCTTTCAGATAGTCGATAGTGTTGTGGGCGTGCTTGTTGGAATTGGCCTCGATCATGCCCCTGAAAGAAATAGTCAACGGTGTTGCAGACGGGTGAAGAGAGCGGTCTCAAGTCCGGCGACCAGTGGTAAGGAATTGATTAGCCACGCCTGGGTCGTCTTGGCCTTGTGTGCAGGAGTAAAATCCTGCTGAAAGATGTTGGGGCGTCCAGTGGCGTTCTCGTCCATCAAGGGCTTCACCACGCTCACCAGAACCTCCTGGTAGATCTCAGCGGTGACTCTCAGGCCCTTTTGAAAGAAGAACGGAGGCATGACGTCCCCCTCGCTGGGGAGAGAACCATAAGAAAACAGAACTTACGCAGAGAGAGAGAGAGAGAGAGAGAGAGAGAGAGAGAGGGAGAGAGATTACGATTGTCATTGCATTTCAATTTTTGAAAAGCAAATTTGATTGGAAAGCAAGATAGTCTCAACAGCTGAACTCTTAAAAGATAACATCTAAAGTTATTTATAAATGGAACATTGAGTGTGTGTGTGTGTGTATGTGTCTGTGTGTGTGTGAATCCGTTACCTATAGACTCCGAAACAGCTGAACCGATTTTCTTGAAACTTTACACAGTTGTATTATAAGTGTCTGCGAGTGTTCTTAGCTAGGATTTGTGCCGAGGTGTCCCAAATTAATATCGAAAATCGGGTTATAGAAGGAGTAGTCCGATGTTAATTAAATTTGATACACTCATAGAGACAAAGACATAAGAAATAATATTCAGAAGTTTCAAGGTTGGAGTTCTTACAATAGTGCAGAAAATCGATAATATATATATATATATATATATATATATATATATATATATATATATATATATAAAAGGCAAGATGTTGGAGTGTGTGTCTGTTTATCTGTCTGTATGTTCTTTATACAAATCCACAATTTCTATCTGATTCTCACCAAACTTCACACAAATATTCGTTAGGCTCAGTCTGAGCTCTAGGACCATGGATTAGTTTTAAAGCTTTCATTACACCCGAGCAACGCCTGGCTATACTGGGTTGATGTTTGCAGATTGTTCCAAGAAAATGTTAGCCATAATATTGTTTCCCAAATAAAATAAAAATACTAAATGAAAGATCGTCAGTAATGTTCAGATGTAATCACAATCATAAATACATCCTAGGCTCATGCAAACCTGGATGAAAGTATTTGAAGATCCTTAAGGAACAATGCTCTAAATTTAGCCTTCAAAATTCAGTTTACGACGAAAAAACTTATTTGATATCGATACCAGGAAATCAAAATTTGACTTACATCCATTCATTTTCTTTCAGTCTACGGTTTCGCTTTAACTGGAAACAACTATTGCTTTTTACTCTTTCGTGCCAACGTCCAAAGAGTCTGAGCTTCAGGACTATGGATTAGTTTTATAGCTTTCATTATACCCGAGCAACGCCGGGCTATACTGCTAGTGTACCATAAACTATTTGTAGGAATGGAAGATAGAAGTTACCTAACGGGGGTGGGAAAGAGAAATTTCAAGTCAGGACAAATGAAATTACAGATTTCTGTTTATCAAGATTTTCTAGATATTTATATTAAAAGCATCAGATTCGAAAACTGCTAATTCGTTAAATTCACTAGTTACGTGTTCGAATAAAAATGCACTTCAAGCATAGTTAATTTGATGAATTAAAATGTCTGGTTCGGTTTTTATGTTTTCTTTATTCTCATGAAAACATATACCAGCCTTCGAATTCAGTTTTAAAACCATACAGCAATATAATGCGTAAGTGAGACTATTTGCTGACCTCATAAAATCAGTCGTACTTTTTCATCATAGCATCTAGGAGCCGAGTCCGAATTCCAGTTGAATTCCTCTCATTCACTTGGGAAGATATTAATCCGTCTCTTCTCTCAGGTTATGGATTAAATAATAGGACATATTGGAATCTATAGCCTTGGCTGGCAACCAGTCTACTGCAGAAAGCAATGGCAACCTACTGCGGGATAATTTTCCACCCAGTCAGTCATGTCTCTTTCGAGACATGATCGCCCAAAGCGTGTATCACGTATGACACTTAACTGACAATATAATAGTTGAAAACATGATTATGGCTTCTACTGGGTATAAAGTGGGGGTTCGGTTTTAAATAGTTATGAAGTAATAAACTGATACCCAAATAATTATCCTTAATATAATAATGTAATATAATCTATATTTTCTCCTTTCAGTTACGGATTAATTAATAGGAGAGATTTGGTTCTATAGCCTTGGCTGGCAACCAGTCTACCGCAGAAAGCAATGGCAACCTACTGCGGGATAATCCTCTGCTTAGTCAGTCATGTCTTTTTCGAGGCATGATCGCCCAAAGCGTGTATTACGTATGGCACTTAACTGACTGACTTAGGATAATTGTCTTCAAATTTCTACTATTTTCTTCTGGTGGGTATTTTTATACGTAGATAATTCTTCTCTAATTAGAGTGGAGACAGTCTCTCTGGCGATGGCTGGATATCTTTTTCTTCATCTATTCGAACTTAAAACTGAACGTCTTCTTCTGATGTTTTCCTTTTACTATCACCTTCAGAGTACTAGGGTCGACTGGGAATTTCATAGGCTGACAAAAGTATAAATGTTTGTAGGTTTAACGACCTATCAATCCTTATGGCATCATTTTCAGGTCATAACCAATGATTTTGTGTAAGGTTATTTTACTTTTACAACATTTGCTTTCGAGTATCAAGATTCATTGGGATTTGTTTTTGAGAGCAGGGTACCCAAGTCCTACCCTTGTTATTTAACCCATAATTGGAGGGAAGGGACGGATTAATACCTTTCCCAATGGTACCAGTGCTTAAGTGAATGCAGGGTATTCAACTTGAATTCCCACTCGGCTCACCGATTTCTCTCTCCGAGCCGATATCCACTGCACCACAACACACATCCGTCACTATATGCTTACAGCACTTAGTATTCCCAAGCGGTCACCCATCTTAGTACTAAGCAGGCTCAACGTTGCTTAACTTCGGTGATCGAGCGAGAACCGGTGGATTCAACGTGATAGGCCATAAGCCAAGCGTAAATGTCAGTATAAATGTAGGTAGACACAGTAAAATACATTCTAGAGCACGAATCACGTTACACAGTATTTCTACATTGTTATTCAATGTCTACAGTTTTCTCGAACTTCACGCCTGTGGAATCCTCTTCCGCATACTTGCTTTCCTGACAGTTACAATCTCCAAGAATATAAATGTAAAGTCAATAGTCATCTCCTGTGACACTACCTTACATCCTCTCTCTCTCATGCTTTTCTACATCCACCCCACTCTCATCAGTACTCTATTCCCTCTCCTACTTTCTTCCTGACACCCCCTGCAACCTCTCACTCCTTATAACATCCCTCCTCGTTCATCCCACTCTCATCAGTAATCTCTTCTCTCTCTTACTCTCTTCCTGACACCACCTGCAACCTCTCACTCTTCATAACATTCCTCCTACGTAACCCCCTGCACAACAGTGGCAGTCAAATGCCTTCCTTAGGGCGACACGATTAAAAAGAAATTATAAATATCTTTAACATATCGCACCATATATATATATATATATATATACATATATTAATAATCATATCGCCCCAGGCAAGACATTTTGACATTTTACTGCCACTGTTTTGCAGTGGGTTACATAGAAGGAAAGTTATGAAAAAAAGGGACAGGTTATAGGGGGTATCAGGAAGTGTGTAAGAAAACCATTACTGTGGCCACTAAGGGAGGGAACAATTTATATATTGATTGCAATACAAAATTGATCCCCCACTTTGTATTTACATAATAATTTCTTGTCTGTTGATAAGCCGTAGAAAACGAAACAAGCAGTCGATGAAATGCTGATTAGCTACACATGCATGTCTTTTAGATTAATTTACATTCTCTGGAATATAAATGTATAGAAATTATTTTTATAACCATATCGACCGAAGCAAGGCATTTTACTGCCACTGTTGGGCAGAGGGTTACATAGCGGAAAGTGATGAGAAAGAGGGGTTAGTTATAGGGAATGTCAGAAGGAGGGTAATAGACGGATTAAAATACCGGTGTAATGGGGGTGGAGTGGATGGAAAAGAACTTGAGAGAAAGGATGCGAGTTAGTGAGATAGGAGATGACTATTGACCTTACATTTAAATTCCTGGAGATTGTAGCTGTCAGGAAAGTAAGTATACGGAAGGGAATTCCACAGGCGGGAAGTGCAAGAAACGAAGGTGTTAGAGTAGAAATTGCGGTTACATTTTATGTATTTTACTGTAAAAGGGTGGGACCTAGTTGCTAATCTTGTGGCTCGTGTGAAATTATATATAGGGGGAACCAGTGAGCTAAGTTCATCGGAGCAGATGCCGTGAAAATATTTGTAGAAGAAACACAGGGAAGCCACACAGCGCCGGTGTGAAAGTGATTGTATCTGAACTGCCAAGTCGGAATCTATCACATTACAGATTCTCCGTTGAATTTTGTCAAGGACACCTAGGTGGATAGCAGTAGCACCCGGCCAGATATGGCAGCAGTATTCAATGCACGGGCGAATGGTAGATTTATATATTTGCAGGATTGTTTCAGTCGGAAAAACAATTTCTGGTCCTACACAGATAACCGACTTTCTTAGCAGCGGATTTAGCTATGGATTCTATATAGTCATTCCACTTGAGGCATGTTGTGAGAGTTAAGCCGAGAAAGCGCAGTGTTTGCTTTCAGGAAGACTAGCCTGATCCATTCTAATGGGGGTAGGAGCGGTATATATCCAGTATCAGTCAGCCAGTTAAGTGCCATACAGGATACACGCTTGGGCGATCATGTCTCGAAAGACACATAACTGACTGAGCAGATTTTCCCGCAGAAGGTTGCCATTAATTTATGAGGTAGACTGGTTGTTAATCAAGTTTAAAGAACCCAATCGGTCTTGCTATTTAAGCCATAGGGATAAGCAATGGATTGGATTCATACCTTTCTCAAGGGTATTTGAGCATATGTAAATAAAAGGAATTTAAGATGAAGTTGTACTTGGATCTCCAATTTCTCGTTCCGTGTCGATGTTCGCTGCACCATAATGTATATTTAGTATATACGGCATATACACAGCATATATAGCCATATATATATATATATATATATATATATATATATATATCCAGTAGCAAGTGACAATTACTGTTTTTGTGGTTATATGTTATTTTTTCTCCTAACTAGTTACAAATAAAAGTATTTGTTTCATTTTGAAACATCTTTTTTGTGCAAAAGTGTCAAAAAAGACGTAAATTGCAGCATAACTGACCCGTCTATACGTTTCACTCATAAAAGACCTCAAATATTTTATGTGGATGTAGGAGAAATGACTTATTTCTCCCACTAACGCAGCTTCGGTAGCCATTAGCTAATTCTATTAGATTCTAATTCTATTAATTCATTAGATGCATTCTATTCTATTGTGGCATAGCGTCGTCCATTACAGACAAACGAAGCCTTGTTACATCCACAATGTTGAATCATCTTCATTCTCCGCATATTACTTCTCTAATCATGACGATCTGCTCTGCAAGATTCTTCTCAATAATCTTTCTGCGTAGATGACTAAAATCTTATATTCTTCGACTTCAAATGTTATATAACGTGTTCCAATAACACGGACAACGTTTAAATCTGAACTAATTTTGAACGTATAATGATTTCTTTCACTTTCATTCAGATTCAACAAATTCAGTCTTTGGCATTTTTAACTATAGAAAGTTTAGCAATCGTACAACGTGGTAAAGCTAGCAAAGATTATTACGAAAATAGACAGTGAAATCAATAAAAATTCCCTCTTAACACTGTTTCATTTCCTGCTAACTTTGATCCGTTCTAATAGAACACTCTATAATTCTTAATTTTCTATTTCTTCATCGTTGATATAACACGACTCATAGATTAACACCCACTCTAGCGAGAATAGCGTATGGGCCTTTTACTATGTATTTCTTTTTAATTTTAGTAAAAAAAAAATATGTTTAGTTCCTTATGAAATTGAAGTTATTTTTTTTTACCTCTTACATTTACTTTTGTACTAGGAAAAGAAATATATACAAAGCGCTCACGAAATATGATCTTGTGCTTAAATTTGTTTTGGAAAAATATTCAGCATTACGTCAGATTTATCTCTTTCTTTCTCTTTGCCTTTTTCTCACTTTTTTCTTCTTTTAATCTCTCACTTTCTCTTTCTCTCTTTTCCTCTCTCAATTTCTCTTTATGTCTATTTTTTCTTTCGCTCTTAATTTCTCTTTCTTTGTCTTTTTCTTTTTCTCTTTCGCTTTCTTTCTTTTTATCTCTCACTTGCTGTTTCTTTCTTTATTTTTCCTTTCTTTATCACTTTTTTTTCTTTCTTTCTTTCTTCTCCTTTTTATGTCTTTCACTTTCTCTTTATTTATTTCTTTTTTCTCTCTCACTTTCTCGCTGTCTTTTTGCCTGCTTTCTGTCTTTCTTTCTTTCTTTCTTTCTTTCTTTCTTTCTCACTCTATCTTCTTTCTTTCTTTCTTTCTTTCTTTCTGTCTTTCTTTCTTTCTTTCTTTCTTTTTTGCCTATACAAAAATTACCTTCCCCATAATTTTCCAACGCTTTTAATATTTCTGCTTCGATTTGCGACTCAGCTTTTTTTTCAACTCTATCGAATGCTGACTATCCGATCCTAACACGAATATTAATGTCATGTGATTTATCTTGGAAATGCATTCTTGCGGACGCCCATTTTCGGTGAAGGCTTCCATTTTTATCCGGTCTTGCGCATTGCTATATTTTTTTCCGCTTCAATTCGCAATATGTGAGCATTTCTCTGTGCGCCCCAGATAAAACCTAAAAGACTGACATGAATTTTGCAAACACATCTTTGCTCCGTACACAACTAACAAAGATGGGGAGAAAAAAAATCAAAAATAAAAGACAAGTCAGCCAGTTCCTTCAGCATGCCGTTCGACTTTTACAAGGGGGTGCCTTATTTTGGTCACTTAGCAAGAAGGTCATCACACAACGCATCAGATTCTAGACGCTAGCAGAATTAATATACTTGTATTATTGCACATGCCTTTCGTTGCCTAACCCTAACCCTAACCCTAACCCTGTCCAAAGAATGCAGCTATTTAATATGACCGAACGTAGTTCCCTTATGTTCTAGAGCAAAAGTAACCTTCATTTGACGTAATTATCTTGCGTACCTTTAAACTTACAAAGCATTCTGGTCTTTTAAGGATTGTCTTCAGCTGTCTCAGTTTCCTTGATCTCGTCCACAGGTTTAAACGCCGATTTTATATGAAATCAGTAAGCGCTATTTCTGATGGAAAATGGCTGACATACTTGGATAACATTTTTATTGTAACTCTTAGAATTGATATTTTAATTTCGACCCATCTGGTTTCGTATTCTGCCTCTCACTTGTTCGTTAGGTACGTTTCCAGTTATTCCTTTTGCCATCAATATGTCACACAGATATTGATTGCAAAACAAACAGCTGAAAACAGCGAATAACGTAATTAATATTTTCTGAGTCTTCTTTCCTCTTTATATTTTCTAGAAATTTCAAATCTCTCGTTCTTTTTCGGTACATATTTCTAAATGAGCTTGATGGTATATAGATTAGATTAATACATGACTAATTCCCCACATATAAATGATTTGAAATTCTATTAGGCATTTTTTCATGTGTAGTCTATTTATCTAAGTAGACCCGGCGGGAACCATCATTCCCCATACTGTGAATTATTGTGGTAATATATAATGGTAATATAATGATAGCTGAAACCAAGAGGGGTACCAAACGGTTATATATATATATATATATATATATATATATATGTGTGTGTGTGTGTGTGTGTGTGTGTGTGTGTTTGTGTGACATCACAAGCACCAAATCAAGGATAGTCTACGGCTATATCGTGTTGAATACATGGGTGACCATTTGGGAATACCAGGTGCTGTAAACGTAAGGACCAAGAATGGTCCACCGCTCCTCCAGGTTTGGGGGTTGGGTGCAGGGCTAACAACCCTGCCCCGTAAAAACAGTTTGTTACAGAAACAGCAACAAAAAGTTGCTGCACTATGCACCATCTGGGTGTGACGGATAAATGATGATGAAATTAAGGATAACAGTCTGTATAAAGTTATGTTAGGAAATCTTTCTTTTTTGAGTTATTAATTTTTAATGAAGTTTAAGGTAGATGACACTATGCTGCTTTTTAGACTAGGTTACATTTTACTTTCGTGTACATTTGTACCTAGTCTTTCTTCAATTTTTAACTCACGTAGTGGGATCGATGAGAAGTGTTCCGTTTAACAATGGCAGGATATTGACGTCAAGAGCTGGCAGATAAGAATTTTTTTTAGATACGACCGCATGAATTGTAATAGAGGCGAGGCTGCACTGCTGTAAACGATTCCATTTCCAGGTTGAAAGCAGCCGTGTGAACCAACCTTATCGTCGCATTGCTGAGACAGAAACCGTGGCACCACAAACTTTGGATCGAGGAAGACTTAGATCCGCTGCTAAAATCCTGACCACGACAAACAAGATGTCGGTGAAGATCCAAGTATCAGCACACATTATGTGGTTTCCGGCTTTCACTTTTCCAAATCTTTTCACTCTTTTCTTTTTTCTTTTTTTTTTTTCAATTGGAGCAGATAGACTAAACTATCGACCGGTTCACACTCCACCCACAACTATTGAACAGGTGAAGAGGCTCACCCCTTGTTCCCTGTTTAGGATGTGGTTTCCGGCTTTCTCTTTTCCTATCTTTTCACTCTTTTCTTTCTTTTTACTTTCTCCTCAATTGGAGTAGATAGATTAAACTATCGCCCGGTTCACACCCCACCCTCATCTATTGAACAGGTGAAGAGGCTCATCCGTTGTTCCCTGTTTAGGATGTGGTTTCCGGATTTCTGTTTTACGTAGCTCCCTGCACGTCAGTGGCGTTACCGCCTTGCTCGGGGTGATATGATTAAAAAAATACATGAGGTAGGGTACTTCAAGAGCATTACGTGTATTCTTATCATTTGGAACGCGTGAAGTTTCTTTCGCCCTCTGATTACTGACCACGAAGGTCACATTATTTCGCGATACAAAGGCTGACATTTGTCATGAACGATACGCAACTAACAGAGGACACTTAACATGGACTGCATTTTCTTTCGATATCAATGATTTGCATTTTTACCTGTGGGGCCAAATAAAACAAATGACTTATGCAGCATACTTTAATAATGCAGAGGTTCTTTATCAACATGCCATGTTGTCCTGTGAAAGCATTCGATATCGTTTGGGTACTATTTCAATGTTTCCGCCTGTTAATGAGTCAAAAAATGTATGCATGTTTTCAAGCGAGCGGATATTTTCAACATTTCTTATGAGTTCCTGCGTTGAGCTACGACGGTCGCCTTTAGACCTATGTTTTTTTATAGATATCTTATCTTATTATAGTGTAATCTTCCCTAAAAGATTGTAAAAGTATTTTTGATACACCTTAAAGGATGGAAACGAAAAGGAAATTAATATTGAGCATCAGGATAAGACAACTAATGTTCCATGGACATGCAATGATGAAGGAGAGCTTGGAGAACCTGATACTAACAGGCCAGATAGAGGGAAAAAGAGGCCAGATAGAGGGAAAAAGAGACAGGGTAAAGGAGCAGATAACATATTTGAAGGGTCTGAGCAGGTAGACAACAGAATGGGGGTTGCGTGGCGTAACAGGAGAAAGCGTACTAAGAACCACCAGGAATAGAGAGACGTGGAAAGCCATGATCGCCTACGTCCTGAAAGGACAGGCACATAGAAGAAAGGCTGGTATAGATAGAATTAAATTTTGATGTCCTCCCAAAAAAGCATCAAGAAAAAACAGCTAAATTTCCTGGGACATGCAATAAGGAAGGACGGTTGGAGATCCTGATACTAACAAACCAGATAGAGGGGGGAAAAGAGACAGGGGAAAGCAGTGGATGACATATTGGAAGAGTCTGAGCAGTTAGAAAGCAGAACGAGGGTTGTGTGGTGTTACAGGAGAAGCCTGCTTAGAGATACCAGGGATAGGAAAACGGAGAAAACCATGATCACCTACGTCCTGAAAGAACAAGACACATAAAACAGATGGGTTGGTATGAATGGAATTAAATTTTGATGTCCTACCCCAAAAAGCACTGTCTTAAAAGGGTGCTCAATAAAGAGTAGTTATATGTATTCAAAAATTTATAACATAATTATGTCATAATACCACGACAAAATACTTTCGTTTTAACAGTTACTAGACACAAGAAGTGTTGAAATGAAATAAGTATTTTGTCGTAATGTTATAACATACCTATGATATAAATTTTATACACACACACACACACACACACACACACACACACACACACACACACACACACACACACACACACACATATATATATATATATATATATATATATATAATTAGGTTTTGGTCATATTGAAATTAGACCTGTAGACACTTGTATTAAAAAGAGTTCAATACAATTATATTGGAGAACTTTTGAATATTATTAATTTTAAAAATACTTATTTCTGAAACCTAGGTTTTAAACTTACGGTATCTTCAGGTGATTTACAATAACTAATTTTGCCGTTTTTTCACACCTGTGTTCCCATCCTTCTCTTGTGACCTTTCTCTCACACCCCCGGTACTGGTCAGTCTTTCTCTTCACGTTCCTCCTGTGTAAACATTTACAATTATGTAGCCCCCTGCACATCAGTGGCGGTATCACTTTGCTTTGGGTGAAACGTGTACCTTGTTCTTTTCTTTTCTCTCTACCTTCGCAACAGTCTTCATACCTGTGTTCCCATCCTTCTCTTGCCCTTTCTCTCACACACCTTGTAACTGGTCAGTCTTTCTCTTCACTCTCTTCCTATCTAAACGTTTACTCTTATGCAACCCCTTGCACATCAGTGACGGTGCCGCCTTGCTTGAGTGAAATAATTTTAAAAAATTACATATAAAGCCTGTATAAATGGTTAGCTGAGCAGTTAATGGGGATGCTGATAAAACAGAACATACTAAGCGCTCGTGCAGATAGAAAGAGTGTGTAGCGCCATTTTGCATAAGCAACAGGTGAAGTTGCGGCGATATTACTGTATCGTTATTGCAGCATTGTATTATCATTGCGAAGTCCTGAAGGTGAACTATTGCCCACAGGTTAATTATGATATCAGAACACGTGTTCTATTCGCAATAAGTTTAGAAGTTATAAATGTTATTTTCTTATTTTTATTAATTGCTAATTAATAATTTATGTAATGCATTCACGTTTTAACATTTTCCTGGAATTCATAATCCGTTTTGTGTTCGGGTAATTTTCCAAAGCAACGTATTTGCAGCGTTATAAGTTTTCCGTTTATCTTATATTTACTCTCCTTTCTTGTTTTCCACATCTTCAGTCTCTTTCTTTAATTGCACTCATCCTTACTCTCCTTTTTCCTTTTATCTCCATCCTTACGCTCTTTTTGCGTTCATCTTATATTTACTCTCCTTTCCTGTTTTCCTCATCTTCACTCTCTTTGTTCAATTGCCCTCAGCATTACTCTCCTTTTTCCTTTTTTCTCCATCCTTATGCTCTTTTGCCGTTTATCTCATATTTACTCTCCTTTCCTGTTTTCCTCATCTTCACTGTCTTTGTTCAATTGCCCTCATCTTTACTCTCCTTTTTCCTTTTATCTCCATCTTTACGCTCTTTTTCTGTATGTCTTATATTTACTCTCTTTCCTGTTTTCCTCATCTTCACTCTCTTTATTCAATTGCCCTCATCCTTAATCTCCTTTTTCTTTTCATCTCCATCTTTACGCTCTTTTCCGTTTATTTTATATTTACTCGCCTTTCCTGTTTTCCTCATCTTCACTCTCTTTGTTCATTTGCCCTCATCTTTACTCTCCTTTTTCCTTTTATCTCCATCTTTACGCTCTTTTTCTGTATGTCTTATATTTACTCTCTTTCCTGTTTTCCTCATCTTCACTCTCTTTATTCAATTGCCCTCATCCTTACTCTCCTTTTTCTTTTCATCTCCATCTTTACGCTCTTTTCCATTTATTTTATATTTACTCGCCTTTCCTGTTTTCCTCATCTTCACTCTCTTTGTTCATTTGCCCTCATCATTACTCTTCTTTTTTCTTTACACCAATTTTTCTTCACTTCATCTTAACTCTCTTTAATCAATTAACCCCATTTTTACTCTTTTCACCCTTTTATTTCCGTCTTTACACCCATCTTCAGCTCATCTTGACAATCATTATTTAATTTAGTTGATCCTTACTTTTCTTTTGACTTTTCTCTTCATTTTTACACCTATTTTTCTTCCCCTCATTTTGACTTTCATTGTTGAAATTACCTCATCCTTACTCTTCTTTTCCTATTTATCTCCATATTTATACTCCCTTCCTGTTTTCCTTGTCTTCACTTTTTTGTTTAATTTCCGTCCTCCTTACTTTATTCTTCCCGTTTGCCTCCATCTTTATTCTCTTTTTCCGTTTACATTATCCGTACTCTCTTTGCTAACTTTAACTCATTCTTACTTTTCTTCCTCAATAACCTTATAATTACTCTCTCATCTGTTAACCTCATCTTTACTCTTCTTTTTTTCCTTACATCTTTTTAGAAAAATACCATTTCCTTTAATCTTTTTCCTCTTTTTATTCGTCTAACTCCCGCGTCTGTACGCCAACAATCTTTGTCATTTTCTCTTACTCTACGACAATATCTTTTTTCTTTTCATCCCAAACTAATATCATCAGTATTTCCGACTATTTTTTCTAGCAAACACCACATTCTTTTCTCTCTCTCTCTATCTCTTTTCTATTACTCATTCACATTGATTGATCCACAGGAAAAAAATCAAATCATCGTTTCTTGATTAAACCTCAGCAATCGTCAACATCTTGGTCCATAAAATGTGAAACAAAACACAAAGAAATTAAAAATATAAATCTTCTGATTTCATCCTTAAATTGCACTTATTCCGATTTTCTCTGCTTTGTCTATATTACTGAGTCTCAATTGAACCAAGTCAATGAATCTTCTTTTGTCGAGACCCGGTCATAAAACCTCACGAACGGTATTAGCAAAAGAGACGTTTAAATTGAAGTAAATGAAGTTCGCTGTCTCTTTGGACGGGAAATAAATTCTTCGTCTGAAGACCTAAATAAAGAACTGGAAAATTAGCTTCTTTTTTCGTGAAAATGGCTGCCCGGCTATTTTCGTTGGTCATCTCAGAATATCATAATGGAAAGCTATTATTTTCGTATGAATCTTTCCAGTGGTCCGTGGGTTGTCACTTTTTGAGAATTTACGAGCGGTCATTCAAGGCCCAAAATTTCAAAAAAAGAACAGATTGGGTCACTTTAGGATCGCTAGATTTGGAATGGTGCCATTTTTAAAGTCCACTGCAAGAATTAAGTGTCTCGGCCATAATGATTTTATAATGACGGAGCACAATAAGTATTAAGTAATATTACGATGCAAGAATTTAGCTAGTATAGATGAACAGAGATAGCTTAATAATAATAATAATATTAATAATAATAATAATAATAATAATAATAATAATAAAGACTTGAAACCAGAAGAAGCTTATAAATACCTAGGTGTAAATGAGAGTGAAAACATTCACCATGAAAAAAATGAAAGAAATAGTGCGTAAAGAGTACTATAGAAAGCTACGAATGATATTAAAAACTGAATTGAATTCTCAGAACAGAGTTATGGCCATTAATAGCCTTGATATCCCAGTTGTCCAATATAGTTTCAACATCTTAAACTGCTCTCTAAACGACATCAGGCGAATGGATTCTAAAACAAGAAAGGTTCTTTCTAAGCATAAGATGCATCATCCAAAGGCTGATGTAGACCGTCTATACATACCCCGTAAAGAAGGTGGAAGAGGTCTTATTCAGCTGGAATTGTCATACAAGGCAACAACTATTGGCTTACTAACATACATAGAAACAACAAAGGATTGGATGATACAATTAGTAAGGCAACATGAAGAAAGAAAGAAAAAATATTCAATAATAAAAGAAGGCAGCAAATACAAACAAAATTTACAGTTAGTAGATTCTGTAGTAAAACAAAACAGAAGCCAAGAACCAACTATTGTGGCAAAAAATATGAAAATGAAATCCAAAGATAAAGCTCTTGAACAGATGAAACAACACCGGCAAAGACAAACCTCTGCATGGCCAATATCCAGAACGTGCCAATAAATCCAATGTTGACAAAATTAATACTCATCGATGGTTACGTGCATCTGGATTAAAGTCTGAGACTGAAGGCTTTATTCTTGCAGCACAAGACCAAAATCTTTTCACTAGAAACTTTCAGGCAAATATTATGCATAATAATGCGGATCTGAAATGCAGGTTTTGTGATAAACACCAAGAAACAATAGACCATCTAATCTCAATCTGTTCTGTGCTTGCCCCAAATGGATATAAAAATAGCCACGATAGAGTTGGCCAATATTTACATTGGACAATGTGCAAACATTATGGAAAATCTGTAAACAAACACTGGTATGAACATCACCCAGCACCAGTTACAGAAATAGAAGATGTCACCATTCTATGGGATTACACCATCTACACAGACAGACAGAAAAATTGAAGCAAACAGGCCAGACATTATTGTTAAAAACCAGAAAGAGAAAAATTGTCTATTAATTGATATGGCTTGTCCAGCGGATTGTAACATAGCAACCAAGGAATTTGAAAAACTGTCAAAATATAAAGACCTGGAAATTGAAATAGAAAAAATGTGGAAATTGAAAACAAGAGTTGTGCCAGTGATAGTAGGTGCACTTGGAATGATAAAAAATGGAACAAAACAACAAATTGAAAGATTCCCTGGAAACCCCAGTTTAAGAGATATACAAAAATTGTCTTGTTAAGTACAGCCCACACACTAAGGGGAACTTTGTCTATGTAACGCTAGTGATGATAGGGGAGATAGAAAAAACATGAAATGGGGCCATAACAACACGCCACGACCTGCCTTAGGTCTCCCTGCAGATTGGTTGGTAGTGAGACCAAAGCAGAAATCGAAATATGATGAAAAATGACATAATAATAATAATGAGAAGAAGAAAAAACAACAAGAATAACAGGAAAAACAACAATAAAGACATAAACAAAAACAGAATGTGCTTTTTGTGGACGTGACAGTCTCTTGAAGTGGAAAGCTAAAAATTGTGGCAAATTGCAACATGAATACTTACTTTTGTAGTTCGAGTCTAAGGAATGATTGGAAAATGTTCTGATAAACTCACTGAAGGGATTCATGGTCACCCAAGTCTTAGAGAAATAAAAAAATATCTACTCACAGTTTCAGCATACACATAACAAACGGCTTTGTAAAATGTAATCTTGGGTTTTTACAAATATGACCAGCGGAAAATGTCATTAAATTTCTGACCTTTCATTTCTGATTTGGACACAGAAAGAAATATGTACATAACGGAACTAATATTGATAATAATAATAATCATCATCGAATAATAATAATAATAATAATAATAATAATAATAATAATAATAATAATCGAATAATAATAAAAAATAAGCGAATAATCATAATAATAATAATAATAATCGAATAATAATAATAATAATCGAATAATAATATTAATAATGGAATAATAATAATAATGGAATAATAATAATAATAATCGAATTATAATAATAATAATAATAATCGAATAATAATAAGCGAATAATAATAAAAAATAAGCGAATAATCATAATAATAATAATAATAATGGAATAATAATAATAATAATCGAATAATAATAATAATAATAATAATAATAATAATAATAATAATAATCGTACAGCGCTATTTAAAAAAAGAAAAAGTAATAAAAAGCACTGTTTTTGACAATGTTATACAATATTTTAACAGAATGTCGGTCTTCTTCAATTATACTATTTTAATGTCGAAAAATATATAATTATGCAAAATCTATAAAATATTTGTACAAACGTTGCTTGTCTTGCAATGAAAGAAACGGCTGTCCTGGTAATGAGATATCGCCAAAAACAATGAAACGTCGCCAGCGTAAAGGAATGCAACTCAATCGGGCGAAAAATAAGGATTATCTTAGCATTAAATATAAGTCTTATAGACATCTCGTGCCATTGTTTTCATTACCCCGGACTGGGAAGTTAGTAATTTGCTTATGTAACCATCTTGTTGGTTTTTACGGTCTAACGGTTGTTAATTTGTGAATATTTTTGCAGAATGTGCATCTTAAGATTCGTGTCGATATTACAGTCGTTTGTTATAAAATGTTCGTCATGCTCCTATGATGTCTTTTTCTGATAATAATAATAATAATAATAATAATAATAATAATAATAATAATAATAAATTTGAAGAAATATCAAAGTATAAAGAGCTGGAAATTGAAATAGAAAAAATGTGGAAATGAAAAACTTGAATAGTACCAGTGATAATAGGTGCACTTGGAGTGATAAAAAAAGAAGCAAAACAACACATTGAAAGAATGCTTAAAACCGTAGCTTAAGAGATACCCAAAAGTTCGACTTAATATGTACAGCCCAGACATTAAAAAAACTTTCTCCATGTAACGCTGGTGATGTTGTGGGAGATAATAGAACAAATGAAATGTCGCCATGGCAACACACTAATATCTGACTTAGGTCTTTCTGCAGACATGGTAGGCAAAGTGACGATAGCAGAAATCGAATTTTGATAAAAATTATGTAAAAATAATAATAATAAAAAGCTCCTTTCTAAACATGATGCATCATCCAAAGGCTGATGTAGACCGTCTATACATACCCTGTAAAGAAGGTGGAAGAGGTCTTATTAAGCTAGAATTGTAATACAAGACAACAACTATTATTTTACTAACATATATAGAAACTACAAAGAACTGGATGATGCAATTAGTCAAACAACATGAAAACAGAAAAGAAAATATTCAATAATAAAAGAAGGCACTAAATACCTAGTATTTACATTTAGTAGATTTTGTAGAAAAGCAAAACAGAAGCCAAGAACCAATTATTGCGGCAAAAAATATGAAAAGGAAAGGTAGGTAAAGTGACCATAGCACTAAAGAGAACTTTGTCTATGTAACGTTAGGGATGTTAGGGGAGATAAAAAACATGAAATGAAGCCATAACAACACACTACGACCTGCCTTAGATCTTCCTGCAGACTTGGTAGGTAGTGCGACCATAGAAGAAATCGGATTATGATGAAGAACTGATTGCAATAATAATAATAGTAATAATAATAATATGATAACAAAAAGATACAAAGCAGAAGAAGCATCTTACTAAAAGAATGAATAACAAAATGTTTTCTAAAAGTAGAGTTATAAAACTCTATAGTGTGTCAGAAAGAAAAACATAAAGAATGGAATAAGAACAAGTTAAAAGAATTTATTATTTTTTAAAAATGTGATATCATTTCAGGACATGGGAAACAATTGTTCTGAAAAAAAAATCCTTTTTAAACATATAACAATTGAGGTGGCTTCTTGGCAAATATAGTCGAGTGGCTCTTATTTGCTTTTCGACGCGGTTTCCAGTCCAAAATTCTCTCTTTCTTAGACTTGTTGCCAAACAAATCGGTAAATGTTCGTTTTAGGTGCCGACGGCTTTTCACCCTTCAAATTTATCCAAAATAGCATTATTTCTGTGCAAATGTATATGCTGAACTCAAACAAACAATTAGTTATTGAAGAGACTTTCCTTTTTTCTTCGAAAGTCCGTAAAAAACACGAACTATATCTCGCACTTTTTGTCTCCCGTAACTCTCACGAAGTCATGTAATTAACTGCAGAATGACGTCCTACGTAGGCAGCAATTTTCGTTTGAATTTTGGTCGATTTTCTTCATTTACTGATGTACTTCCTGTAATGAAAGTACTAAGCGTAGAAATACAATAGCGCATTACTTTCATTACCGGAAGTACATCCCCAGAAGTATCAGTAAATGAAAAAAAATCGACCAAAAATCTGCCAAAATTCGTTCACATACGCAGTACGTCATTTTGCAGTTAATTACATGACTTCGTGAGAGTTACGAGAGAGGAAAATTGCAAGATATAGTTCGTTTTTCTATGGATATTTAGATAGAAAAAGGTAAGTTTCTTCAATAACTAACAGTTGATTTGAGTTCAGCATATATATTTGCACAGAGATAATTCTATTTTGGACAAATTTGAAGGGGAAAAGCGTCGAGACTTACAACGAAAATTTGCCAACAAATCTAGCAAGGTAAGACTGAATTTATCTTTAACTCATACCTTGAAGCGAGAAAAGATAGATACCTTTCCCAGTAGAGATTTTTGCAAAAGTGACGGAAAGAGATGAGTTCGGATTTTAACTTTAATCGAAGAAAATAATTATGCTAGTTGCTTCCCCACGAATAAATCTAATAAGTGAACAACATCAGCTGTAGCCCAATGTGCATTATTTTTGTAATTAATTAAATATATTGACATTTTACCAGACACACAGACAGCAATATATCTTAAAACCTTTTTCAGATCAATTTAAAATGTCAATCCCAACTAAAAGGCCAATAATTATAACTGACTCTCAAAGAGGTAAGACAACAGTATCTTCTCTACTTAAAAATCTGACACAGTAAACGTTGTCGACAACCATTTCCCACCGATTTTACGGAATTAAAAGTCGGTTTCCTTTTTCAGCGGTTTCATTGTTCAAACCCGAAATGTCGAATTAAAAATACTGTTTTTCTGGCAAACAACATCCCTTCTCAAATAACGATATACAATTACTTCCTTTTTACAAGAAAAAACTAGATTAAACGCATGGGAATTAAAAAAGATTTGACTAAAAATGCTGATTTTCTAGCAAGCAACGTCTCTTCTCAAAAAGGCTTTTAGAATTGATTTCCTTTTTTCTTTTAACAAAAAGAAGCTAGATTCAATACCGTAAAACTAAAAGAAGGAAATGTCGAATTAAAAATACTGATTTCCTGGAAAGTGCTTCCTCGACGGCTACAATCTCCAGGAGTTTAAATGTAAGGTCAATAGACACCTCCTAACACACTAACCTGCTCCCATTCTATCAAACACTCTTCCCATCTGCCCAACCTTCATCCTCGGTATCCTTACTCATCTGTCACCTTCCTCCTGACATTCCCTATGTCTAACCACTCCTTCTCTTTACTTTCCCCTATGTTGCCCCATGCGCAATAGTGGCAGTGGAATGCCTTGCTTGGGGTGAGATGATTAAAAAAAAAGTAACTTTTCTTCTTAAATAAGCTTGTAGGATTTATTTCCTTATTCTTTTTTGTAAACCAAAATAGATTAAAAAATGCTGATTTTATAGCAAACAACGTATCTTCTTAAAAAGCTTGTAGAATTTATTTCCTTATTCTTTTTTGTAAATCAAGCGAGATAAAACACATGATTTCTTAAAAAATGTTGAAATATAAATGCTGATTTTCTAGCAAGCAACGTCTCTTCTCAAATAAACTTCTAGAATTCATTTCCTTATCCTTTTTTGTAAATCAAGCTAGATTAAACACATGATTAGTTTTTAAAAATGTTGAATTATAAATGCTGATTTTCTAGCAAGCAACGTCTCTTCTCAAATAAGCTTTTAGAACTGATTTCTATTTTCCTTTTGGCAAAATGAAGCTCGACTCAATACCTGAAAAGTAAAAAAGAAGTGACGAATTAAAATACTGATTTTCTATGAAGCAACGTCTCTTCTCAAATATATCTTGTAGCACTCATTTCTTTTTACCTTATTGAAAAACGAAGCTATATTCAATACTTGAAAAAAAATCATGGAATATCGAGATCTAGAATGCATATTAACAAACTGCAAAAAAAAAGATACGTTATTTAAGATTAATGTAGGAATTTCTTTTTCATTGAGTTGTATTTCCACTCCAAGAATAAAATCATAAAATAAACCATGACATAATTCAAACAGTGAACACTT
Source organism: Ascarosepion bandense (assembly GCA_037127315.1). NCBI lineage: Eukaryota > Metazoa > Mollusca > Cephalopoda > Sepiida > Sepiidae > Ascarosepion > Ascarosepion bandense. The sequence goes on from JBBBDQ010001236.1 coordinate 10,862,737, forward strand.
AAAGTATGCAGATATATACGTATTTTCTTCCCTTTGTGTGTAGGACATTTTAATCTAATGGTTTCTTCATTTGCTCTCATAAAATAGATAAATAGATGTGTGTGTGTGCGTTGGAGTGTATCAATGAAAATTTAAATAACAATGAATATTGTTTGAAAACGGTTATGAGACGAGAAAAAATAGGAAACGCAAAGACAAGAAAAAGAAAGAAAGAAAGGAAGGACTACAAACAAATAATGAAGAACGATGAATAAATAAATTAAAGAATTATGAATACAGGCTTACGGCCATATCATGTTGAAACTACCGATTCCCGTGCGATAAACGAAGTTAAGCAACATCAGGATTTTTCAGTACGTACATGGGTAACCGCTCGGGAATACCAGGTGCTGTAAGCTTGGATGTTCCGATGGATAATGGCTCGGAACTTTTAATTGGAAAGTTGAAGTTCAATTCCAGTTGTATTCCTTATATTCACTTAAGTGCAAATGCTCTTAGGCAATTGTTATGGGACCTACCAATTGTACAGTAATGAACTCTTCTCATGACTATAAAGACTGTCTCAAGTGGACGTTCGGCAATTGACGATGGATAGAGGACTTGAGTTGGTCTCCACTTGGTAGTCAGTCTGACGTGCAATACTTTTACTTGTTTTTCGTTAATGCATCTTTGTTTCTCTAATACCCGAGGTTTTTTTGTTTTTTTTAATCATTTCACCCCGAGCAATGCGGAAACGCCACTTATGTGCAGGGGGTTACATAAATGTAAAAAGATTGATTAGAAAAGAGTGAGGAGTACAAACTAGTTAGAAAAGAACAATAGAAAGCTGAGAAAGCAGGTGCGATGACAGATACATAGGTGGAGAGAAAGGGAAGGTTATACAGGGGTGGGGAGAGAGTTATAGTCCAGTGGTTAGTAGATGAGTATTGACTTTGCATTTAAACTTTTGGAGGTTGTAGCCGTCTGGAAAGCAAGAATACGGGAACGAGTTCCACAGGCGGGAATGAAGAGGTCAGAGGAGGGAATAGATGAGTTGAGGTTAGTTTCGCAGAGCGCAAGGATGTCAGGGGACTTTTCATGCAGGAACGCTTCTACACTAGGAAATGTTTTCTTTCGGATCTATTCTAGTCCACAACACCAAGTGAAGAGCACAATAGTAGGAAAATAACCGAACAAGTAATGTGAAGACAGAAGATAATAATTGATATTGTAGTTATTTTCTTAAGGTTCAAATTCAGTGGGAAGAAAAAAGTGTTTCCCAAGTGTTATGGGACCTACCCGTTGTACCGTAAGGAACTCTTCTCATGACTATAAATATCGGAAGACTGTCTCAAGTGGAGACGATTGACGATCGACAGAGGGGATGAGTTGGTCTCCACTTGACAGTCAGTCTGACGTGCAACACTTTTGCTTGTTTTTCGTAAATATACCTTTGTTACTCTAATACCCGGGTTGTGTTTTCTTCCGGACTTATTCTGGTCCAAGACAGTAAGGTTGGAATTTATTTCTCCTCCCCCAGCTATGAGTAAATTAGAAATATTTTCTGACGAAATCATTATGTCCAAAATTTTTTTTCAATCTAAATATATTTTATGACTTTAAATAACCTATAAAGTGTAGATAAGCCGTAGAAAACAAATAAATAACTTGATATTATCTAAATCTAAACTTATTTATAAATGGAACTTTATCTGTGTGTGTCCGTCCGTTACCTATAGAAACCGAAACCGCTGAACCGATTTTCTTGAAAATTTACACAGGTGTACTATAAGCATCTGCGAGTGTTTTTAGCTAGGTTTTGTGTCGATGTACCCCTGATGAATATCGATAATCGAAAAAATTGGATTATCGAAGGAGTGGTCCGATTTTAATCAGATTTGATATACTCATAGACAAAGACATAAGAAACGATATTCAGACGTTTCAAGATTGCAGTTCTTACAATAGTGCAGAAAATCGATAATATATATATATATATATATAAGGTAAGAGGTTTGTCTGCGTGTGTGTGTGTGTGTGTGTGTGTTTATCTGTCTGTATGTCCTTTATACAAATCCATAATTTTTGTCCGATTCTCACCAAAACTTCACAAATATTCTTCAGGCTGAGTCTGAGCTCAGGGCCATGGATTAGTTTTAAAGCTTTCATTACGCCCGGGCATCGCCGGGCTATACTACTAGTACAAGATATTTTTGTGTATATATCCACATATATTTACATTGTTCGAAATGTTGTCCTCATCTTTGTTGCCATATTGACGACGTTTCGGTCGTTGTCTTCAGGTTCTAGAAATTTTGAACCATACACTTTATTTAGATCAGTGGAGTATATCATTCTTGATACCATGTAGTTGTCTCTCTTTAACTCCACCGTTTAAGTTATTTAATTGTTTACTACTGTTATAGCTTGGCACTGAACTCACAACTCTTTAGGTTACATCATGTGTCCATTAAGACATCAGGGTATAATTTTTAGAACTTATAAATGTAATGTCTTAGTATCCTTTTTTTTTACCAGAGCTTATAATGCAAACTTCCAAGCTAATGATTTTCTCTTGAACTCTGTAATATTCATTTTCATATTGTATTCTTACTATACTTGGCCAGCTTAGGAGTTTGTTATAATGGAACATCCTATCACCCCCCTGACAGTTGATTCGAAGTATCGAAGTAAGGCAAGTACGGGACGATTCCACTTCCTCTCCCATTTCGTCTTAATTTACCATTTTATTGAACTCTCTGTTACTTGTACTTTTAGTAGAATAAACTCTGTTATTTGTTTACCTCTTACGTCTTGTGTAAATCTATCCACTTGTAATTTACCTTGTTATTTATATCGTTCCCACGACATAACAGGTTCATTATATTCATTTATGCACAAATGCCCTTGGGAAAGATATGAATCCATCATTTCTTCCCCCAGCTTTTGGTTAATTAGTAAAACTTGCCTCACTAAACAATTATTATCTGAAAATAAAAAAATTCTTACAATCTAAAAATATTTCCAGGCTTTAAAAAACATGCAATGGGCGAACAAACCAGAGAAAATGAATGAATCAATCAAAAAGATATGAAATTGTGGAGAGACCTGAAGAAAAATAAAGAAATACATGATGACACATTTCTACTAAACATGTTTCTAATACTGGGTGAAATATACATTACCGCTCATAATTATTAGGCCACCCCCAAAGTTTAAAAAAATGATATATTTCATCCTGCTTTTTAGTATTTATTGCCAAGTGATTAATTGTAAATGAAAATAGAACGGTTCTTCTGTTATTATTACTTTGCAAAATTTTACTAGGAAATTAACAACAATTTATCCATCGCACGCTGTAGATTTGCTACATATATATATATATATATATATATATATATATATATATATGAACATTATTTTTACCGATATTTGTATTTAAGTAAAAATAAGGTTCAAAATAATTCATTACAAATTGTCGGTTGCTTATAACCAAGTTTCGTTAAAATTCGTTAATTTCCGTAACATGTTTACATATATATATATATATATATATATATATATATATATATATATATATATATATATACGCACACAATACCGGGCATAATTATCAGGCCACTTCAGAGTTTAAAAAAAATGATTCGTCGAAGAGTTTAAGAAATATCGAAGTAAGGCAAGTACAGAACGATTCGACTTCCGTTCCCATTCCGTCTTGATTTACCATTTTATGAACTCCCTGTTACTTGTAATTTTCCGTGCAATAAACTCTGTTATTTGTGTACCATTTACGTATTGTGTAAATCTTTCCACTCGGGATTTACCTTGATTTTTATATCATTCCCGCGATATAACAGAGATATTTGTGATCTAGCAAATGTGCTCATTCCTTAAGTCTGCGTAGATTCCAGTGGTGTTCTCTATCGAATGTTTCAACTTCCCCCTATAGGGGGCAGTGATCCTCTTTCTCCTTGCACATGTGGTCAGCTGAGATTTTTTTTTATTGCAAACTCCGGTAATTATTTTTTTTAAATTTTTATCGAGTAACTGGAAACAGTTAAAAGTAAGTGTTGCAGAGTAATGATATAGTCAGTTGCAGATGTTAGAATAGCCTCTGACAGGATGGAACCCCATTTGATTTTGAGGTTTAACTTTAAATAGTAATTTTTGATGTGATGAGTCCCAAGATAATAATACTCAGAGGGAAGAAATGACTCGAAGTACATATTTACCCTACTCCCTTATTGGAGCGAGATGTGACACAAGGTCTTTTTCAACGTGGGGATACCGACTGCGAACGGACGGACGAATAAACAAAAAATCCCCAGTCTCGGCAACCGCAGGTTGCGCTGGCCCCGGTGACGAGATCCTGGTCCACTCGTCTGGTGCAATGGGGTGGCGCAGCCCAGGGACACTGTTCCCCGAGGCCGGTCATCTATACAGTATGATTTTTCTGAAATGTAGATCTGTCCACGGACAGAGCTACAACTGAACCGCACTGTGTTTTCAAGGACAGTAACGCAACTGAGAAAATGACCCGAAGTATTCGTTCAATGAATCACATACGCCTGAAATAATGCAGTTCTATAATAAAGTGAATTGCAGTTTATTACTGTCAGTGTGAATTAATGTTTTGAAGAATTTCTTTTTTATGAAACCTATCTCTGTTGATTAAAAAAAACGTAAAATTTTCCATGGTTAAAACAGTGTGAATGCAAACAAATCCCAGCGACTGAAAGACAAATTAATTTTTTTCTGAAAGTTTGAAAGATCAGTAATAGAGGCTACAAGGATAATAACAGAAAACATGAAAAAGATTATTTATCCTCATGTATGTGATGGACCATACAAAATATTCTCTATGATAAAATATAATGCAAAATATTGTATAGATAGATAGATAGATAGATAGATAGATAGATAGATTATGTGAAGTTTCAATGTCGAAACAAATGTACCTTTTTAGTGGATATATATTGAAAGAATTATGTACATGTTCTAAAATATAATTTATAATATATATATATATATATATATATATATATATATATATATATTTAAATCGTGTCGCCCCAAGCAAGGCATTTTACTGCCACTGTTGTGCAGGGGGTTACATAGGTGGAATGTAATGTGGAGTGAGAAGGTTACAGGGGGTGTCAAGAAGAGAGTAGCAGAAAGGAGAGAATACTGATGAGATTGGGGTAGACGAAGAAGAAAGAATGAGATAGAGGATGTAAGTTAGTGAGACAAGAGATGACTATTGACTTTAGGAAGAGAAATCCACAGACGGGAAGTGTGAGAAAAGAAGCTGATGGAGTAGAATTTGCGTTTACAATTTATTGGTTTCACAGTAAAAGGGTGGGACCTATTTGTTAATCTTGTGGCTCGAATAAATTCATATATAGGGGGTACCAGTGAGCTAAGTTCATCGCAGCAGATCCCCTGAAAGTATTTGTAGAGGAAGCACAGAGAAGCCACACTGCGTCGATGAGAAAACGACTGTATCCTAGCTGCCAAATCGGGATCGATCACATTACAGATTCTCCTTTGAATTCGGTCGAGGACACCTAAGTGGATTGCAGAAGCACCCGACCATACATGACAGCAATAATCAATGCACGGGCAAATGGTAGACTTGTATGTGCAGGATTGTTTGGGATGGGAAAAACTTCCTGACTCTACAGAGAACCGACTTTCTTAGCTAGGGATTCTATATAATTATTCCACTTGAGGTCTGATGTGAGAGTTAATCCGAGGAGACGCAGTGTTTTACTTTCAGGGATCCATGTTAATGGGTGGGAGGAACGATTGTCTGTGGTGGTTATTAGATAGCAGCTTCGTTTTGGAAGCATTAAAATTTACGAGCCATTTCTTACCCCAGTCCACCACGGATTGGAGGTACTTTTCAAGCTTGGCAGCGAGGTTTGCCTATTCAGCCTCGGTAGATTTTTGATCTAGACGAGAGTAAACCGTAGTATAGTTAGCATATATGCCCACTTGGGATTTTATTACATCACTGAGAGCGTTAATATAGATAAGAAAAAGGGTAGGACCTAGAATAGAGCCTTGAGGGACACCCGCATTTATGTGATAGTGTTGGGAGGCTTGTCCGTTCAAAACTACCCTCATATACGGTTTTAAAGGAAAGACTGGATTAGGTCAAACAATTGTCCAGTTATACCGTAGCCCTGCAGCTTGCATAGAAGGCCAGCATGCCAGACTCTGTCAATCGCTTTGGAGATGTCAAGAGCAACAGTTCTGGCTTCGCCATTTTTGTCGAGGACCTGATGTATATACTCAGTGATGGCCGTAAGCAGTAGACATGGTGAAGCGGAAACCGTACTGTTTGTCAAAGAAGAGTATGTGGGCTGTGAGATGTTGGACCAATTCTGCGTTGATGATGGCTTCGAACACTTTGACAAAGATCGGTAGAAGGCTGTTAGGGCTATAACTAGCGGAGTCAGAGTGTTCTCCAAAATTTTTATATATAGGAACCACGGAAGAGGATTTCCAGCAGGCAGGAAACAGAAAATTGCCTTGTAGCAGGAAAAGTGCCTTGGAATACGGGTTACTTTATTCCCTGAGGAGAACTGTGTGTTTGAAACCAAGGTAACAAGTTAGTGGTGTGTGCTTTGTTCTATGATACATATGCATATGCATAACTATATATATATATATATATATATATATATATATATATATATAGTGTATCGAGGCAGCAGAAAATTTTCTAAACATATACTGTTAAATATAAGATAATGAATGTCTACTATGTTTAATCCTGGGTTGTTCTGAACATCGTATTTTGGCTTTAATTTTAGGTAAAAATAAAGACAAAAATTCTCCAACATTTGGATAATTAAGTTGGTTCTAAGCTTCCGGCTTCCATGATGTTTTTATGTTAACGTCCTTGTAAGCCGAAGGCTTAGAACCAACTTAAAGGATTATCCAAATGTTTGAAAATTTTTGTCTTTATTTTTACCTAAAATTAAAGCCAAAATACGATGTTTAGAAGGGCTGATGATGAAACATAAAAGACATTCATTGCCTCTTATATTTAACATTATTTTTTAGAAAATATATATAGATATATATATATAGAGAGATAAATAGGTATGAAAATTGGATTATGTTTTTTTTTAATTAGGCACGTATTTGTGAAATCAAAATAATGTCCCATGCTGTTTCGTGTTTGAGTTTTGTTTATCAGCATATCAACACCTCTGTGGGTATTTAATGCCGAAAAGGTAGTGTTTTAAGGTATTTTTTTAATGTTCGGTGATAGTGAAAAGGTTGATTTGGTCAGATTTTAAGGCTGATTTTTTGTTTTTATATTTTTTGAAACTGAAACTGAAAATGTCTTCTAGTTTAGTATTTAAAAATATGTTATGGTAATAATATTTTCTTCAAAAATGTATATTTTTCTACAAAAGTCTATTCGTATTTATATATTTTTATTAAAGGGTATTTTTTATACATTCATAGTGTTTGACCCAGTTTGGAGGTTAACTATTTACCAATAGCTGGGACCCTAACAGATGCTACCATTCTGGGTCAGGGTAGACCTGGGAACAGCAGCTATTAAGAGGTGGTTTTATGCTCCTCACAACCTCCCAATCAAATGGAAAATTTTTAAGCGTTAGAAATTTTTAAACAGCTTGCTGAAATGCTTGACATTCGCACCTGAGTCTCTAATACGAGTGTATGGGTGTCAATCTGAGGACAGTGGAGTGAATTCGGAATAATTTGGATAATATATGTAGTCAGCATCCTGGTGTTTGAAGTAATCTCTAGTGATGGCGGCGTTATAATCAAGTGTCTTGAGGAGGTAATGTTGCCCTGGATCAAGAGGGTGGCTATCTGGCAACAGGGTTTTGTTTTTGTACAATGTCACACAAGCAGGATAATCCAAACATAATTGCCAGACAATTTCTGCAACCGCATTTAGCCGTCTAACTCCCCAGAGTGAAAACCTATTGATTACTATGTGTAGGCCGAAGATGTGCGACAGATGAACAAATTTCCTTGTAACACAAAAGATGAGCTGAAGGCAAGGACTATGGTAGCATTCCCCAACTTAACCAAGGAGATCTTCCAAAAGAGTTGCAGGAGATTCTGAAATCGTGGTTGTAGCCAATGGCAATTTTATTAAATAAATTTTCTGTTTGGTGTTTCAAAATATCTTTGTGTAATTTTGACAAATATATGTTAAAATAAGATATCAGTATTATTTTAATTTTCGCTAAATTTAGGTGACAGTTTATCAATCGCACATTGTATATATGAAAATGAATACGATTATCTTTCCAAAAACGCTTATTCTTCTCAGTTTTGTTTTGTACGAAAACTTTTCAATATATATATATATACATATGTTTATATAGTAATCCGCAGACAGGCATCCGATTGCTTCTAGCCAGAATTGAAACCCGACCGAATTGAATATAATCTACCTCTGAGCTATGAGCGCTCGTTAGAGGAAGGATGACTTTAGCATAATATATACAATATAAACACACTCCAGTAGCTGAGAGTGTCCAAATTCATTACTGAACGAACAATGCGTAGATGCTTGAGTAGCTACTGTTTTTCAAAGTCTATTATTCCTTTCTCTCTCTCCCTCTTCCCCCCCCTTTCTCTCTCTCTCTCTATATATATATATATACACACTCTGAATATATATATATATATATATATATATATATATTTACTGAGTGAGAATGAAATTAAAAAAATAGACAGAAGTATAGGAAAAGTCAGAAGAAACGATTGTTTGATTGATTAATAAAATCGGAAAAGTAAGAAGAATGCGTTAAACCTGTGTCAGTTCTGGCGATAAAAGTCCATTTGCCAGCCACTTCTAACCAATAATGATTGATCATCTGGTGCGATTTGCATCTATATTGGCCTGAATGGATGCAATCTCGTATCTAAATGGACAATGTTCCATCTAAAATAAAAAAAGACATATTTTTTTTATACTTTTCATAACATTCTATCTTACTGAAAAGTACAGGACATATTTTCATCAAGTCTTTTAATATTGAAAGGCACCTAATTTTGAAAGTTGAAATTATTGAACGACAGCACTAATTTTGTAACCATTTATATTATTTGTATTTTTCAGATTGTTATTTTCATCCTAATTGTCTTATTCAGGATGTTTCGGTGGTTGTATCTTCTGAACTTCTTCAGGTGTTATTTCGTATAAAAATACCGATATGTATCACCTAAAGGAGACCAAAACATCGTGAATATGACAATAATGATGTGAACATCAATTCAAACGATGTAGATTACTTCGCTGGAATGAGAAAAGAAAATGAAAAGATTTGTGTGCATAACACTATTACTGAATTGCCGGGCTGATTACGTAATCACAACAGCTCGTCTTAGAAATAAAGAGAGACTAATTTTGTAGATCATCCAAACACATTTCATGTAGTTCACAACAACCCCACGCTTTTGCACAGGCACATATATATTTAATGAATAATGAGTGCTAAGATGGAAAAAACATTTTTTTATGCATTTTGTTCTGACAATGGAACGTCTTCAGGCTAAGGGCGTTTGCACTAATGCAAAATGTCTTGTCCATAAAGACGGCTAAAAAATGGTGGTGTAGAATATAACAAACAACATTTACAACAAAACCATTAAGTTTACAAACATATTTATGATTAAACACATCACAATACACATATTTCATCGTGATCTGAAAGTTAACAGCTTTGAACATCGTGCAAATAAAACACAATTGGATAAAACTTCAAAACCATCCAAAGCAAAAAGAGATTCATGATCCTAGATGCTATTTTTATTCAATTTAATCAACCCATATCAAATTTTATATACTTAACTGTAAGTGATTGTGTATTGACGTATGTATAGATTTTTAATGGTCCTTCAAAATAATAATAATAATCTAAACTTATTTATAAACGAAACTTTGTCTGTGTGTGTGTATGTGTGCATGTGCGTGTCTGTGTGTGTGTGTGTGTGTGTCCGTTACCTATAGACTCCGAAACGGCTGAACCGATTTTCTTGAAAATTTACGCAGTTGTACTATAAGCGTCTGCGAGTGTTCTTAGGTAGGGTTTGTGTCGAGGTACCCACGATAAATATTGAAAATCGATAATCGAAAAAATCGAAAAAATCGGGTTATAGAAGGAGTGGTCCGATTTTAATCAAATTTGATAGTCATAGACAAAGACATACGAAACGATATTCAGAAGTTCCAAGGTTGCAGTTCTTACAATAGTGCAGAAAATCGATAATATATATATATAAGGCAAGATGTTTGTGTGTGTGTCTGTTTATCTGCCTGTATGTCTGTATTTTTTCAGCACTTTTATTTTAGTTTTTGCTTCGGGTTTGGCTCTAAGTAGGTATAATTGTAGTTCTTAGTCTCAGCCATGATACTATTTATTCAGAGGACTTATTTAGCCTTCAAAAAAAACTATTTGATATCGATACCAGGAAATCAAAATTTGACTTACATCCATTCATTTTTCTTTCAGTCTACGGTTTCGCTTTAACTGGAAACAACTATTGCTTTTCAGTCTTTCGTGCCAACGTTCAAAGAGTCTGGGCTCCAGGACCATGGATTAGTTTTAAAGCTTTCATTACACTCGAGCAACTGTTTCCAGTTAAAGCGAAACCGTAGACTGAAAGAAAAATGAATGGATGTAAGTTAAATTTTGATTTTCTGGTATCGATTTAAATATATATATATTATCTATTTTCTGCACTATTGTAAGAACCGCAACCTTGAAACTTCTGAATATCGTTTCTTATGTCTTTGTCTATGAGTAGTATCAAATTTGATTAAAATCTATAACCCGATTTTTTCGATTATCGATTTTCGATATTTATCGGGGGTACCTCGACACAAACCCTACCTAAGAACACTCGCAAACGCTTATAGTCCAACTGTGTAAATTTTCAAGAAAATCGGTTCAGCCGTTTCGGAGTCTATAGGTAACGGATACACACACACACACACACACACACACACACACACAGAGACAAAGTTCCATTCATGAATAATTTTAGATTTAGATTCAAAAACTAGAAAAAAACCCGAATGCGTGGTCATCAGAAAAAAGGTTCCCAAAATGCAAACTAAACATCGGGGACACTAAAATCAAACAGGTACAGAAATTTATATACCTAGGAAGCATTCTCACATAGGATGAAAATGCTACACTGAGATCCATAGGCGGTTTGGCATGGCCAAATACGTATGTCAAAGGCTAAACACAGTATTGAGAGACAGGAAGGTTTTGTTGGAGACAAAGGAAACAGTAGCAAACTGCTATGTGATATCTGTCCTCCAATATGGCAGCGAATGCTGGACGATCTCGTTAAAGATAAAGGAAAACAACTGTAATGTGGTTTTACAAAAGGATGATGAGGATATCACAGACCGAAAATGTGAGCAAGGATAAGGCTTGCAGAGAATGCAAACGAAAATGAAAAATATTTGGCATCAAGAAAAGGCAATTGAGGCTTTCGTGACACGTAATGAGGAGGGAATGCTTAGAGAATTTAATACTCACAGGATGGATAGAGGGAGAGGGAGAAAGAGGAAAGCAGCACGAGACCCAATTCATGGGCTTGAGCAGGTGGATGGTGGAGAGGGTTTTGGAAAAGATAGCAAGATAAAAATGTTGGGGACCACCCCTTTTTGGATGCAATAATGGACTCCCCTGATGTGTACATATAATCCTGCCGATACTAAGAACAAAGAGTTGAATTGAGGTGTACAGTCGCTTAGTTGGTCAGTAAGTTGGTGCATGGTAAGTTGGAGTTGTTCGGATATAGTCTCATTACCCGGACAAACTATTTCACTACAAGACTATATGTTGATTTCTACTAATATTATTCTTGGTATTCCTCAACTGACTAACCCGTGTTCCAGTTTGTATATTTTTGTTCAATATAACTTATATTTTCTATCTCCATATCTGCTTTTGTTATTTATTATTTTGTCTGGTTTCTCAACCAGAATCCACAACAAAAATTATTAAGAGCGAATAGGGGTAGGGTTAATTGGAAATCCATGATCGCCTACGTCTTGAAAAAAAACACGACACATAAAGAGGTAGGACTTTTGTCGATTAAATTTAATCAAACATATTTTATCTTTGTTCATTTCAGAAGGCTGTGAAGACACTAAGAGGAAATGGAATACTGAGTGTGCCAACCCGACTCTTGCGAAAGGCAAACTCTCTACTACGGACACGGATGTGTGTATTGAATTGATATTAACTCGTCATTGCACAGCCTCGTTCTGATCTGTTCGAGTACGGGAAGGTGACCAATTAAATTTCGATTTTTGTAAGCGTGCCAAGAAAAAGTTACGTGAAGTGTCAATTGTGACTGAACACTATTTTAACTTCAGCTGACTGGGTGTTATATATCAGTTTGATTCTAAATCAAGACGACGCCCGTCTGTCCGTTACTCTGCCCTACCCAGATACAAAGTTATCAAGAGCATCAACCAAAATCTAATCATTGCATCGCGCCTTTTTCTCATCCTCTTGAATCAGATAGATTACTCAGAGCGTTGTTATTAAAGACGCTAGTTCAGAACTTGTCGGCCTCCGGCCTTCACGTAAAAATCGACAGATGCCAATGACGCGTTTCATAATCTGTTTTCTTTTCTTCTATTAAAACTCACAATTAACTTATTTGAAATATAGATACATATACCTTGTCTGACAGGAAGATTTCCTCCTTTTATGTAGATATTCTAAGTTGAGCTTATGTCTGGAAGAAGACCGAAAACATGGGCCACCTAGTGAATATCGAACTCACTTTTCAGTAACAAATATCCGACATTTATGAACTACAAGCAGTATAACCCGGCGTTGCTCGGGTGTAATGAAAGCTTTAAAACTAATCCATGTTTATGGGGCTCAGACTCCGTCTAAAGAATATTTGTGTGAAGTTTGGTGAGAATTGATTAAAAATTGTGGATTTGTATAAAGGATATACAGACAGATAAACAGACACACACACACAAACAACTTGCCTTTTATATATATATTATCGATTTTCTGAACTATTGTAAGAACTGCAACCTTGAAACTTCTGAATATCGTTTCTTATGTCTTTGTCTATGAGTGTATCAAATTTGATTATAATCGAACCACTCCTTCTATAACCCGATTTTTCGATTATCGGTTTTCGATATTTATCGGAGGTGCCTCGACACAAAACGTAGCTAAAAACACACGCAGACGTTTATAGTACAACTGTGAAAATTTCCAAGAAAATCGGTTCAGCCGTTTCGGAGTCTATAGGTAACGGATACACACACACACACACACACACACACACAGACAAAGTTCCATTTATAAATAAGTTTAGATCAAAAATCTGTCAAGAAAATATTAAGTAACATCTGGTAATTAAAATGTCTTATTTCATGAATTATATATATATATAAGGTATATGTATCTATATTTCAAATAAGTTAATTGTGAGTTTTAATAGAAGAAAAGAAAACAGGTAGAAGAAAGGGTCTTTAACATGTTTCACTTTAATAAGTTTCTTCAGAAATTTTTCGGATATATCGAAATCTAAGTATCTGTTCCCATATTATGTCACCCTATTTACAATGTAAGCCCCCTTGACGATTTCAATTTTGCCCAGCGAAACTAATGTGACACGCAGGCATTTACACTAAAGATGTGTTGGCCTGTAAGGATTCCTAAAGTTTGAAAAAGTTTCCCTTTTTATATGCACTACCGGTCATAATTATTAGGCCACCCCAGTGTTAAAAAAAAATGAAGCATTTCATACAAATTTTAAGTATATATTGCTAAGAAAATAATTGTAAATGAAAATAGAATGGTTCTTTTGTTAATACAATACTTACTTAAATTATTACATTTGTTTCAACATTGAAACTTCAATGTCTCACCAGGCGGTGTGGATAGGAATGGAAAGCCTCTTTTCTTATATGTGGTTAGTTGTGTTTGGGTGTTGGTGGGGGTTAGTGATAAGGGAACAAGTCTTGTGGATTGACCGTTAGAATTTTGAAGAAAGTGGTGTGGGTAGTGAATATGGTTGATTATGAAGAGTCTTCAGTTTTCTAGACAGATTTAACATTATATTAGTCATCCACATACAAGCCTGTTTCGCTGTATCACAGCTCATCAGTGTGGCTAAACACATCCACTTGCTTCTGGCCGGGATCAAAACTCGATCGATTTGGTGTCAGTCGGAGTCCCTACTCCCTAAGCCCATCGACACATGGAATCAGAAAAGGGAAATTTTAACGTGTATATAAGCAGTGTACACATACGCCAGTCACCGAAAGAACACAATTCATTTCTGATGAGTCACAACATATAGCAGAAGTGGAAACTGTTTTCAAAATTTTCTTCTCCAGAGAGCCCAATCGTAATGAGAGCATAATATATTAGTCATCCACATACAAGCCTATTTCGCTGTATCACAGCTCATCAGTGTGGCTAGACACACCCACTTGCTTCTGGCCTGGATCAAAACTCGACCGATTTGGTGTCAGTCGGAGTCGCTACTCCCTAAGCCATCGACGCATGGAATCAGAGAAAGGAAATTTTAACGTGTTGCATATAAGCAGTGTACACACACGCCAGTCACCGAAAGAAATATATACTTGACTTGCACCGTGATTTCCAAGGCTGTTCAACAATTTTCCTAGTCCTCGCAGGAAAAAATGCGCATATATAACAAGAGTAAAAATTACAATTAAAAACATTGTCATCATTTACTATGAAAAACTTTAATACTGTGCTGTTCGGACTTATTTCTATTTACTTATTACTAACACTTTCTTTGTACATATGTTTGTGTTATACTAATACAATGTTTTCAACCTACGACCTGTTTTCCGAATATTGCTACCAACAAACCGGTCACTAAACTTGCGGCGGATTTCGCCACAACAACTGTACAACAATGACTTTGCTCTGCTGTTTGTATCCCAAGTCATCAACAATATTTTGAGCCAAAGATTTTTTTAAGGGAATGAATCTACTGGTTATTTTTTGGAACTCTGGTGACTCTCTCGAGGAGGTTAGTGAAGTTAAATACGAGGGACAGTTTGGTAAAATTCTAGGGACCGCAAATAACAAGAATTGCTTTCTAAAGGCTAACAGTAATTATGGTACCAGTATTTTTATTCAATGGACAAACTTTCCCATTATAATCCCACCAACGCACTGTCTCTATCGCTATATTAAGCATTTTATGACAAAAGGAAACTAGCCAAAATATCTTTTTATCGGTAAACCATTGAAAAGCCAACAATTTTGGCATTAAGCATCATTAAAACCCAAAACTATGTGTTTGTGTGTGTGTGTGTTTGTGCGCGCTTGTGTGTATCCTACTTCCAGGACATTTGTCAAATCCGGTTGTGATGTGAGTACCCTGGGAAAGACCTATGTATATATCGACGCATACCGAATATCATGGAAACCCCAAACACACGCACGCACACGGACAAACCAGAGAGTTACTCTGTCCGATGATAAATCGCTGACATTGCAAAAGCGCTAAGCCTCCAATTTCCATTTTTATCTATTCTTTGCCGATTTTTCTCTTTAACTCGCAGTCATACAGTTGGTCTACATAACTAAGAGAAATCGCGATCAGCCATTGTATTCTTATTTATGTATCTTTTTATGCAGTTGGTAAATTTGAGAACGGACTGGAGAACGCTGACTTTTCTATCACATATTCTAACCAATTTCACTAATGGGGAATCCAACAAAACAAAACAACGCCGAAAGTAAAGAATAAAAAATGACTTCCCATCTCCTTACACCCTTTATAAAATTATTATTTCCCTGTCATTTTTATTTTTTTATTTTTTTTTATTTTTTAGGATGCATTTCAATAGAACATAAATGACGGTTTTCTATTCACACGGAAATGGATACAATCAGAAAAAATGGTGCTTGTCTTCCTTTTTTCTTCTTAGTTTAAACCAAGGGTCGGCAACCTATGGTCCGCGGCCCGGATCCGGGCCTTGAAGGCATTTTGACAGGCCCGCAAGCATGATTAGCAATGACTCTATTTTTAACATGAGAGATGAGGCTTTCGAATTCAACAAAAGGCCTGCTGTTATTTTCCTACGATCCACCAAACCGAATTTGAATACTATGACCGCAAAAACCCGATCAAAACCAAATCATCTCCATTTCTGCGTAAAAAATTAAAAAATAAACATAAAAAGTAATTTAAAATACCGAAATAAAGTTCAAATGAATGTAATCAGTGTTCTCCGTATTTACTTATTCAAAAAGAAATAAATTCAGGATATTGTTTACTTCTAGTAAGTTGTTTGAAAATTGAAAGAAAACCCAGAAAATATAAAATATACTGCAATTTTTGATTCTCGGATATAAACAAAAAAATAATTTTTAGTGGCCTCATAATTTCACCATTTCCCTTCGTTTGATTTTGTTCACTTTGAATTATTTTGACATTCTTTGAGGAAAGGTAATTTTTGTTAGGTGTTTTTTTAATTTTAGATTTTCTTTTGTTTTTCTGATTTCTCAATGTTTATTTGCATTATGGTTTCAAATATTTAGGTTGACAGGGGTTTGCATATTTTTCTTAATTTTTCATTACTGGCTTTGTCCAGCCGACGACCGATCATTATAACACGATTCGGTCCGCGGGGTCTAATGAGTTGCCGTTTCCTGGTTTAAACAATTGAATTATTATTTCATGCTTTGTTTGCTGCTCTTTCTAGAAACAGGGTTATGCGAAATATTTCGTAGGAAGACAGCAGTTCATATTTATTTTTAGAATCAATCCTTCCAGGACGCAGGAGATCATATTTCTCAACAATTTCCTTTTTTTTTTTTATTATCGGTGAATCTCCATACTTTCTTGAGAAAGAATGTTTTCTCGCTGCCTTCTCAACAATTCTGAATTCAGAGTTTTCCTTTTTCCTTCTCCAAGATTAGTTGCTGTCAATTCAAGAGTGCCTAATAAATTTAGTTCATACGGGCACCTGGCCGAGTGGTTACTATGAGATTTGGATTGGAATCTCTTTACGGTCGATTTGTCAGGGACCTTAAGTCTTGATCTTATTCGCCTGGGGATAGGATCCCAGCCTGTGGCAAAACAATACTACGGGTGGGCTTAATCCTGTGAGTGAAATTGCGTAGTTAGTCAGTTAAGCGCTATACGCGAAACACGCTTTGGGTGATTATGTCTCTTTCGAGACATGAGTAACTGGGCAGAACATTATCCCAGATAGGTTGCCATTGCTTTCTGCGGTAGATTGGTTACCAGCCCATTCTATAGAACCCAATCTGTCCTGTTATTTGACTCATAGCTAGAGAGGGAAGAGATGAATTATATTATTAAGTAATAATTAGTGGGGGATCAGTTTATTATTTCATAACAATATAAAACGGATCCCCCTCTTTATGCCTAGTTATGTTTTCAGCTATTATATTCATTTAGTCATTTAAATGCCATACGTGATACATGCTTTCGGTGATCATGTCACAAAAGAGACATGACTGACTGGTAAGAATATTATCCTGCAGTAGGTTGCCATTGCTTTCTCCGGTAGATTGGTTGCCAGCCAAGGCTATAGAACTTAATCTGTCCTGTTATTTGACACATAGCTAGAGATGGAGGAGATGCATAATATTATTAAGTAGTAATTAGTGGGGGATCAGTTTATTACTTCATAACAATATAGAACTGATCCCCCATTTTGTGCTCAGTAGAAGACTTAATCATGTTTTCAGCTATTATATTCAGTTAGTCAGATAAGTCCCGTAAGCTTTGAGCGATCATGTCTCGAAAGAGACATGACTGACTGGGAAGAAGATTATCCCGCAGTAGGTTGCCATTGCTTTCTCCAGTAGACTGGTTGCCAGCCAAGGCTATAGAACACAATCTGTCTTATTATTTAACCCATTACTGGAGGGAAATTGCGTAGACGGAACTAATTTAGACCCCTCGATGGCTGTACTAGCGTGCAGTAACAAGCCATCGTTCCTGCAGCTCCGATCGTCCTGACCTTGTTCATGCTGTTAACCCCACCAGATAATGAAGAATCAGAAGATGTAATATCCGCTCAGCATAGGTGCAGCCTACTTCACAGGTCGACTCTGTGGACGTTCAAAAAAATTATAGCTGATGCGAAAGCGAGTGAAATAGTTTGAGTTTGCTTTCATCGTGTTTTTCAAGTCAAGAAATCCAGCCAATTTTTGTTTTTAATCGTATCACTCCGAGCAAGGCGGTAACGCCACTGATGTGCAGGGGGCTACATAAGAGTAAAAAAGATTAAGTAGAAGAAAGTGAAGAGAAAGACGAACCAGTTAGAAAGGAGCAAGAGAAGGATCGGAATACAGGTGTGATGACAGTTGCAAAGGTGAAGAGAAAGGAAAGGATATACAGGGTGGTGCAGAAAGAACTAGAGTCAAGGGGTTAAGAGATGAGTATTGACATTGCATTCAATTTCATGGGGTTTGTAGCCGCCAGGAAAGCAAGAATATGGAAGCGAGTTCCACAGGCGGGAAGTGTGAGAAAAGAAGCTGCAGGAGTAGAATTGTCGTCTGGTTGATCTTACTGTGAATGGGTGAGACCCAGTTGCCAGTCTGGTTGCACGAGTAAACTCCTGTTGCAGAGGCACCAGTGACTGAAAGTATTTATAGAACAGATAAAGGGAAGCTACATCCCGTCAGTGGGAAAGTCGAGCCGCCAAGTCAGTACCTATCACATTACTGTTTCTTTTTTCGAGCCTGTCAAGAACACTAAGATGAACAGCAGGGGCGCCTGGCCATATATGGCAGCAGTACTCCATGGTTGATTTTCATATATGCAGGATAGATTCAACACTGATATTTAAGCCATAGATATAAGAGAAAGATATTAGAAAGGGTATTATTCTAAAACAATGTCATACGAGGACGGAATTTGATCTCATTTACTAAATTTGGTAATTGCTCTTTGTAAATATATTAAAGTGATTTTCCTTTGCTTTCTGTTGTGGATTCTAGGAAATGGGGCCCGCACAAATGAATGAACAACGACCAGGAATTGAGGTAGGAAATAAGTGTATTAACGTAAGGGAAACTACTTCAAGTGCAGCATATTTTGTCTTCAAATCCCTTCTCTCGTGAACAAAATTTGTTATAACTGATCGATTCAGAGTATGTGTCATTACTGATTGCATTTCAATTTCCGATCATAGTTTAGGTTTTGAACAGTTTTATCTTAAGTAGTATTTCTTGAACGATTAGTTATATTCTTCCAGAACTTTCTTACCCCAACTATGAATGCTTATTGTTGTGGATCCCGGGAATCGCGTCTGCACAAATAACGACCAGAAATTGAAATAGAAAATAAGTGTATTAACGTAAGGGTACAGACTTGAATAAAGATTAGTAGTCCAGGTGTTGTGGATTCCAGGAATGGGGCCCGTACAAATAAATGAACAACGACCAGTAATTGAGATAGAAAATAAGTGTATTAACGTAAGGATACAGACTTGAATGAAGATTAGTAGTCCAGGTGTTGTGGATCCCGGGAATGGGGCCCGTACAAATAAATGAACAACTACCAGTAATTGAGATAGAAAATAAGTGTATTAACATAAGGATACAGACTTGAATAAAGATTAGTAGTCCAGGTGTTGTGGATCCCGGGAATGGGGCCCGTACAAATAAATGAACAACGACCAGTAATTGAGATAGAAAATAAGTGTATTAACGTAAGGATACAGACTTGAATAAAGATTAGTAGTCCAGGTGTTGTGGATCCCGGGAATGGGGCCCGTACAAATAAATGAACAACGACCAGTAATTGAGATAGAAAATAAGTGCATTAACGTAAGGATACAGACTTGAATAAAGATTAGTAGTCCAGGTGTTGTGGATCCCGGGAATGGGTCCCGTACAAATAAATGAACAACGCTTAGTAACTGAGATAGAAAACAAGTGCAGGATACAGACTTGAATGAAGATTAGCAGTACAGGAATGCGGGTTTGTAAAAAGTATATGTACAAGTCTCTGGAAATGAAGCCGTAATATATTGAGTATGCCCGCGTCGGAAGCTGACGGGTACTGCTTAATAATCTTCTGAATGAGTGGAGCACAGAGCTACTATGAAATACCATGTAATGGCTGTTAATCTCTCGCTGTACTCTCGTATTCTCTGGTTAATTCTCTGTGAAAACGCGGTATTCCGTATTTATTTAACTCCACTACCAGGGCAAAATGTGGCACAAGGCCTTTTTAAGGTGGGTTCTCCGGGCAATATAGCCGAGCCAAAATTACCTGTTTAATTTTGCACAGTCGTCACTCTACCCTTCCGCGGAGCGACGACTGGGTTAATGCCCTCCGCCCGAAGGCAGAGACCTGACAGTGTCAAAGGAATTACCGCAATAAAAATGCGGCGTTCCCCAGTTTTGCTCCTATAACAGTAGTATAAGTATACACTAGACGAGTCCTTCTTTATGAGAAGGGAGAAACCCACAACACTTTCAATCACTGATTTAAATCGAAGGTTGCAATCAAAGTGTACCTTTTTCTCGAACCATGAGATATTGTAAAAGGCATATTAAACTTTTGTTTCGTTTTTGATTTTGTATTTTGTCGATATTTTAACTTAATATCAGTCGATAGACTGTTATTAAGTTAAAAGAGTTCGTCTGTTTAACCGAGGAAATTCATGTCGTTTCGTTTCGTGAGGGCACTGTTGTGATGTTCTCACTCGTCAGGGCTATATAAGTTTGAATTTTCTAAATAAAAGCCTTTATTACCATAATTGTTAACTACCGGATCTGACGCTATTCATTCAATGTATAAACAAAATTTACAATTTTGTAGTGGTTACTTATGTAGGTGTGAATAATAAATATTTATTGTTCAATATTCATACTGAGCGCTATTTTAGATTCTGTGTTTTGAACGTTGCACTTTTATTCTTCGTTGATTTACATTCGGATATCTATAATATATATATATATATATATATATATATATATATATATATATATAAAGTGAAACCTACAGAAAACTAAATGGATGTGAACTTTTGTAATTATATAGGCACCTAGCGGTGGTGTATCGGTTAGCAATAAAATACAAAAGTAAAATGTGTTTGCTCAGCTATATGCTACTCAATGCGGATTGTTTGAAGATCTTCAGAAAACCATCAAAATACGAGTATCTTGAAGCGAACATGTAAAAAGTGTTGCACATAAGAACATGAATAATTCTAATTTCAATGTAAATAAGTTTGGATAAACACATTCAAGTGATTCCTGGGCCCAAACAAATACATTAATAAAATTCACATATGGTTTAATCTGCTTTAGTTTGTCTTCCGGCATATCAACTGGAAAGGGTTTGTAAATGTGGACAATATTTTTACAATAGTTTCGTATAATTATAATAAGCAAAACAGAAGCTAAGAACCAACTATTGCGGCAAAAATATAAAAAAGCCAAGGATAAAACTCTTGAACAGATGAAACCACGCTGACAAGACAAGCCTCTGCATGGCCAATATCCAGAACGTGCTAATAAATCCAATGTTGATAAAGTTAATACTCATCGATGGTTACGTGCATCTGGATTAATGTCGGAAACTGAAGGCTTTATTCTTGCAGCGCTAGACCAAAGTCTTTTCTCTAGGAACTTTTAGGCAAAAAATTATACATAAAAATGTGGATCCACAATGCAGATTCTGTGATAAATACCAAGAAACAATAGACCATCTAATCTCAGGATGTTCTGTACTTGCTTCAAATGAATATAGAATCGTCACAATAGAGTAGAGCAATATTTACTCTGGACAATGTGCAAACACTATGGGAAATATGTAAACAAACACTGGTATAAACTCAGTACTAGTTACAGAAACAGAAGATGTCACTATTCTATGGGTTTACACCATATATACACACAGGAATATCGGAGCAAATAGGATGGATATTTTTGTTAAAAAACAGGAAGAAAAACTTGCTTATTAATTGATATGGCTTGTCCAGCGGACTGTAATATAACCAAGGAATTCGAAAAATGTCAAAATATAAAACCTAGAAATTGAAATAGAAAAAATGTGGAAATTGAAAACAAGAATCGTGCCAGTGATAGTAAGTGCACTTGGAATGCTGAAAAATGGAACAAAAAAAAAACATATTGAAAAATCCCTGAATATCCCAGCTTAAGAGATATGCAAAAAATTGTTTTAAGTACAGCTGACACACTAAGGAGAACTTTCTCTATGTAACGCTAGGGATGATAGGGGTGATAGAAAAAACATGAAATGGAGCCATAACAACACACCACGACCTGTAGCTAAAAATTACTGTAACTTTTTCTGCTTCAAATAGAAAGAATTGACAAACTGCTAGCGTTCATTAGATCATGAAAATACGCGAATGATTATCCGTGAGTATGAACGGATTTTATTAAAAATAGGCAAACACAATGTTTGCAATTTATTTAATCTGACATATCTAAAAAAATTTGCTGCCTAAATAGCTAAATATATATATATATTAGTCACACACATACAAACTTGTTTCGCTGTATTACAGCTCATCAGTGTGGCTAGACACATCCACTTACTTCTGGCCGGGATCAAAACTCGACCGATTTGGTGTCAGTCGGAGTCGTTACTCCCTAAACTATAGGTACATTGAATCAGAGAAGGGAAATTTTAACGTGTTGCATACAAGCAGTGTATACACACACCAAACGCCGAATGAACTCAATTCATTTCTGAAGAGTCACACATACACATGTATTGCAGATGTGGAAACTGTTTTTAAAATTTTCTTCTCTAGAGAGCTCAATCGTAATGAGAGCATAATATATATATATATATATATATATATATAATGGGCACTTGTAAACAAATTCCGAGTTATAAAACAAAAATACGAAACAAATATTCACACCTGTGTTTATACTTTATCCTCCTTTAAGACGATTACTAGCAGAGAATACAAATTGCTTTTTTTAACATACGAATGAAGCTTTTGTACGCATGTGTGACGGCTAGAGGTAGAAAAATGAAAATACAGTGACCTCTACCATAACCCGATATAAGTGAGCCATTATTTTCTCATTTCGAAGCGGCAAAACACTGGAGTTAGGTCTGACAAATAACGGCGATTTTCGCTACTAAAGAGTAGGCTCAACAGAGCGCTTGGCCGGCATTCCCAACCGGATTTAAACAACATGAACCGCCATAAGAGTAGTCATATCGGCGCCATTTTGTAAGCGAATGCTGCCCGATCCTTTCCGAAATAATACCCTTTCTTTTATCTCTTCACCTCTCTCTCTTTCTCTCTCTCTCTCTCTCTCTCTCTCTCTCTCTCTTATATATATATATATATATATATATATATATATATATATATATATATATTTCTGTGCGCTGTGTCAGGATTTTAGACTCCTAAGCAGGGATGGGGTGTTTGTGTAGAGAAATAGTCTTTAAACATTGGCAAAAATTCAAGCAAAGAAGAACAAAGTAAAAAAAAAAGATGTTTTGTTTTTATGTTTGTGAAATAAGACAATGTTTTCGCTATGTAAAATGGTTTTCGATATGCCATGATATGGTTGCTAACACACGCATAACCACACAAAGGCGTTTGAATTAACGGTTACTTACAAAATTATATATCTGAACCTATACATGAGCAGTTTTATGCACTTATTAAGCGTTTCTTTATCGTTGCAATATCACTGGTACTGACCTGGCATATCGGCGATAGTCGCTTTCTCACTGCCTTAATTTAGTTTCTTTGTGACTTTCTCATAAATATGTTTCATGCTAATATTTCTAATTAGCTTGTCTCTTCGGTACTTAGCCGCTATGATTTAAAGCGCAGTACTAATCTGGAGAAAGGTCACATCATTTTACAGGTGAAACGGCTAGACGCAACCGTAGTTTCTACGTCAATACTTTCTTCTCTCACATTTCTCGATTGTGGAACTCTACTCCGGCTTTTGACTCGCTTCACAACTTGGATCTTCAAACATTTAAATACAATGCCAATCGTAATTTTCTCTCTTCACATCTCATTTTATTATTCTCTTAATAATTGTTTCTGTTACATTCCTCACACGCAGTAACTTCTTGCGTATTAGGGGCAGTATTGCCTTGTTTAGGATGAAATGATTAAAATAAAATATTTTTATAATCCCAAACTTAACTCTCATTCCTGACGTTATGGCACCATTGCACAATGCTTTATCTTAAAATAATGTGGACACATCATATATAAAATTAAAATAGTTTTCATTCAATTAACTATATAAATAGAATATATAAAAAAATATTTTTTCCGGATTTTTAAAAATAGAGAATCTCATAAGTAGATTATTTCATGCTGTAATAATTTCCTAGAATTTATTAACCATCTTCTGTGAATATAACATTACAAGACATTGTATTTGCACTTTTACAATTTAAAATTTCTTGTACGCTGTGGAAAATAAGCAAAACTTGTATTGGAGCGTATTTTTATTGAATATATATTTACCCTTTTCCTGAAAGCATATATCAGTTCATTAACTATGATGTAGTCTCCATAGGGTAGTTGCACTTTACAGCTCTCTATTTAGGTCTACACAAAATTCTTATCCCTGAAATTTTGCACAAGCACCTCGGCGTCGGGCAACGGTAACGAAGCCTAGTTTGGTTGGCCATTGGTAATGAGTTGTGAGTTCGAACCTCAATGACTACCCTTAACACTATTCTAAATCAACCAACTTATAAGCCAGCCCGCCAACCAAACAAAGTACTACTTTCCAAACAGTTTTCTAAGAACTATTTATGGATAAATGTCATGTACCCTAACAGATTCTTGTTCTTATCCAAAGTGGCCTTAAGACAACATAGAAGTCGTGGAGAACCAAAAGTGGTCGACAGCAAAATAAAACACGGGGAATACGATGTTTTCTTTCATAAATTAGGACTCTACGGTTGGTTTCTTGTTAATGCGACAGTCACAGTGGATAAATGCTGATTAAGTAGCGTCTTTAAAATACACTGATTAACTCTACTTGATGTGTATGTTCAAGAATAAGCCACGATTTTGCCTCTAATTATCTGGATAATTAGGCTGGATAATTTCCCGGTCAGATATTCCTATAAACACTCGCCCACACTCGCCCCCCCCCCACACACACGTATATATATATATATATATTGTTTAATACTTATTTTTTGGTCCTAATAGAGTTAGACCAATACACATTTGTATTGGAGAACTTTTGAATATTTTTCATTTTTAAACGAGTTATTTCGCTACCTTGGTTTCCACCATCAGTGGTTTCTTCAGGTGATTTTTAATAACTTATTAAAATGTCATTAAAAATCGAATGAAGAAACCACTCATAGTGGAAACCAAGGTAGCGAAATATCTCGTTTAAAAATGAAAGAAAAAAAAAGATATATATACATCTAGTTACAATAGAAATAAAAACAATTGAAAGAACTTCTTATTTTTTTATAAGGAATTCGTCGATTATATTATTTTTCTTTAGTTTCTTAAGTCGAAATTCTCAAATTTCTTCATCAACAACATGATTTGGCATAATATAGTTGGCAAATGCATGTTTTATGCTGATTATTACGTCATAATCTTCATCGCACCATAAAACCTAAACATAAAATTGAGGGCTATCAACACTAGATTGTCAAACAATGTTGTCGATGAAAGAATAGGAAAATTTGCTTGAAAGGATTTATATAAATAATTAAATCAACCACTTTAATATAGTCAACAGTAAAAATGCCATGATATATATATATATATATATATATAATGAGGAAGTGAAAGAACAGACAATGAATTTTTATTTTTAAACCGTTCTCAGTATAGAGAAGAGCTTAATATTGTAATTTTGTTATTACAGTGGTTTATAAACGCACTATGTCTTTACACAAAAATTTTCATATTTCACAATATTGTTCCTTTTAAGCTGATTTTCTAAAACAAATACTTTTCACTATTTATTTTTAATATGCATAAATATAGATATATATATACGAGAAATTGTAGGAGGATTTGAAATAATTAATTAAGTAAATCATCGATGAATTATTAATGAATTATTTCAAATCCTCCTACAATTTCTCGCCTGTATACCGTTGCTTGAACCGGCTTATAATGCTCTAGTGTGATTTGAATAGAGTGTGAGAGTCTTGGTGATAGTAGTCGTGGCCCCGGGAGGCACAGTCCTATGGGTAAAAGGAGCTCAGCAGTCTTTCACCGCGGAATATGTGAATGAGCGGCGCTATATCGAGTTTAATTCGTTGCCTCTTCGTCACCGTTTACAGTTGATATGACGTTTGCTTAATAACGTAACTGTCTGGGTTTCAATTCCTGGTAGTGGATGCGCACTGCTGATGAGTCCCAAACATAGGACGAAACGGCCGTCTAGTGCTTTCTGCATTCTGTTGAGATCTAATAAAACTCGATAAATTACTTACTTATATATATATATATATATATATATATATATATATATAATGATGTCAAATCTGTAAACGGTAAGGATAATCCAAATAGATTTTTTTAATGAAGATAATTGAAGAAAAGCGACAGATACATACGGAGAGCTCAGTTTGTACTTTCCAGTGCAATACGACATAGATGAAGGAAAAAACTCAGTGCATTACATAAGCTATCATTTATTTTGAAGGGTATTGTTTTTGTTCTCATCTCATCATATAATCCTGTCTCCCCAAGCAAGGCATTTTACTGCCACTGTTGTGCAGGGGTCTACATAGGATGAATGTAATGAGGAGTGTGAGGTTGCAGGGTGTTTCAGGAAAAGAGTAGGAGAAGGAAGAGAATACTGATGAGAGTAGGGTGGACATAGAAAAAAGCATGAAAGTGAGGATGTAAGTTAGTGAGACAGGAGATGACTATTGACTTTACATTTATACCGTTGCTATCGGGAAAGCAAGTATGCGAAAGAGAATTCCACGGGTGGGAGGTGCGAGAAAAGAAACTGATGGAGTAGAATTAGCGTTTTCAATTTATTGGTTTCACAGTGAAAGTGTGGGACCTAGTTGCTAATCTTGTGGCTCGAGGATATTCATTTATAGGGGGTACCAGTGAGATAAAAGTTCATCGGAGCAGAAGCCGTGAAAATATTTGTAGAATATACATTGAATTTTCCTATAGATAGTCATCCGCAGACAGATCTGTTTCGCTGTATCACAGCTCATCAGTACGGTTAGACTCCGATTGCTTTTTAAACAGAGATTGAAACCCGACCGAATTTGCGTCAGTCGGCGATTCTCCCTCTGAGCTATGCGGACTCGGTAGAAGGAGGCAGACTTTTTAGCGCGCATGTTATCATTATACACGCCCAATAGCTGATAGTGTTCTAATTCATTGCTGAATGGACGATGCGTATCTATCTATATGCATATATATTAATGGTTGTTAAAATGGTTTATAAATTCATAGTATCACTACACAAAACTTTTTGCGTTTCGAAGCTGCTACGTGCGCTTCTCATTGGGTGACAACTTGAAATGAAAATTACGTGGTGAAAAGGGTTTATTTATGGTGATATGATGTTTAAGTGAATGTTGGGTGTGAGCTTATTCTGATTTAGTCGGCCGTATTGTAGCCCTATAGAAATAGCTTTGGGTTAGGAGAGGTAGCTTAGTTTAAGACAGGTTCCTCATTTATTTTGTCAGGGTACTTCTTATATTGGGATTTTTTTTTTCAGGAAGGGTAGACATTTTATGTTAATGCTATCTATGTGTGATTGGAGTGGCGCCGCTGTTAATGAAAACGATGTAAGTGAATGTGGGTTGGAAGTTTTAGTATAATC
Organism: Ascarosepion bandense; assembly: GCA_037127315.1. Classification (NCBI taxonomy): domain Eukaryota; kingdom Metazoa; phylum Mollusca; class Cephalopoda; order Sepiida; family Sepiidae; genus Ascarosepion; species Ascarosepion bandense. The sequence goes on from JBBBDQ010001236.1 coordinate 10,890,564, forward strand.
TAGTCGTCAGTTTTTAGTCATAGAGATACCACTTTGGGTTAGGTGAAGAGTGTGGGGTAGCTTAGTTTTGGACAGGTCACCTTTTCGTTTAGTTTAGGTAATTCTTATATTAGGGTATATTTCATTTTACTACTATTTATAGGTGGATGGATTTGCTGTTAATGTTGTGTGAGATTTATTTTCTTTTATTTATACGTTATTTGTTCTTTTTACTTTGAGGATTTATAATGTGTATTTGTTACTTTGTGGGGACTGTTTCGTGTGGATGAGATGTTATTTGGTTATTTAAATTTTAACGAGAAATATTTGCGATCTTTACATAATACTGCTTATTCATCTCTACGGTTCAATAGTTCGCTATTCTTGGGGTATTTTAGAATGTGTAACTTTTCACTTAAGCATGAAGGGCAGATGTCGTTAAGCGAATTGGAGGTTTTAGTTTTTATCAGGATTTTCCATTATCTATATATGTTTGTGTGTGTGTATTTTTATGTAGACTCAAAATGATCTACCCGGTAATTATATGTCATAATGTATCGTATCTTTCCTATTTTTTTTCAGAGCTTAGCTTAACATAGGTCAATTACCTATAGATAAATCCACACCAGAACAAAAAAATCTTTAAATAATTCTTTTGATGTTGAAGGCAGGGCGGTGTGGTGTGCAAACAGAAATCGGATGACAATTATAAGTGAAGGGTATTGGGTCCTGGCGGAGACATCTACTAGTGCAGAACAAAACTGAAATTGAGCCACCGCACACAAAGCCTTTGCAACGATGGAACTTCTATAACAAATTTTTTTTTTTTTAATCATTTCGCCCGAGCAAGGCGGAAACGCCACTGATGTGCAGGGGGTTACATAAATGTAAAAAGATTAATTAGAAAAGAGTGAGGAGTACAAAGTAGTTAGAAAAGAACAATAGAAAGCTGAGAAAGCAGGTGCGATGACAGATACATAGGTGGACAGAAAGGGAAGGTTATACGGGGGTGGGGAGAGAGCTAGAGTCCAGTGGTTAGTAGATGAGTATTGACTTTGCATTTAAATTTCTGGAGGTTGTAGCCGTCAGGAAAGCAAGAATACGGGAGCGAGTTCCACAGGAACTTAAATACAGGAACGACTGAAGAGAACTTCTAGCATGCAGGAAAGCAGGAAGCAGAAAGGCAGTAGTTAAATAGTTTAGAGAGGACAGGGGAAAGTTCAGGAGCACACCTTTTAAGGACTATCACTGGGATTCCTTCGTCTCCACACGCCTTATGGGGGTCGAGTTTTGAAATAAAATGTTTAGCGACTGGATAATTTTCGAAATGTACAAATTTTATGAGCACAAACATTGTTCTGATCTGAAAAAATCCCAATTAGTTACCTTAAATTTTTTATGCATCATTGAAGCACAAACAATTTCGGTAATAACAGAATAATATTTGTGGAGAAATTTTTATGAAAATTTATATGGATATAGTGTGTCATGTATGAGAATATTACTTTTCGTATTTACCCATGAAAAGAAATCTTTGATGCCATGATATTTTAACACGTTCAAGTTGATATTAATAAACGTTTGAACCGACAGTCCTGGCATGTTCCATGATCATTTAATTGAAGATAACTTTGTTAATCTACCAGTTATAAATAAGGGACTTCTGTGGGGTGTAGTTGTGATTTTAGTACTGGACTCATATCCTGCTTTGTGATAACTACTTTCTTTTTGGATTTCTGTTGCCACGAAAGAAAGATTTCTTTACTCTAACAATGTGATGCAAATCTGAATGTTTGGTACTTCAGGTCATAAAAAACGGTAAAGATATATTAGATTGTTGCAAAAATAATAGTCTATTTGTAAAAGATAATTTAATCTTGAAAAATTAACTGTAGAAATGTTGAAATTAGTCAAAATATGAACCTTGAACATCTACGCACCTCTGACATAGATGGACTAGATTATTTATTCCTCGTTGATAAAAAGTTATTGGCTGTGATGCAATGAAATTTTGAAAGCTTATTTTAACTCTGGTGTGGACCTAAAACATTTACTATTTCAAAATGTGTTTAAGTGCTTAAAAATAATAATCAGTAAGTGAAAGATCAGGAGAATATGGAGGATTTTGTAAACTCTTGTATCCTAAGTCTGTGAGTTTTTGCAACGTCATTCTTGCAACAGGTGACCACGCTTTATCGTGGGGCAGAATTGGACTATTCACCAATGCAGGTCTCATTTTTTAAAGGCGTGCATGCATTTCAGCAACTTGATTGCAGTAAATATCTGCATTAATGCTGGGGAACTAATCACAATCATACCACTGATCTGATCATTTACCGTTATCATAAATATCCACTTTTCGTCTCAAGTGTCTATTCGGTCAATAAAAGGGTCATTGGTGTTACGCAGAAAAGCATCGAGCAGACTTCAAAACAAGGTTTTGATTTTCATTGAGATCATGAGGAACCCATTTACCAAGTTTTACCACCTTACCAATAAGCTGCAAATGGCCTCAGACAATTGCCTTGCTGACACCGAGATTCTGAGACATTTCCCTTACATTATTTCAAAAGTTTTGCTCAACAACTGTTTGCAGCTGTTCGTTGTCAAGCATACATGTCTTTTCTCTATCTTCTTCATCTTCAAGGTTCTCATCATCAGTACGGAATTTCTTGGACCTCTTTGGTGTTGTCCGATCACTTTTTTACCCATATTCCCAAGATCTTTTGATATTAGAAGAAGTTTGGGTGGCACTGTGCTCAAGTATGAACTCATGAAAGAAAGGTAAGCAAAGATCATGTTTTGCCGTGCTAAAAAGTAAGTACTTCACTGTTTCAAGAATATTTCTGTCCGAAAATAAGTTAAAACATATTAAAGACCGCACATTAATTATTATATATATAAGAATTCATGCATTGTAATACACAAATTGTGGCACAAGGCCAAAAGGGGGATGTGTAGACGGTGATACTCACTAACTATTCTATACCTAGCTAAACTTTCACTTAGTATATACTGTGAATATGTTGTGGTATCTCCCCTTTTTCTATGATAATGGACTCGACTTGAGCATCCATATACTGCTACCATAGAGAGATCCGTGAGATACCGAACGATACCGAAGTTCCACAGAGCATACCGCGTCACTAATCATAGTAGTTCTGAGCTCCACTCAGTCAGAATAGGATTACACAGCAACCGTCAGATTCGACGTGGACATACTAATTCCAGCACGGCTTCAATTCAAGGACTTGTATATATATATATATATATATATATATATATATATATATATATATTCCTTACTAATCGTATTCCTGGAATACTAACCTATGTTCTAGTTTGTATCTTTACGTTTAATATAAATTATTTTTCTATCGCAAATATCTGTTTTTGTTGCTCATTATTTTGTGCGGTCCCTCACCCGGAATCCACAACAGAATACTATGTTAAAATGGCTTTTCAAACTACAATACTTTGAGCGAGCATTATTTTTGTAACAACCTAATATTTGCTCTTTAATATTTTCCAGAATTAATCTGTGGAATGTAAAACGCACTGTGATAATAAAAATGTTAACTGATTCTAGACACAGATTCAGGACCTTTCTAATTCTGTTTTGATATAATGACCTCTAATTCATTGTGGTGAAATTAGTAGTTACTTTCTTGACACGTTTTATCTGTTTCTGTATTACGTTTTATATCCCAACCCAATTGGTATTTACCGGAGCCCTCATATGTAGGCGGGATATGACACATGACCGATTTCTGAGTGCGTACTCTTAGGCAAGAATTTCCCTAAGACACTGCATAAGCGGGGTTAGTTTTTGCCTGCTTTTCCCCTAGACTTTTCCATTCGGCATATACTAGTCTGGTTTCCTCGCTGCCGATGGGCAGAGTGTCTGACAAGAATATACGGCATTTGCTGTCTCGCTCGCAGGTCACGCGAACAGAGTTATTCGTAATATGTTACCTTCTTGCTTGATCGTGGTATCCCTCACCAGACGTTTTTGCTGAGTAGAGTGGCTAAGCCTTTATAAGGATTAGAAACAAGCCATGTAAAAATGAATGAAAATTCTTGTACGTTCAAATGTCAACGAGCATGGTAGATTAAACAAATATACATTTACGTATACAATCAGTGACTCGACATCGCCGAGCAGATGGCTTGCTAGAATTAAGTCATCGTTCAGTGTGTATGTTCTATGGATGCAATCAAAGGTCATGGGTATGTGACCAAGGCGAGAATTCAAGTTGAATTGTCTGTAATTTAATATGGTGAGTTATGGGTTGCCGCAATTTTACTTGTCGAAGTAAACTTGCGAATCAATAAATAATATCTTTTAAAGGATTTTTCTATACTTCTGTGATGAGGTAGTATTTACATTATTCACATTGTTCGAACAGTTGTCCTCATTTTTATTGCCATCTATACGACGTTTCGGCCGTTGTACGATCCAGTTTTTTTCAGGTTCTAGGAATGTTGATCCAAACCCTTTATTTCCACAGGGGCACATGGATTGCCTAGTTAATATAGGCGGTGGTCAGTTCCAGAGATTTGACTGAAATAATTTGTAAGTTTAATACCTGGCTATAGCAGTAGCGAACAAATAAATTAACTAAAGAGAGATAACTACATCGCACCCGAAAGTGGCATCGCACATGGAACGAGAATAATATAGCCCAGTGATTAAAATAAAAGGATCGGTTCAAATTCCCTAGGAGCTGAAGAAGGCTTGAACGTACTGCGGCCGAAACGTCTTTTAATGGGTTATCAATTTGAAAACAAACGCTTTCTAAAACAATAAGAGAAATGGAAGTATTCCAATCAGGTAGTATAATTCACTTTCATTATTAAATCTCAAGAAAGATTGTCGACTAAATTTGATTTTATGAGGTCTCTATTTCCCCCAGTGACCCATTCGACCTTTTTTATGCTCATTTAACCTCTATGAAGGTGGTTACAGTGAAAGAATGAAAACCGTACAGAAGTTGTCGAAGAGATGGATGGGAATAAAGTAGATAAAAGATGGTGATTGACGTTGCATTTAACATTGTGGAGATTTATAGCTAAGATGAAGGAAAAACTTGAAGCAACTGAAATGTGGTTCTACAGAAGGATGTTGCGAATCTCATGGATCGAGCATGTGAGCAATGACGGGGTCTTGGAAATGATGGAAACAAAAAGGAAATTAATACTGAGCATCAGGAAGAGGCAGCTGAAGTTCCTGAGAAAATAAACTGTTAGAGTAGAAGAGAGGTTACATTGAAATATTTGGACGGTAAAAGGGACGTTGATTCCAGTCGGGTAGCACGAGTAAATAGACGTGGTCGGGGTAAAAGGAAGAAAAGTCTGTCAGAGCATTTGCCATGAAATTGTTTGTAAAAAAAAACTGAGTTATTGTCTTACAACGAGAAGTAAGCCACGCACTCTGCGCCTCTAATTTGTTGAAGCAGTGTTGGGAATTCCACGACACTCTGTGCTCATGCTCCAGACAACGTGCCGTAGTGCTTATCTCGTAAATTTGAAAATACTTACCCTTCTAACGTGCTAGGTACTCTGCAGAAATTAGCTAATAATTTACAAGAAGATAATTGAACGTACATACATCGTCTAAATATTTTTTTATAATCATATTGCTCCAAGCAAGTCAGTCTACTGCCACTGATGCGCAGGGGGTTATATAGGAGGAATGTTATGAGAAAGAGTGACAGGTTACAGGGCGTGTCGGGAGTTGGATAAAAGAAGTGTTAATATACTGAGAGTGGAGGGATTGAGAAAGGAGCATGAGAGAGAGGATGCAAGTTAGCAAGATAGGAGATGACTTTTGACTTTACAAATAAACTACTGGAGATTGTAGCTATCGTAGAAGCAAGTAAACGGAAGAGAATTCCACAGGCGGTAAGTGCGAGCAAAGAAGCTGCCGGAGCAGAATTTGTGTTTACATTTTATTGGTTTCACAGAAGAAGGGTGGGACCTAGTTTCTAATCTTGTTGTTTGAGCAAACTCTTGCATAGGAGGAACCAGAGAATTTTTTAAAAATAGGAAAAGATATTTGATATGAATATTCTATGCATACATTTAAGTGAATAAAAAAGTTATATCTTTGTAATTGACCATTACGAAAACGTTGAGGATAAGCGGTCGGTTTAGAGTTCGGGAAATAGTTGATTGCAACATTATAGTAACGTCGCCACGATAGGACTTGTCTGCCAACCAGAATTGAAACTGCCTGCAAATCTGCAAGACTGTTGGTATTAGTTGGGATTTCTCAACTTAATTGACTGTAAATATGAAGTTGTACAAGATGGAGCTGCTAGATATACCCCGTTCTGTATTATATATTTTCTGATCAGAACTAGTTTGACATGGATGCTTAGGGGAAGACTCGCTGAGATTTATGATAGGAAGCACTGGGTTTTAACATGACTGGATATGAAAGAAATGTTTATTTTTTTTAAATTTTAATCTGGGTGGATGCTCTCTCTCTCTCTCTCTCTCTCTCGCTTTATTTCTAATAATAATAATAATAATAATAATAATAAGTATAATATCAGTGAAAATTACACTCTTTTTCTTCTTTAATTTTCTGATTAACATAATATTTAATGAAGAAGGAAATTACTGCAAAAGTAATTCAAACTTACCAAAAAGGTAGCTTTTACAATTCCACTTATCCTATCGGCACAATGCTTCTATGACGGTCTTTGGGAATCCAATTCGTAAAAGTTCAAATAATCTATTACTCTTGGGGTCATCAGGAGAGAATGTGCACCGTTTCGGGGCCTTCCTCTCTACGGTTTTCATTGCACACCGGCCCCCCTCACTGATGTGAGGCCCCATTGTATTTTACCAACCGTTTCAACGAAAAGCAAAAATGATTTTAAAATAAACGGTTAAAGAGAAAAATATTTTCACGTTTTTCTCCACGTTTGCGCGACAAAGTTAGCATATTGTTCTATTACGATATATTCCACGTCGCGTCTCTCTTTTTCCAAATCCACATGGAACCATTTTCTGCTAACTCTATTAATTTCTTTATACTGCGGGCTCTGTTACGGCCTTTTATTCCTATTTCACCCAAAAATTTGTACAGGGTGCTTGACGCAAATCCTCTTGCTCCAATTTCCACGGCCTTAATGCTTACACTATAACCTTCTCTTTCCAGCTGTGATTTTAAATCGTCGTATTTACTTTCTTTAAAATCATGGCTCTGTTCCATTCGGCTTTCATAAGGAATTGTTAATTCCACTAAAATAATGTTCTTATTTGAGAACAGAACAATATCTGGTCGAAAACCCTTTTTTGAGATTATTTTTGGGTAATTGATACTCCAGCCTTTAAGGTCTGCAGAGACTTCCCAATCGTTACCAGATTTAAGAAGGTTTTGTCCAAGTGTAGCTAAGTTTTTGGGCTGTTTAGAAGAGGCATAAATTCTTCCCCCTTTTGTAACAAATTTTTGGGTTGACTTCGAAGAATCAGGCTTCATATACTTTTTTATGACTCTGACCAACTCATCCAAAACATTATTATGTCTCCATGTATATCTTCCATTGGCCAGAGCTGTCTTACAGGAACTAAGGACATGTTCTAATGTCTGAGGTTTTTCTTTGCACAAAGGACAAGTTGGATCATTTTCTTTTTTCCATTTCACTAGGTTGTTTTTAGTCGAAAGCATATCATATGTAGACCGTATCAAAAAATTCAACCTAATAGGAGCCATTTGCCAAATATCTTGCCAATTAAGAGATTTCTGTAGGGCTTGCTCCCAGTTTGTCCATTGGCCTTGTTGCGATTGTTGAACACCTTTTAAGAGTCTTTTATCATCCTCGTCGTTCCTTACATCCTGGATGACCATGTTTCGGCGATCCTTCCCAGACGTTTTCGACCACCACTGGTTCTCAATTCTTCCTAACCCTTGAGTTCCAGCTTGAGTGTATCCAATGACTTCTTTGAAGGCTAGATGGTCGTTAGCACTTTTTATTGTGTCTCTGACCTTCCACTTTCTGCCTGTTTTTAAAGTAGGATTTAACGATCTAACTACTTTATCCTTTGAGTCATCTAACATCAATTGTAGCCTGATTTTATCGGATTTGAATTCTTCTACAATTGACTTAAACGGCAGTTTTAATTTTGCCTGTCTACAATACAACGCAATATCAGAGAGACCTGGAGGTAAACCCAACCATTTTCGAATATATTTATTTATTACTCTCTCCATTGTCTCTACTTGATTTATGCCAAATTCATACACAAGAAGGGGCCACAAAAGCATAGGAATAAATACGTGTTGAAGACACCACACCTTGTATTTTCCTTGGAGCGGACACAAATTGATTTTATTAAGACCCTCTTTTAAAGCCTGACATGTTTCCTTAATTTGGTTGGAATCATTTATTTGGTGATCATACCAACGGCCCAAACTTTTAACTGCTTTCTCTGTCACAGTAGGTATTCTTTGTTTCCCTACTTCGAAATTTATATTTTCTTTTAGTTTTCCTTTCCTAAGAGAAAGACTTCTAGATTTGTTAGGTTTGAATGCCATTCTGCACCAACCTATCAAATTGTCCAATAAGCTTAACAGTTTGAATAATGAATAAATTAGCTCTGCGATTTCCACGACTTTAAAATACGTTTGTAAATTTATCGATTGCACGTCTAAATATCTAAACATAACTGCTTTAACAATAAAAGGTGTGGACGCCGGTTATTATTTAGAGAAGATGGTACAAATGAACATTGGAAACTGACAAGTTTTTACATTTCACAGCAAACGTTAATCACATTAACATTTTTTTTATCAACCTCTTTCTTTCTTTCTTTCTTTCTTTCTTTCTTTCTTTCTTAATTTCTGCTTTTCTTTCTTTTCTTCACCGAAAAGCAAAAACACGTTTTTGATTTGTTTTTCTCACTACCAAAACAAAAGAGTCCATTATTGAAGAGGTATTGGCTGGGCGTAATGCGCGTGCTAACTCAGGAAAAAGAGCACAAGCAGATGAATATAATAATAACTGCCTGTGTTCCCTCCAAATCTCAAAATGGCTTTTTCGCAACAGATAAAACACACGGTTTGATTTCCTGTCTAAGTGTCACAGGCACTCATCTGTTTCTCGAATGGGTTCACGAAACACACACACACACACACACACACACACACAGTATATCCAGATAAATTCCTATAAAGACGAACTCAAGAGAACTCAATGTTAAATTCATTTGTTTAACTTAACAGAGTAATATAATTTATAAAAGATTTTAGATTATTACAATGGGTATTACATATTTCACTGCGTCTTGATGTTATTATCGCGGCTCGTCAAACTCAAATAGTACAACAGCTGGTCCTAAAAATATCCCTACACGCCTAAAAAAAATTCTTTTTTTAAAATTTAATTTTACATAGACGCTCACCTGTCGATATTTGAATAGACGTTTGTAACGGTTATTTACGAAAATTTCTCGCTCATTCGAAAAGAACCCAAAGAAAGTGGAAAGCAAGCAATATATATATATTGCGGAAGGTACCAGAGATTTACGAAATGAATTAACAACCTATATATTTAATTTATTGCGTTGAACATTGTTTTTAATAGATACTCGTATTCGATTAAACAGTATATTTATATGTGTATATATTTACCGCCTGAATATTCATCAGAAAAGTTTTGAATCCCCCATGTTGTTACGGGTCACAGATTCGAATCTTGCCAAATAACACGTATTTTCATAAATTTCTCAAGAAATATTCAGACTGGTAACATCATATATATATATATATATATATATATATATATATATATATATATATATATATATATATACAGTTTAATTAAAAACTGACTATCTACTAAATAAAAGTATCGATTAAAAATAATGTTCTATCAAATAAATTATGCATATATATATATATATATACATATATGCATATGTGTGTGTGTGTGTGTGTGTGTGTGTGTGCGTGCGTGAATTAACATAGTGAACCAGCAAACCGACAAAAGCTTCGCCATAACGGAACTTCAGGGAACGTTGGATCTTCAGGAAACGTTGGAGCCTATGTTCCTTGAAGATCCGTTTAGGGGAAACCTTGGTAGGTTTCTTGGCTCAATAGGACATTTACTTATTCTGCTCTGCTTAAGTATGGAGCGCTTTTTGTTATTGATTACTCGACTCGGTTTTTTTCTTTGCGCTACGTACTGGCTCGGGCCAAATCGCTTTGGCTGATGTTCATATGCTTCGCTCTTTCTTTTTTTTACAACGAGCTTTTCCTATATATATATATATATATATATATTTGAAATGATTTCTTTTAATTTTATTTTTTGATCGATACTCGTATTTAAGTTGATATTCTTTTTATAATCAAGCAGGATTAAACATTTACTTCTATCGGCCTGATTATTGGCAATAAATTTTTGATACGTATATGTGTGTCATTTGGAAGGATGCAAACAGACGACCCCTATCCATATAGGGGAAACCACCATGTGATAAGTCGCGTTTTAGATCTCTCGACCAAAAATGATGATGAGTCTTAACGAAGACAAATTAAGCCTATAACACAATTCGTGGTCGAGAGGTCTAAGACAGACCAGATCACATGGTGGCTTCCCCTATGTTGATATGGGTCGCAGGTTCGAATCCTGCCGAATGACATATTTTCGTAATAAATATTCCTCGTAAATAATCAGGTCGGTAGATATAAATATATAATACTGTTTGATTATAAACAGAATATCTAGTTAAATACAACTATCGATCAAAAATAATGATCAAACAAATCATTTCAAATTATCGGTTGTTTATAACCAAGTTTCGTTAATCTTCGTTAATTTCCGTAATATAAAACAGAAGATCTACTCAAATACGAGTATCGATAAAAAATAATGTTCAAACAAATCATTTCAAATTGTCGGTTGTTTAATGTATTGTTCTTAATTTTCTCTTCTAAGGGAGCGACCTTTATTTTTTTATTATTTTTTTATATTTTTTAATAATTTTTTTGTTTTTTACTTTTTCATTTTTTTTAATTTTTTATTCGTCTTCTTAGGTTTTTGTGAATCCCATTCATGTAGAATCCTTCGTTAAATAAAGACGGAAGCTGACGATGGCTTGCCTGAAATAGGCCTATACGTCCGATTCAACATGAAATAACGCGTCTGTCATAATTTTTCTTATATTTGCTCTATATGTATTTATATGCATATATGCTTAGAGCTATCTTAAAGAGTTATCCTACCACTATATGTAAAGAATACTCCTTTGGATTCTTCTATGCCCATACTGCATGCTGATATATATATATATATATATATATATATATATATATATATATATATCAAATCAGATATGTGACATGGACCCGGTATTGGGACCATAAAATAATAAGTCAAGAAGGTGGTAGGTTCAAGAACATATATTACATCAAGAAGAAATACAAACAAATACAAAGAGATACAAAGAGATATAAAGAGGAAAGTAATAATAGCTTGCGCTGAACTGAAGTAGTACTTGGAACCAGAGTCTCTGTCGCCCTTGCCCACTCCACACGAGAGTACTTACGAGAGTCTTTCTCACTCCTACGCACGTCCTCGAGAGTAATTAACTCTTGGTTAATATATGGAAAAAGAAGAGTCCATTATTAAGTGGGTAACTCCCACAAAATACCCACTCCCAAGAGCTTTTTTCCCGAAAAGTTTTAAGATTTTTTTCGTTTAGAGTCGACGATCAAGGGATCTGTGTACTTCCTTTTCCTGCTAGATCGTTTCCTTTAGGGTGAAGCCTGAGGTGCCTCGAGGTCAAAATTCTCGAATATGATATCTATTGGCACTTCATTTGATGATGGTGAATCATTTATGTCAGTTGTCCGACATTTTCTTATTTGATTTTGGTGACGCTTATGTATATTCTTGAAACCTTGTATCATGTAGACCAGGTCTCCCATTCTTTGTTTTAAAAACGTCATATTATTTTTGTATACTTTAAAAAGTACTTTTTCGCCACAAGAATAACGTTTTCTAGGAAGTGTGATTGTCTTTTTGAATTTAGCTTTCATTTTAGTGCATTTCCCTAAACCACCTGAAAACACTTCTGGGAATTTACTTTCTTTCAAGACTACAAGAACTAAATTTATTATTATTATTGTTATTATTATTATTTCCTGATTTTTCATGTTCACATCAGATATTCAAAGTATTTCTGAAACCTTCATCCACTTATCCAGTATCACTTCAAGTACCTCTACTCGATCTTCCTTGAAATTCTAATTAATCAAAACTCGGTTCCAGAATCTGGCACTATAGCAAATACCTCATCTATTATGTCTGAAACTGTTCAACTTGAACATTATTTAATCTAAGGGGTACATAGTTCTCATTTTGCTGTATATATGATATGAACACGGTATGGGACCATAAAATAAGTCAAGAAGCTAGTAGGTTCAAGAATATATATTACATCAAGAAGAAATACAAACAAATAATAAGAGATATAAAGAGAAAAGTAATAATAGCTTGCGCTGAACTGAAGTCGTACTGGGAACCAGAGTCTCTGTCGCCCTTGCCCACTCCACACGAGAGTACTTACGAGAGTCTCTCTCACTCCTGCACACATCCTCGAGAGTAATTAACGCTTGGTTAATATAGGCAGAGTTCATTATTAAGTGGGTAACTGCCATATAACGATATGAATCATACATACATATTTATCTGGATTTATCAGATATGTCTCTCATTTAAAAATTGTCTGATAACAGTTAAACGTTAACATTTTTTTTTACGTTTTATGTGGGTCAGGATAACATTTACTTTAGTCAGAATTACGCACCCAGCCTTTGAAACTTTACTCGCTGGATATTACTTTCTCTAATTTCTGCCTTCCCTCTGGTCTACGGTAGTTTTATGAATATTTTATTTTAATCATTTCACCCCGAGCAAGGCGGAAATGGCACTGATGTGTGGGGGGCTACATAACTGAAAAAGATTAATTAGAAGAGAGTGAGGAGTACAGACCAGTTAGAAAAAAGCAATAGAATGATGAGAATGGAGGTGCGATGACAGTTACATAGGTGTAGAGAAAGGGAAGGATATACGGGGTGGGGAGAGAGCTAGAATCCAGTGGTTAATAGATTAGTATTGACATTGCATTTAAATTTCTGGAGGTTGTAGCCATCAGGAAAGCAAGAATATGTGAAAGAGTTCCACAGGCGGGAATTGCAAGAGAAGAAGCTGCAGGAGTAGAATTGTCGTCTGCATTTGGCTAACCTAACTGTGAAAGGGTGGGACCCAGTTGCCAATCTGGTTGCACGAGTAAACACCTGTTGAGGAGGCACTAGTGTAAGTTCGTCCGAGCAGAAGCCATGAAAGTATTTATAGAACAGAAAAAGGGAGGCCACATTTTGTCGTTGGGGAAGTGGATGCAGTCGAGCCGCCAAGTCAGTACCTATCACATTACAGGCTCTCCTTTGGAGCCTGTCGAGAACACTGAGGTGAACGGCAGGGGCACCTGACTATAAATGGCAGTAGTACTCCATGCACGGACGGATGGTTGACTTGTATATATGCAGGATGGATTCAGGCGAAAAAAAAACATCCTGGATCGACATAATGACCCAACCTTCTTAGCAGTGGATTTAGCTATGGATTCGATATAGTAGTTCCATTTGAGGTCTGAAAAGAGGGTAAGGCCGAGGAGGCGCAGTGTATTGCACTCAGGGAGAATCGTTTGGTCCATGCTTATGGGAGGCAGGAGAGGTTGCCTGTGATGGTTGACAGACAACAGCTTGGTCTTAGACGCATTGAAGTTGACAAACCACTTCTTGCCCCAATTCAACACAGAGTGTAGATCCCGTTCAAGGTCAGTAGCGAGATTATGTCTATATGCCACGACAGGTTTCTTACTGGTGCGGAAGTATATTGTGATGTCATCTGTTTAGATGCCTACATCGCCCTTGATCTCATCTGGGAGGTCGTTGATGAAAATAAGGAAGAGCGTCGGGTCCAGGATAGAGCCCTGTGGGACACCAGCATTCGTGTTGTAGGATAAAGAGGCATGCCCATTCAAAACGACCTTCATTTTGCTGTTGTTTAAAAAAGACTGGATTAGGTCAAGCAGAAGACCGGTATTACCGTAATCCCGTAGCTTGCATAGAAGGCCAGAGTGCCAAACCCTGCCAAAGCCTTGGAGATGTCCAGAGCAACCGCGCGAGCCTCGTCAGACTCATCAAGTGTCTGGAGCATGTACTCCGTTACGGTTGTTAGCAAGTCGGCCGTGAACCTGGCAAAGCGGAAGCCATATTGCTTGTCAGAGAAGAGTTTGTGGGCAGTAAGATGTTGAACTATTTCAGCAGTGATAATGGCCTCGAACACTTTCCCGAATATCGGTAGAAGACTGATAGGACGATAGTTGGATAGGTCCGAGGGTTCACCACAATTCTTAAATACAGGAACGACCGAAGAGAACTTCCAGCATGCAGGAAAACAGGAAGCAGAAAGGTAGTAGTTAAACAGTTTAGAGAGGACAGGGGAGAGTTCAGGAGCACACCTCTTAAGGACTATCACCGGGATTCCATCGTCACCGCTCGCCTTATGGGGGTCTACGCAAGTCCGTAAAGTTAGGTTACATAGCAGAACAACATAATATCCAAAAATATCATCATTATACACCACTGTCCTTCGATATTATGAGGCTGTGATGAACTTGTAATATCTTTCATAACAACGTATACACGCAAACGCAATCGAATGTTTTTTAAGCTAATTGCAAATTAAGGCAATAAACAAAATTTCGGAATTTTCTTATTAATAAAATCGCTATTTAACTAACCTCTTCCAAATAGACAATGCGACACAGGAATGTTTTACTTATTCACATATAAAATTAATCATATTTTCCTGCGGGTGGATACAAACATATGATTATCAACAGCCATTTGCCACGGGTATTAAATTATATCAATTGACCTTAATCTATTTAGTAGAACGGAAGATGTTTTCCTGGAAGACGGAGACCCATCAAGTAAAGATTCACGAATATGAATGTCGTTTACGAACAGGACCAAAATATCTTTTCGTTTTCATTAAAGAAAAAGAAAGAAATAATGTCAAATTTCATTTTTTTTTCCTTTTCGCAGTAAAATAAAAAAAAATCCAGTAAGAATCACTTGTCGAATTATATGAACAGTTCCTTGAATTGCTTACACATATTTGTTAAGTCTGCTTTGGCATGACCTATGCAAAAACAAATTTAAAAAATACCCACCACATTACAACCTACAAAAAATAATAACAATAATATATATATATATAAATATTAGTCTTCCGCATACAAACCTGTTTCTCTGTATCAAAGCTCATCAGTGTGATTAGATATACACTTGCCTCCAGCCGGAATCAAACCTCGAACTATTTAGTGTCAGTCGGAATTTCTACTACCTACGCCATAGATTGAGAAAACAGAAATTGTAGCGTGTTATATACATATATGCGGTATATACACACTCCAGTCACCAGGAGAGCGCAATTCATTACTGAAGAGTAACGCATAAATAGCAAAAGTAGTATCTTTTTTAAAAATTTTCCTCTCAAAAGAGCTCAATCGTAATGAGAGCATAATATATTAGTCACCCACATACACCGGGAGAATTCAATTCATTACTAAGGAGTAATGCATATCTATCTATCTATCTATCTATCTATCTATCTATATATATATATATATATATAGTCATCCGCAGACAGATCTGTTTCACTGTATCACAGTCAGAGTGCTCTAATTCATTAGTGAATGAGCGATGCGTACATGCCAGAGTAGCTTCTGTTTTTCAAAGTCTACCATTCCTCCAGAGTGCTCAATCAGGGTGTGAGAGCGTAAATAGTCATCCGCAGGCAGATCTGTTTCGCTGTATCAAAATCACAGTTCAGTTAAAAAATCAGTATGGTTAGACTCCGATTGCTTTTAACCCAGGATTGAAACCCGACCGAATTGACGTCAGTCGGCGATTTTACTTCTGAGCTATGGGCGCTCGGTAGAAGAAGGTAGACGTTTTAGCGCATATATTATCATTATACACGCCCAATAGCCAGAGTATATATATATATATATATATATATATATGTGTGTGTGTGTGTGTGTGTGTGTGTGTGTGTGTGTGTGTGTGTGTGTATTTCATTTGAAAATCAGTTATTTACGCAACCTTGGTCTCAACCATTTGGCACCTTCAGACAATTTATAATAACTGATTTTCCAACATTTTTAAACATATTATAGAGTTTTTTACGAACGCGTAACTGGAAGTTTAGAAATAACTAATATTTTCAAAATTAGGTTGGCGTTTTTAAGGATCGTAAACACTTTCCTCCATTTCTATATGATCCTAAATTATATTTTCTAGTGTGAATAAATTCGGACATCACTTCGGATTTTTTTATTTACTAAGGCATTTTTTCTGGAAATTATATTATGTCTAATTTTTCGTCTTAGTAAAATGAACAGAGACTATACCACCCTGGTAAGATTTGATTTTTATTATACTCCATGTTAAATCATGGTCTTTGCCGTTTTTTTCTTTTAATTTCCACATGTGGTTGTCAAATTGGTTAGCAACTGACCAAACGTGTAAAAATTTTGAAAAATCCCTTACAACAAATCATTTCTTAGGTCCCAACACCCATATAGCAATTGCCAATATTCACGAATGATACCCTTGCCCCATGCCTACCAATTAATTATAGCATTCAGTCCACTCAGAATTTTTTTTCCATATTTTTAAGCCTACAATCCCAAACCAAACCACCCTCTCGTCTCTTGACGTCGAAAATATATTTACTGATATCCTCGTTGCTGAAGCCATTGACGTTATCACTAACTCTGTATATAAACATATTTCAATCTCGCCAACAACTAACATTCCTAATACTCTCAGAAAAAATGTGCTTGCCAGTATAACTAAGGACCCTTTTTATGACCCTGAAGGCCATATTTACACAAAAACGGAGTAATCATTGACAACCCCTTTGATCAAAGTTACTCTAACTTTTACATGTCCTACCTAAACAGTTTTGTTTTAAATTTAGTCAGTCAGTTAAGTGACATACGGGATATATTCTTGGGTGCTCATGTCTCGAAAGAGACATGGAAGACTGGGCAAATAATTATCCCGCAGTACTTTACCATTATTTTCTGCGGTAGACTGATTGCTAACCAAGGCTATAGAACCCAATCTGTCCTGTTATTTAACCCATAAATGGAGGGAAGAGACGGATTAATACCTATCCCAAGAGTATTTGTGCGTAAGTGAATGCAAGGAATTCAACTAGAATTCGAAATCGGCTCCCCGATTTCTCGTTTCGTTTTAAATTACCAAACCGGAAATAAGATACTTTCATTTTATTTTACCTGAGAAAGAATGAAGTTCATAATCTTAAAACTACTTTTGAAAAACATTCCGTCCTCAATTTCAAATAGTTAAAAAAAAAAAAAGTAAAGATAGACTTCCTTTTCTTAGATGTTCTGGAGTTTCGTAATAATTCTTTCATTACTTCGCTATATCAATTTATAAAAAAAAAACACCAGTAAAAATTCTTGTCAGCTTAATTATACGCGTGAATTTCTTCTTAGATATAACATTGGTATTATTAAAAATTTCTCCACGAGAGTGTACGAATATTAATTTTCTCGCTCTCTTTAAAAAACTTCGTAACTGGAAACAAACACTTGTCAACAACAGATTTCCAAATTATTTGGTTAACTATCACTTTAGACATTTTCATTCAAATTTGTACAATAGCAACAACAAACACACGAAAAAAAAAACAATAACATTAATATTTTCTACCAAATTTCTATAGCAATTATAAACAGGACGAGTCTACACTTAGAAGCATTTCCCGAAAATACACAACACCCTTTGACTTAAACAATAATATTAAATTACTTATCTATTATACAAAATTTAAAACGGTCAAACTCATCATCAAAAATAACATTTCACCCGCAAGATCTAAACTGCAATACACTAATATTATTTTTGGATTTCCATGTCCTTTAAAGAACTGCATTTTCAATCCACTCACCTAATTTCGTCAATAACTATATCAGCCATACAACTACGAAACTGACTCGAATACTCATGCTGCATCTCTCAGAACAGAGTTCAATTCGTTCCCGTTTAATTACACACGGAGACCAACCAAAATCTCTCTGTAATATACTTGTTAACAATATAAATAATATAGTATCATCCACATTAAAAAAAAAAGCTAAAATTAATTAGAATCGTTATTAATAAATAAAAAATCCCAACGCTTAATAATATCAACTACGAACACGCTAACAACGTGCTTACCGTGTTCGGAACATAAAACATACATACTACTCTAAAAATTACATAACACTGCATACATTCTGTTACACGCATTAATAAAAACCATTCTCGATAATGGCTAAAAGTATAGCCGAAAGCGCACGAATAAACAAAACATTTGAACAATGTTCATGTAATTTATGTCCTCGACATAAATAATCATGAGATCACATGAAACATTACCATAAAAATTTGTCGGTCATTTCTAATGAAACCTGCAGATATATTTAGCTAGCAGTATAGCCCGGCGTTGCCCGGGTGTAATGAAAGCTTTTAAACTAATCCATGGTCCCGGAGCTCAGACTCTTTGAACGTTGGCACGAAAGACTAAAAAGCAATAGTTGTTTCCAGTTAAGCGAAACCGTGGACTGAAAGAAAAACGAATGGATTTAAGTCAAATATTGATTTCCTGGTATTGATATCAAATAAGTTTTTTTCATCGTAAACTGAATTTTGAAGATTAAATAAGTTCTCTGAGTAAATGGGATCATGGCTGAGAATAAGAACTACAACTAGACCTACTTAGAGTCAAACCCGAAACAAAAACTAAAATAAAAAGGCTGAAAAATACAGACATACAGGTAGATAAACAGACACACACAAGCATCTTGCCTTTTATATATATATATCTACATATATATTATCGATTTTCTGCACTATTGGGAGAACTGCAACCTTGAAACTTCTGAATATCGTTTCTTATGTCTTTGTCTTTGAATGTATCAAATTTGATTAAAATCGGACCACTCCTTCTATAACCCCATTTTTTCGATTATTGATTTTCGATATTTATCTGTGGTACCTCGACACAAAATCTAGCTAAGAACACTGGTAGACACTTATAATACAACTGTGTAGATTTTCAGGAAAATCGGTTCAACCGTTTCGGAGTCTATAGGTAACGGACACACAAAGACACACACACACATACACGCACACAGATAAAGTTCTATTTATAAACAAGTTTAGATTTATTTATTCGAACATTATTTTTCATAAATACTATTTTGTAGATATTCGGTTTTGATTGAATAGTAAATATATATATATATATATATATATATATATATATAATTCTAACGGCATGAATATTATAT
>JBBBDQ010001236.1:10915000-11020000 GCA_037127315.1 Ascarosepion bandense
GCAGAACACTCAGAAAATTGCGAGAGTGAATTTTTAGCAAAGGTAGCATTTGACAGCAAAATGCACAAAACTAAAATCTGTGATTCATTAAAAAATGCAAATTTATTTGGCATTGATTTGATTGTATTTTTTAATTTATGGGAGAAACCCATGAATACGTTTTGTAGGAAAATAAATGCGTCGAATATAGGAAAGTCTAAACAGACAGAAAAATTTGAAAGATTTGAAGAATGAATTTACTGAAGTCTTTGCAGATGAACTTGGTTGTTGTACGCAGACAGAAGTGAAATTTGAACTAAAGGATAATATAAAACCGGTATCCAAACCGAAAAGAAAAGTTCCATTTGCATCGTTAGAGACGATAGATAAAGAGTTACAGAGATTGGAAGAGAATGGAGTAATTAAGAAGGTAGATTACTCTGATTGGGCATCACCTACAGTCTACGTAAAAAAGAGAAATAATAAAATAAGAGTTTGCGCGGATTTCTCAACCGGACTGAATGAATGTTTAAAGGATCATACGTATCAACTCCCCACACCGAAGGAGATATTTTCAAGGTTGAATGGGAGCAAAATCTTTTTGAAAATTGATTTGTCAGACGCTAATCAACAAGCCAAGGTCTAGGAGGAATGTTCTAAATATTTAACCATCAACACTCATAGGGGATTGTATAGGTTGAAACATTTACCGTTCGGTTTAAAGGTAACACCGAACGTATTTCAACAAATTATGGATACGATGTTGTCGGGCCTAGATTATGCAATGGTATACTTGGACAAAATATTAATAAAAAGTGAAAATATGGAAGTACATAAAATTCATGTCCGTGAAGTTTTCAAAAGAATTAAGAATTATGGATTCAAGGTAGGACTTGAAAAGTGAGAGTTCTGTTTGAATAAAATCGAATATTTCATTTCTGGGCCTTGCAAATTACTATAATTTATATATTCCTAATATGCATGATTTAAGAGCACCATTAAACAAATTATTAGAAAAAATAAAAAATGGTGTTGGACAAGGGAATGCGACGAAGAATTTAAAAAGATTAAAAAGTGCTTATTGTCGGATTTAGATTTAGTGCACTTTGATCCAAATAAAGAATTAATTGTTGCGTCGGATGCGAGTGAATATGGCATAGGAGCTGTTCTTTTACACAAATTCGAGGATGGTGTGACAAAACCTATCGCTCATGTCTCGAGAGCGTTGCTCCCAGCGGAAAGAAATTATAGTCAGATAGAGAAGGAAGCGCTAGCTATAATTTATGCTGAAGAAATTTCACAGATTCATTTATGGAAGATCGTTCGTGATATAAACCGACCATAAACCCTTATTGTTGATTTTTGGGTCGAAAAAAGGAGAAATTACTCATTCCGCAAACAGGTTGCAAAGATGGAGTGTAATTTTATTAAATTACAATTTTAAAATGTAATTTATTCCATCTAAGGAAATCGCTCACGCAGATTGTCTTTCTAGACTAATCCCGAAAAACCCTGAGTTGTTGGAGGAAACAGTGATAGCAGCGTTAAAAGAAGAGGAAGATCTTGCGGATGTACTGGCGGACACCGTTAGTGAATTACCGGTAACGCTGGAGGAAATTAACAAAATGGCGAAAACGGATGATTACATTTCAAAGATGATTAAGTGAAAGGGAATGAGATAAACAAAGGATATAAAGTATCACCATTTTCAATTTACAATGAAACACTACTGTATGCTCAAAGAGTGGTCATTCCACGTGTTCTGCGTTAGAGGATATTAAAAGAATTTCATTTGGGTCATCCAGGTATATCCAGAATTAAATCATTAATGAGGAGCTATATATACTGGCCTAGGATGGACCAGGACATTGAAGATTTGGTGAAGCATTGTAAAGGCTGTCAGTTAGCAGCAAAATCTATAAAAACTCAGCCATGGCCCAAAACAGATGTGCCGTGGTCACGGATACATGTTGACTATGTAGGCCCATTAAAGGGAAATTATTACCTAATTATTGTTGATAGTTATTCTACAGATTTAAACACTCGACAATGGCAAATACGATAAAGGCGTTAAATGAAGTATTTAGCCGTCTGGGGGTGCCAGACACAACTGTGAGTGACAAAGGAACTGTGTTTACGGTAGCTGAATTTAAACGTGATTGGGATTCGTTAGCAATCGAACACCTAACCACGCCTACGTATAATCCGAGATCGAATGGATAGGCAGAAAGGTTTGTCGATACGTTTAAAAGAGCTATGAGAAAAGCTAATGGGATCGACACCGAAGACAAGAATATCCAAACATTTCTGATGCTTTATAGAATTACGCCGAATCAGAACATTAATGGAAATTTGTCGCCTGTTGAGGTCATGTACGCGAGAAAGATTCGATCAATATTTGATAGGTTGTTACCAAAGAAAAAGAAGTTTTATAAAATTAAACTCTGATATTAAATCTTTCAAAGAAGGAGACAAGGTCTTTTTTAAGAACTATCGGACTGGAAAGTTCTTTTGGGAAGACAGTTTGGTAATTAGAAGAATCGGGAGAGTCATTTATATAATTAAAGGAGAGATGTTTGTCTGTAAATACACATAAACCAATTGAGATACTTATATATCGAAGCCATTACAAATGACCAAGAGATACCAATGGAGGTAGTATATGACATATTCAAGATTAAACCACCCACTAACAATGGAATACCAATGGAAGTAACACCTACACAAAGAACTACTGATTCTCCTAAAAATGAAGACACAGGGACTGACAGGAGAAGAAGTAACAGAAAAAGGTAAAGGTCTAAACGACTATGTCCAGATCCTAAGAGAAAAATATTAAGAGCAAAATTCTAGGAAGTTGTTATAGTGGAACATCCTGGCATCCCTCGAAAATGGACTGCTCTACTTTATAAAAGACGGTAACGAGCGGCACGACGTGGGGCAAAGGTCTTAGGCATTCGCCTGACTGCTCTATGACACTGTCAGCTCTCTGCCTTCGCGTAGAGGGCGATCTCTCCTTCCGAGCAGAGAGCACAAACCCAGTCGTGGTTCCGCCGAAGGGTAGAAGCACGACTGGTGGAAAATAGACAGACATTTTTTGGCCCGGCTATATGGCCGGGAATACCCACTATAAATTGACCATGTGTCACATCTGGCCTTGCGTGGAAAGACTAGTAAATACAAAAAAGGTTTAGGCGAAGGCAGTTACTATTCGATAGTCGATTCCACTCCAACCCGTGGCTTGCCTATATGTGTATTATTGTTAATTGTACCTTAGTACAATAAATCTGTATTTCTTATTCCTGGTGTGGAGTTCCATTCTTCAACTGATCATTTTATACTGTATTCCTTTTCGGGATATATATATATAATGGAGGGCTTGGAAAACGTCACACATGACATATAAATAGCAACGGAGACTAGGGTGGTTATTGATTAACTGACCAGACGAGATTTAATAGATGGCGAAATGGATGATGGCGGATGAAAACTGCTAAGTTGAACGTGGATAGGAAGCTATGGAGAGTCATAAAGCTATACTACACATAAACATGTCTGCATATAGTTTTTAATTTCGAGTTGAAAATTGTTGTGAAACTTTAGAGATTGTATTAGATTTATTTAATAAAGACCAAGTGTAAGCACACTGATTGTCATTACCTGTTGAGTCAGTAAGACATTCGGCAAAAATCACAGACATGGAAATAAACAAAATAAGCCCGCAATGAAAAGAGTCAAGCAGTAAATTAGGGTTTTGTACGAAAGGAATTTTAGATAATAGGAATCAAAAAGCAGGGAAATAGCTGTTTATCACGCACAGGACTTTAATAGATATCGGGAGTCGGACATAATACTATTTCACGTCAATATTCTCTCACTTTTAAGTTCCAGACAAATAGCTGGGTTGTGACCCACGCACATTTTCCCGTCTATCAAATAAATCATTTATTTTCATCCAGACAAAAAATAAGCATACATACATATGCCAAAATACAGACATCACTCATTCCAACTCTCTTTCACTTGGTCTATCTATCTATCTATCTATCTATCTATCTATCTATCTATCTATCTATGCATACATATATATATATATATATATATAAATGTATATATATATATATATATATATATATATATATATATATATACGCTCTCACACCCTGATTGAGCACTCTGGAAGAATGGTAGGTTTTGAAAAACAGAAGCTACTCTTGCATATACGCATCGCTCATTCAGTAATGGATTAGAGCACTCTGGCTATTGGGCGTGTATAATGACAATATGCATGCTAAAAAGTCTGCTTTCTTCTACCGAACGCCCATAGCCCAGAGGTAGAATCGCCGACTGACGCCAATTAAAAGCAATCCGATCTAACCTGAGTTAAAAGCAATCGGAGTTTAACCGTACTGATGAGCTGTGATACAGCGAAACAGATATGTCTGCGGATGACTATATATATATATATATATATATATATGTAATGCTCCCTGTTTACTTTCTTATGAATCGTGACTGCTATCTTTACATCTCTTAACTGGCTGGGTTAAATTATATATATATATATATTTATTATAAATTATGTTTTAGGACAGGTACATAATTTCTTCTATATATGTCCTCTTCCCTACAATCATATGTTTGTTTCAGTGTTTGGATTTAAACACTTCTTCAGGGGAAAATTCACTTAATTACCAATAACCCCAACCAACCCCCACGACAACAACGAACCAAATATAAACAGAGAATGATTCCAAACCTTTATTTCCCATGAAGAAGTGTTTAAATCCGAACACTGAAACAAACATATGATTGTAGGGAAGAGGACATATATAGAACATGTACATGTTCTAAAACATAATTTATAATAAATATTCACTGCTCTATACATCATATATCGAGCACTATTTTAAATTAATGTTTTGCACGGAAAATCTTTTTCTTTTTTTCTCTCCTCATTCTATACTCACTCGGATATATATATATATATATATATATATATATATATATATATATATATATCCACAGACAGATCTGTTTCGCCCTATCACAGCTCATCAGTACGGTTAGACACCGATTGCTTTTTTATCCAGGATTGAAACCCGACCGAAATGGCGTCAGTCGGCGAGTCTATTCATTGATTGTTTATTCGGTAATTTTACAGTTGAGTTTAAAAAAATAATTTCGATTGTAAGAAAATGATTTTGGGGGATAATAATCGTTTAATAGTACATGTCTTACTAATTAATCTATAGCTGGGACACAACCGGTGAATTCATAGCCTGTAAGTGAATATACCAAATACAATTAGACATGAAACAATTCTGAGCAATTGTCTATTGCACTATCAACGCATCCAAACTTAAAGCACCTGTTATTTTTCATAAGGTTGCCCATCAATGTACTATTAGAAACATAGCCAACGTTGCTGCCAAGAGGATCTTGCTTATTTATAAGAGTTAAACTAGTTTCCAACCAGAAAAAGAGAATAGATCTTTGTGTATTGAACCTAAATAGACATTCTTCCTATCGAACGATCACGAGACTCTTTAAGAGACAAAAATACGTTACCAGAGAGGTCGTCACAGTACCCCAACTTAATCTAGCCCCCAAATGAATAAATAGATAAAAAGATAAAATTTAAATAAAATTAATTAAATCTACAAGCTTTTGATGGAATGAATAAATAAAGAATCAATTACTTCGTTAGAAAACCAATTTGTTAGCGATTGGGTAGAAACTGGGAAGATATATAAATTTCTTGGAAGCAAAGGAGCTACGGCACGTCGGATATATCGAGGATTTCTCCCGTCCAGGACAATGCTGTTACAAATCTTGCCGGATAGTGCATAATTCTCTTCAATAAGATTTCTTGAATATTCAGGCCTGTGAATGAAAACAAATAATTATACAGTTAAATTATTAAATGGAGCAGCTAATCAAATATGTTTATCGATTATATATATATATATATATATATATATATATATATATATATATATATTAGTTAAAAGGCCAGAGGAAATCGTTGAGAGGTAAATCCCAACGGATCCTATTAATATTAAATATTAAAACTGAGCCAGCCAGGGATCTTTAACAGTGACCTTGTAAGACCGTTATTTTACCTGACCCATTTCTTTCTTATAAATATATTTGTTATTTATTTTAATGTATCTCTTTCCGCTTCTGTCAACAAGTGGTAAACTTACAAGTTACGATAGCAAAGATCTGCCATTTCTCCCATTTTTTCTTTTTTTCCTGTTTCATTTTCCTTACCCTTACTTCCGTTTTTTACACACAAATAAAAAATAAACGTATTTTCTCATAATATTTTGTTATCGCTGATGAGACGGGTGTTAAATTCACTCGTTGAAATGGCCATCCGATTTGGGAAAGTTTGATAATTTTTTTTATATGTAATTAATATATATATATATATGCATACAACTGTCAGAGAGCTATTTGAAATGCCCGAGAAACGTACATATATAGAATGCCAAATCAACTTCCTAAAACGATGTCTGAAAAGCAACACAGTGCCCAAAACCATCAAGAGCGCCCACTTCCCGGCATGCCTCAATTACCAAGCCGGAACAATCGCTGGACTGCCTGCATGAGTTCTGCATGATCTTCCATCTTAATAATAACATCAACGGTTTGACGATAAAACTTTACTTTCAGTAAATTTGTAGCCTTCTTCATTACACCATGATGTTTGTTAGAAAAGTTTACAAAAAAAAATAAAAAAATAGCCTTCAAAAAAAAAAAAATCACAAAAATACTTTGGAGATTACAAACACAAAATGAAGTATAATGTAACGCTATAAGTATGCACACATAGGCACACAAACCCGTACACACATAGGCACACAAACCCGTACACACACATAATAGTCACAAAAGGCTCTCTTTTGGCAGGGGTCACATTTACGGTCAGGTCAACGCATACTTAGATAAACAACATATCAAAGCAGACTGATACCATCAGACCATAAAAATCCCAACTATCAATCACACATATACATACCATAAACACACACACACATACATACTCTAGCGCACTTACACACACACTCACACGCACATACTACAATTAACAAAAGCAGCAGCCAGGAAGGACCATTTGCTGAAAGACTTGAGTACAAAAACAATCGCCTTAACCATCTGAAGATGAGATTTTAATCTCGAAATATTAATGTATAATAAAAAGTAGTACCATACAACTTCTTTGCCTTCAAAACTTAACCATATTCCATATATATATATATATATATATATATATATATATATATATATGTGTGTGTGTGTGTGTGTGTGTGTGTGTCTGTGTGTGTGTGTGTTCAAACAATTCATTTCAAATTGTCGGTTACTTATAACCAAGTTGCGTTAAAACTCGTTGATTTCCGTAACATGTTTACATTTGTTGACATTACGATACATTTTAGACCAGATTTAGTTTGTTTACGATGGATCGAAAATTGTGTTATATAGGCTTGATAAAAATCTCGTTTAGACTGGAGGCTATTCGTGGTCGAGAGTTCTAAGACGTTATCAGATCTAATGGTAGCTTCCTCTATATAGATAGGGGTTGCAGGTTCGAATCCTGCCGAATAGCACACATTTTCGTAATAAAAATTTATCGTAAATAATCAGGCCGCTAGATATTAATATATAATACTGTTTCGTTAAAAACAGAATATCTACTTAAATACGAGTATCGATAAATAATAATGTTCAAACAATTCATTTCACACACACACATATATATATATATATATATATATTCTGACAACAATACCGTTATTAATATCTAGTCTTTAAGAGTGTTAACATCGCGAGACCATTAGCTGGTCATAGATGAGCATTGTGAACTTTTAATTTGTTGATAACAGTTATTGTCCAAATATCTATTGCGAACACACATATTAAGAAAGTTCTTTTCGATTTGACATACTTTAAATTACACAGAGTTAAATTTCTCGGCTCCTGTCGCTTTCTCACTGTTGTAATGTCTGCCTTTATGGCTTCTGTATGCCTTTTCAATAAACATTTTCATGGTAATTGTTCTTATGAGATTTCCCCTTAGGTGACTCAACTTTTACGTTTTTAATCGCAGTACAACATTGTCATGTAATTTTCATAATTTAACAATTGAAATGTCAAGAAATAAACGTAAATCGTATCTTAACGTTTACTTCTCTCGAACTTGTCACTTGTAGAATTGATGCTTTCCAGTTAACTTTGAATTAAAAAAAAATAAATGCCATGTCAATCGTTACCTTCGGTTGTCTTAATCCATGTTCTTTTATTGTTCTTTCTCCTTAATAAAAGTATTTTCTTTTTCTTATTCATTGAGCCCTTGCATTTTAATAGCCTTATTGCCTTGCTTAGAAAGCTACGAATCAAAAAATGGTGTCTTATATCAATACGCATACATATATGTAGAGTTGTTATTATATATATATATATATATATATATATATATAACGTAGAATAATTGGTACATTTGTCAGGTAAATTCCAATAGAGATAAACTCAAAAGAACCCAATGTTAAATCTTTTATTAAATTTAACAGAGTAATATAATCTTGAACAAAGTTTTGGATATTCTACAAATTCATGGGTAATAAATATTTCCTAGCTAAGCAGCAGCTACTCAGCTGCGAAATATTTATTACCCTTGGATTTGTAGAATATCCAAAAATTTGTTCGAGATTATATATATATATATATATATATATATATATATATATATATATATATATATATATATTGCCAATCGTGTTTTGACTTTTAAAGTGCTCAATATCGAGTTGAGATATAGCGTTAATAAGTTTAATGTGAAAAATTTAAATGCAATGTCAATCGTTTTTTTAATACCTGTTCTTTTATCGTCCTCTCTCCTTAAAAATATTGTTTGTCCTTTCTTATTCGGTGACCCCTTGCATTTTAATAGCTTCATTTCCTTTCGTCTAAAGCTATGATTCAAATAATGGTGTCTTATATCAATACGCATACATATATGTAGAAGTGCTATTATATGTGTATAACGTAGAATCATTTGTATTATCGCCAGTTATATTCCAATAGAGACAAACTTAAAAGAACTCAATGTTAGCTTTTATTTATTAAATTTAACAGAGTAATATAATCGTGAAAAAATCTTTGGATATTCTATAAATCCATTGGTAATAAATATTTTGCAGCTAAGTAGCCATTTCTCAGCTGCAAAATATGTATTACACATGGATTTGTAGAATATACAAGATTTTTTCAAGGTTATATATATATATAAATTAAATAGGATTTATTCAAAGATGTTGTATGCCAATCTTTCTTTTCTTGTTTATTTTATTTTATTTTATTTTATCTTTTTCTTTTTCTTTTTCTTTCTTTTTAAACCTTTTTTTTTTTTGCAAATCTATCTATGAGTTTAAAAAGGAATAATAGACTGATTTTTTTCTCCAGTTTCAGAAAGGATTTTTTTTCGTTGCTGAGGTGATGCGTTATCCCCTGTGGGGATTTCATGTCGAAACGTACATACAACATCTTTGAATAAATCCTATTTAATTTATAATTGCTCTGTAATATTTTATTACATGGAGCTCTCTTCCTGTATCATTTTTTAAATATTAAAATAAAATTTTAATATTAATTAGGATCGGGTTTTTGGAATTTACCTTCCTGCTTTTTCCGCTTGGATTAAAATATATATATATATATATATATATATATATATATATATATAGTAGTAAGTTGTGATAAATTAAATGGGCCAAGATTGTTGTTTTTTCTGTGGTTTACGTGATCTGAAAAGTGAATCGGTTCATATTTTTAAATCTTATTTCTGTTTATAAAATTTTGTCTAATAAATCGAAATATCATGTATGAATAATTAACTATACCTGATACAAAAAATTACTTTTTTCCTCTTCCTCTGCAAGTCCTAGGTGAATCACGCCGAAAATTTACATTGCTACCTGATGTTAGACGACACAGATTTCCCGTTTCGTTTTGCAGTATTTGTGAGTGCTCAAAGCCGTTAGCCAACATGGCAAATTAATGCCTTGTCATGCGTTGCATGCCTTAAGGAAGTAGCCGTTCATGGCTCTCCACGTTTTCTTATTAATTTCATTTATTTTACTTTTACTATCCTTTTTTTTCTCTGTTCTGTCTTATATTTGCAAAAGCATCATAGTTCGGCGTTGCCCGTGCAACTCAGAACATTTTAGTAGTAGGAGAAGATGCCAATGAGAGGAGTATATATATATATATATATATATATATATATATATATATATATAAATTCCTTCAAAACTTGGTTATATAAAAAAATAATTATATTAAAAATTGTTTAAAAATTGTTCAAAGTTTCTATTAAATTTTTTTTTGTTTTGCGTAAATGTGATTTGATGTTTTGTCTGACATTGGAAACAACATTGCGTTTGTTTTTATTTCAAAATTACGGGAAAATATTTACATTTTTTGTTGATTAAATGAATTTAACATAAAAATAAAAGTTATTTCTTTTGTTTTACTGAAATTAGAAATATAAAAACTTTTACGCTCTCAGTTCAGAAATTTTTGAAGAATATTTAAAAATGTCGACATTTAATTTTAGAGGAAAAGGTTACATTAATGCAACACGAATTACAGACAGTTGATTTCCTGCATGAAGTATCTAGCGAAAAAAAAGCTTTTCTTAAAATTTATTTTCTGAAATATGATATATTAAATCTGACAAAAAAGGCTTAAGTATTTAAAAAGGCTCATTTTTTAATAGAAAATATTTTAGCCACGTTTGAGACGTGATTTGATTTCTGTGGCGTAATTTAGCAATCATCTTAGATCTTAGATGTTTTACGGCGCAAATGTAAACAATCGGCTCCATTGGCCAAAAAGTGCGAAAGGAAAATTGCTGATCTTAAACTCAAAAAGTATGTGTCGACCTGGCTTCCCTGTAGATATGTGTCCTAAGAGAGTTTGAATGGCGTAGCTTAAAAAATGTAGGCGTTCATAGGGAACAGTCACACACGGACTCACAGATTACCTTTGAAATATATTGATAAATTTCCGAGACAACTCAATGCTCATTTGACCTGGGAATGTTGAATTCTTTAAACCTCTTTTTATCATTCAGTCAGTTAAGTGCCATACGTGATACACGCTTGGGTGATCATGTCTCGAAAGAGACATGACTGACTGGGCAGAAGATTATCCCCTAGTAGGTTGCCATTGCTTTCTGCGGTTGACTTGTTGCCGACCAAGGCTATAGAACCCAATCTGTCCTGTTATTTAACCCATAACTTGAAGGAAGAGACGGATTAATACCTTTCCCTAGCGTATTTGCGCGTAAGTGAATACAATGGATTCAACTGGAATTCGAACTCGGCTCCCCGTTTTCTCGTTCCGAGCCGATATCCCCTGTACCACAAGGCCCCAAAAATACCAATATATCTTCCAAATTTTTTGTCTATTTCTCATTATTAATTTCATATTGCGCAAAAATGTTTTATTGCTCACATGTTCCATCTATGGTATTCGAAAACTTCTTTAGAATCAAATATCAATTACCTCAAGTTCTCTCTTCATCTATCAGGAAATTATCTAGTATTCACTGCAAAATAGGTCGACTGATATTTCATAGCAGTGCAGTCGTTCTTTGTTTCTAAAGAAAACTTTCATATTTCTTTTCTGGGATTATTTTTGCACCGTCTCATAGTTAAAAAGTCCGTTGCAGGTATAAGTTTAAGTTTGCAACTGCTTTAAAATGATTTCCATATAAATCTTTTGTCGCTTATCAACTTTCTTAGGCTACAAAACATGAATTCAAATTAGCAATCTAACATGTTTTATGAAACCGTGTATTTTGTTATTTTACTGTGCCGATGCGGATGTGCGTTGTTGTACAGTGGATATCCGCTCGGTACGAGAAATCGGGGAGCCGAGTTCGAATTCCAGCGGAATCCGTTGTATTCACTTACGCACAAATCAAATACCCTTGGGAAAGGTATTAATCCGTCTCTTCCTTCCAGTTATGTGTTAAATAGCAGGACAGATTGGGTTCTATAGCCTTGGTCGGCAACCAGTCTACCGCAGATAACAATGGCAACCTACTGCGGGATAATCTTCTGCCCAGTCAGTCATGTCTCTTTCGAGACATGATCGCCCAAGCGTGTATCACGTATGGCACTTAACTGACTGACTGTGCCGATGTGCGTTGTGGTGCAATTGATATCGGCTCGGAACAAGATATCGGAAGCCGAGTTCGAATTCCGCTGGAATTCGTTGCATTTCGGTAACACGCAAATACCCTTGGGAAATGTATTAATCTGTCTATTTCTTCCAGTTATGGGTTAAATAACAGGACAGATTGGGTTCTATAGCCTTGGCTGACAATTAATTAATACTCCCCGATGTAATAAGATCCCAAGTAGGCATATACGCTGATGACACCTCGGTTTATTCTTGCTCGATCAAAAATCTGCCGAGGCTGACAAAACAAACCTCAGTGCCGAGCTTGAAAAGGACCTCCAATCCGTGGTGGACTTGGGTAAGAAATGGCTCGTGAAATTTAATGCTTCCAAAATGAAGCTGCTATCTATTAACCACCACAGACAATTACCCCTACCCATCATTAGCATGGATCAGTCTAGTCTCCCTGAAAGTAAAACGCTGCGCCTCCTCGGTTTAACTCTCAAAACAGACTTCAAGTGGAATGACTACATAGAATTCATAGCTAAATCTACTGCTAAGAAGGTCGGTTCTCTGTTCAGGGCCAGGAGGTTTTTTCCCGTCTGAAACAATCCTGCACATATACAAATATACCATCCACCCGTGCATTAAATACTGGTGCCATATCTGGTCTAGTGCTCCTGCTATCTACCTGGGTGTCTTTGACAAAGTCCACTGGAGAATCTGTAATGTAATAGATCCGGACTTGGCAGCTCAGATACAGTCACTGTCTCACCGGCGCAATGTGGCATCCCTGTGTCTATTCTACAAATACTTTCACGGCTTCTGCTTTGATGAACTTAGCTCACTAGTACCCCTATATATGAATTTACTTGAGCCACAAGATTAGCAACTAGGTCCCACCCTTTTACTGTGAAACCAATAAATTGTAAACGCTAATTCTACTCTACCAGCTTTTTTTTTTTTTCGCACTTCCCGCCTGTGGAATACCCTTCCGTTAATTTGTTTTCCCGACAGTTACAATCTCCAAGAACTTAAATGTAAAGTCAATACTCATCTCCTATCTCATTAACTTGCATCCTCTCTCTCATCCTCTCGTCTCATTTCTGCAGTATTCTCATCTCTCTCCTACCCGCTTTCTGACCTCCTCTGTATTCTGTCACTCCTTATCATAATTTACCTTCTATTCGCCTCGGGGTTCTTGACAAAATACAACGAAGAGTCTGTAATGTGATTGACCGTGGCAGACCGGCTGCAGTCTCTCTATCACCGGCGTGACATGGCTTCCATGTGTCTCTTCTATAAATACTTTCACGGCTAGTGCTCCGAAGAACTTAGATCACTGGTGCCCCCTAGGTACGAATTTGCACGAGATACTAGATTAGCAACTAGGTCCCACGCTTTTACAGTGAAACCAATAAAATCTAACCGCAATTTCTACTCCAATAGCTTCTTTTCTCGCACTTCCCAACTGTGGAATTCCCTTCCACACGATTGCTTCCCCGACAGCTACAATCTCCAGGAGTTTAAATGTAAGGTCAATAGACACCTCGCATCCATTCTCTCTAACACTCTTCCCATCTACCTAACCCTCATCCTCGGTATCCTTAACCGTCTATCACCCTCTTTCTGACATTTCATATATCTAACCACTCTTTCTCATCACCCTCCCCTATGTAACCCCTTGCGCAATAGTGGCAGTGGAATGCCTTGCTTGGGGTGAAATGATTAAAAAAACGGAAAAAAGTAGAGTGGATGGAGAAAGGAGCTGGAGAGAGAGAGGATGCAGGTTAGTGAGATAGGAGATGACTATTGACTTTACAATAGACACCTCCTAACACACTAACTCGCATCCATTCTCTCAAACACTATTCCCATCTACCCAACCCTCATCTTCGGTATCCCGTCTATCCCCCTCCTTCTGACATTTCCGATATCTATCCACTCTTTCTCATCACCCTCCCCTATGTAACCCCTTGCACAATAGTGGCAGTGGAATGCCTTGCTTGGGGTGAAATTATTTATAAAACAAATGTAACCCCCTGCACAACAGTGGCAGTATAATGCCTAGCTTGGGACAATATGATTAAAAAAATATTGCAAGAAAGTTGGAAGAGTTTCGGAAACGAGAAATACGGAGGAAGAAAGATCTTACATATAACTCACGGTTGCAACAAGCAGTTCAATAGTGAAATCATGACACATGCTTGCTAACCTTTTATAACTTTTAAGTTCGTGAAATCAAGGGACCAAAAAGGAAATTGTGGAAGCTGCCACGTGCCAACAACTTTGTAAGTTAATACTGATATACAGGTTGCTTATAAAGTCGCCTTACAGTTTAAATAATTCATTACAAAAGCAGTTGATAAGATATTTTAATCTAATTTCTTGTATGTATTCAGTTGTTATTAAAGTTTCTATTCATATTTCAGATACCCTCTTGATGAAAGAGATACTGTTAAATGAACACAATGTGTGTGTCATAGATTATTGAAACAGCATCGGATACGCAGATTCAGTGAAACTACAGAACAAAATATGGAAGAGACCCACCCTCACGTCTGTCAATTCGCGTATGACGCAATAAATTTATGGTGAGGAAGAAATTGATGGAATGAGTGTTCGACCGTGGAGGAAAGCATCGATCCTGTAAGAAATCCAGTATCTTATTGATGTGTTTCATACCACTAATGGTGCCTATACAGAGATGGATTAAATTCGTTAAAAAATCCTTCAATATAGACTCTACATGTTGCAAAATTTTTCACATATTTGTTATTCATTTGCTTTTGTAAAATTACTTTTTTTTGCAACAAATCTTTATGGATATCGTGTTTGTGCTATCTAATGATATATAGCTTAGCAATCACGCAAACGCATTTAATAATATGATAATTAATTGGCAATATAGAACTAATAATCAGTGAGAGAAATATTTATTTTAAGTATTTATTTAAATGACATGAATTCCTGTTACTTATGATGATCATATTATTAATGAGGTTTCCTCGGGATGAAGCATATTTAGTCTTTGTTTTCGATATCTGGAGTATTATATGTAATGGAGAATAAGAATTCATGGCTTTTAACGTAAAATATATGCGTTTTAAATACCTTGGGGCCTTTACTTTTTGTAGGTGTTTTTGTTTGTGAGTAAGAAAGGAAACGAAAGATGAGATCTATAGTGAACCAAGGGAATGATATTATACTTAATATATATATATATATATGAATATTATATATAGGAATGCATTATAAAACTTTCTTAATTAGCTAGAGAAGGGAGTGATTTTAAAGGAAGCCACAAGCCAACGATTCTTTCAATGAGCCGGTTGCATTTATATTAGCGTTCATGCCGATGGCAACAGTGCTGGACAGAATTATGATTAGCGCCATTGCGAGAGCGTCGCTTGAAACACCGTGGGGTTAGGAAAAGGGGGTATAAATCTGCTGGGAGGAACGCTAAAGGGGGTATAACTCTGCTGGGAGGAACCCTTAATGATCAACCTTAACGAAAAGTAATAAAATGTAGGCACCCTTCCTCCACCACCTTAAAACGCTCACGGGGAATATATTTTCTGGGACATTTTTATCGATATAAGAAATTTCTCTATACATGCTCATTTTCTCTAGTAAAAATCACCTACTTTGATGGAACAGTCGATTGTTTTAATAAAAAAAATATTTCCTAAACGACGCAGAGTTCTCTTTGAGCAAGAAGAAAAACTGATTTTTAGATCAAATAATAAAATATTATTTGCGTCTATATACACCCAATTATTTTTCAAATTTTTATTGTATTTTCCTTGTATGGGTGCCATAGGTAACTAGTCACTATTTTATAGTTTTATTGCTGCGCATGCGCGTTGTTTTTTTTTTGGGGGGTTACTGGACACTATAGTAGGGTCAGTTGGTCACCGTTTGTGAGACAAAGAGGACCATGACGCAATTCACTCCGCCAGAAATTCGGAAACAGCATGGTGTACTGCTTGAAATTCGCCCGAAATTTTCCAATACGAACATAACAGAGTGTTTGAGCGTCAATCTAAAGACAGTGTAAAGGATTCTGAAAGATTTGGATGAGTCTAATAGTGATAACGAATGTGTTTGGGGTGATCATTAATGTCGGCGATTACTACAGGGCCTCTGCCTTGAAGAAGTAGCGATGCCGTGGTTCGAGAAGGTGGAGGCTAGAAGACCCTATGCCTGACAAGAAGGAGAACCCAGTCATGGCTGTCAGACATTAATTCCCTCCATTTTCTATATGATACAGGGATCAATTTAAATAAGAACTAAGTTGTATACTCAGCGTATTATGCCCAAATAACAAACTACTAATTATATTTCTTTAAACCCATCTACCCTTTTAATTTTTTCACACCACGCAAGACAATAATGCATCTGAGAGTGGAAAAAAGGAGATGGCATTAGTGACGAGAAAGGTTGATAATAGGGAAAACTTTAGGAAGATGTCTCAAGGCAGCTCCTTGCATTTAATGTCTTGAAGATAGTAGATGACAAGGAAATAAGAAATTGGATGAGAGTAACACAGGCGAGAAAAGACAGTATTAGAATAGATCTAATGATTACATTTAATTATGGCAAAAGAAAACGCTGAGACCTAACTGCCACTCTAGCACTATGTCGAGATTCAGGTGTCAAGATACCAAGAAAGAAACAATTGCCATGAAAATATTTGTAAAATGAAATAGCGAAGGCATGTCACTTTGGGGAGAAAGTGAATGAAGTCAAAATGCCAGGTCTTGACCGAGAACATTACAAAATACATAGCAGGGATAAATGATCTGATATCTCAGGAATATTCATGCAAGAATGGATGGTAAATTTATAAACTTGCAATAAAGATTCTGCCAAGAATTTAAGATGTACAATTGTGATAAATAGTTAGGAAGGAAGTGTTGGCGATTTTGACACTCACATTGCAAATGTGACAAGTGCAATTAGAGTATCATCAACACATCCATTTTGTTTGAATTCTTTACTAAAGAAGAGACGGAAGTGTTGCCAGACAAACATTGCTGAGAGTAACAAGGTAAAAGAAGGTTGTGAAGAGCAG
This sequence comes from Ascarosepion bandense, assembly GCA_037127315.1. NCBI lineage: Eukaryota > Metazoa > Mollusca > Cephalopoda > Sepiida > Sepiidae > Ascarosepion > Ascarosepion bandense. Next base: position 10,932,252 of record JBBBDQ010001236.1, read on the forward strand.
TAATTGCTTACATCCTGAAGGTAAGAGGCGTATAAAAGAAGTAATTTTAGGAAATAGAAATGAGAATATAAAATATTTGGGAGTAACTAAATTCTTTTTTGGATAACAAAAATCATATCATCGGTCAGTTAAGTGCCATACAAGAGATGTTTGGGCGGTCATGTCTTAAAATAGATATGGCTGACTGGGCAGATCTTTCCACGGTAGGTTGCCAACCAAGGCTAGTGACCTCAATCTGTTCTGCTATTTAATCCATAGCTAAAGGAAAAAGTGACGGATTAATACTATATGGAGACAATAGCTGTCTTCCCTCAAGGGGAACAACAGTTGTCTTTCAGGGATCATTCCCTTCCTTGCCTTGGTGGGTAGAGCCACGAGGAGCACTGCTAACCAGACGGTATGTCATTTCTTGTCTATTCTTGCTAAAAACATTTGTCCACATAGACAACATGAACATTCATCTTGTTTAGGGACGTACTTTAATATTCTGAATGTATTGTACTAGTTTTGTTATATTAAAGACCTCGTTGTTATTTCCATATAACGTGTCCTTTTTTTACTGCATGTGCTACGGCAGAGTATTTATATATACACAGATGTTCAGAACAATACCAATAATACCTTTCCCCAGAAATATAAATCTAAGTGAATTCAACTATAATTCGAACACGGCCCTCCGATTTGTCGTTTCCAGACTATATCCACTGCACCACAATGCACATTCGTTAATCGCATAGGAGTCGAAAATAAAACAAATACAAAAAATGTTCATGCACGAAATTAAAACTATAAAATGGCGACAACTTACCCATCGCAATATATATATATATATATCTGCTTACTTAAAGTGTAAAACACTTCGTATATATATATATATATATATATATACATATATATAAAAGGCAATCTGTGAGTCTGTGTGTGACTGTAACCTATACACGCCTACATTTTTTAAGCTACGCCATTCAAACTTTCTAGGGACACACATCTACAGGGAAGCCAGGTCGACACATACTTTTTGAGTCTAAGTTCAGCAATTTTCCCTTTCGCACTTTTTGGCCAATGGAGCAGATTGTTTACATTTGCTCCGTAAAACATCTAAGATCTAAAATGGCTGCTAAATTACGCCACAGAAATCAAATCACACGTGTCAAACGCGACTAAAATATTTTTTCTTAGAGAAAAAATGATCCTTTATATTTACTTTTTATTCCGATAATTTAAATATTCATTTGGTCAACAGAAAATTGTGAATATTTTCCCCCGCGTTTTTTAAACAAAAGAAATATTTAAAAAATAGTGTGTTTTCAAACAAAAACAAAATACGTAAAAAAAAATGGGCCAATTGTTATTTTAATTACTTAAGTCTTTTTTTTTTTCAGATGTAATATTTCATAAATCAGAAAATAAAATTTAAAAAAATAAAGCTTTTTTTGCTAAATATTTCATGCAGGAAATCAGCTGTCTGTAATTCGTGTGGTATTAATGTAACCTTTTCCTCTAAAATTAAATGTCGACATTTTTAAATATTCTTCGAAAATTTCTGAACTGAGAGCGTAACAGTCTTTATATTTCTAATTTCAGTAAAACAAAAAAAATAATTTTTATTTTTATGTTAAATTCATTGAATCAACAAGAAATCTAAATATTTTCCCCTGTAATTTTGAAATAAAAACAAACGCAATGTTGTCTACAATGTCACACAAAACATCACATTACGTTTACGCAAAACAAAAGCAAATAGATGTTTTAAATGGAATTTTTAAACAATTTTGAAACAACAATTTTTTATATAATTTTTCTTTATATATAACCAAGTGTTAAAGGAATTCATCCATTTAATATTATAAACTTTATTGTATCACGAGATTTGATGTTTGTGTGAGTATTGTAAACACAGCGTTCCAAGTAATTTAGCAGCCATCTTCGATTAGACTCACACTAGGTGTACTCAGTTTTGTAGATTTTTTCACATGCCTCCTAAAAAAAGAGCTCGGTTAGGGCGTATGACAACGAAAGCTGCGGCACTCAGGGTAACAAGGGAAATTGCTGCATCCAGCACCAATGTTGAGGCGGGGCCTACAAGCGCTCGGAAATCGCAACACGTTGCATTAATGAGGTGCGCCATTCCCGGTGTCTCCGTAATGCAAGTGCGACACGTGCAGCTCGAAGCCGAGACAGCTGACAGAAGGTCTACTCGGTTTGTTAGACATGCGAACTCTGCCAGGGTAGCCGAGTCAGCGATTGAGCGATGTTTTGCGGCGTAAGGTCGACAGTACACGACGGGAAATCGTGTGAGGTTCCATTACTCCAGACAGTTCGTACTTGTCCATGGAAGCATTAAACTACGAGCCCACCGTCAACTATTCCAGCCGCTGTAAAATGTTGGGTTGCACGGTTAATGCCCGGCTATGATGCTAGTATATATATATACTAGCAGTATAGCGCGGCGTTACTCGGATATAATGAAAGCTTTAAAACTAATCCATGGTCCTGGAGCTCAGACTATTTGGACGTTGGCACGAAAGACGAAAAAGCAATAGTTGTTTCCAGTTAAAGAGAAACCGTAGACTGAAAGAAAAATGAATGGATGTAAGTCAAATTTTGATTTCCTGGTATCGATATCAAACAAGTTTTTTTCGTCGAAAACTGAATTTTGAAGGCTAAAAAGTCCTCTGACTAAATGGTATCATGGCTGAGACTAAGAACTACAATTATACCTACTTAGAGCCAAACCCGAAACAAAAACTAAAATACAAGAGGTGAAAAAATGCAAAAATACAGGTAGATAAACAGACACACACGCAAACATCTTGCCTTTTATATATATATATACTATGGATTTTCTGCACTATTGTAAGAACTGCAACATTCAAACTTCTGAATATCGTTTCTTATGTATTTGTCTATGAGTGTATCAAATTTAATTAAAATCGGACCACTCCTTCTATAATCCGATTTTTTCGATTATCGATTTCGATATTTATCTGGAGTACCTCGACACAAAACCTAGCTAAGAACATTCGCAGACGCTTATAGTACAATTGTGTAAAGTTTCAAGAAAATTGGTTCAGCCGTTTTGGAGTCTATAGATAACGGACACACACACAGACACACACATACATACACACCCACACAGACAGAGTGCTATTTATAAATAAGTTTATAAGTTTTATTTAGGTAGCAAATTTTTTTAGGCATATAAATAATATATGAATCTCGACATTAAAAATTGGAAAGCTGAGTTTGTTTCTATTTTTTGTAATCGTTTCGCCCCAAGCAAGGCAATACTGCTACTGGTGCACAGGGGGTTAAATTAAGAGAAAACAAAATAAAAAGAGAACAAGGTACAAGGGTTGTCGAAGAAAGGATAAGAAATAGATGGAATCACTGAGATAGAAGATGGCAGCTGACGTTGCATTTAAACTTTTTGACATTTTAATTATCAGGAAAGCAAGTATACGGAAGGAAGTTCCATAGGTGCAAGTGAGAGAATAAATTTATTAAAGTAGAAGTGGCGGTTATATTTGACTGTTTTGACGGTAAAATCGTGAGGCCTAGTTGCCAAACTATTCAGTCAGTCAAGTGCCATACGTGATACACGCTTAGGCGATCATGTCTCGAAAGAGACATGACTGACTTGACAGAAGATTATCCCGCAGTAGATATGCCATTGCTCTCTGCGGTAGACTGGTTGCCAGCTAAGGCTTTAGAACTAAATCTGTCCTATTATTTAACCCATAACTGGGGGAAGAGACGGATTAATACCTTTCCAAAGGGTATTTGCGCGTTAGTGAATGCAAGGAATTCAACTGGAATTCAAACTCGGCTCTCCGATTTCTCGTTCGGAGCCGATATCCAATGCACCACATCCTCGGGGTTTTCGGTGGCGGCGTCGTCGTAGTTACAATCTTTGTCGGCGGCGGCAACGTCAACGACAATACGGCGGACGACGTGGAGCAGCTGAATGTATCTTTGGAACTGATGTAACGATGTATTTTTTCTTAAATTTTCTCTTTGAAAGGAGCGACCTTTATTTTTATTCGTTTTTTTTTTTAGGTCTTTGTGAATTACAATCGTGTAAAATCTTTTGTACAATAAAGACAGAATCTGATGATGGTTCGCCTGCAATAGGCCTATACATTCAATTTACCACGAAATAACGTGTCTGCCTTGATTTTATATATATATATATATATATATATATATTCGGTAATAGACGTTAGCACATCAGCAGTAGACCTGGCAAAGTAGAAGCCATATTGCTTCTCAGAAAATAGGTTGCAGGATATGAGATGTTGAATCATTTCAGCCTTGATAATCACGTCGAAGACTTTGTCAAAAAGCGGTAAGAGGCTGACGGGGCAATAACTAGAGATGTCAGAGGGCTCTCCAATTTTTATAAAGCAGGAACTACAAAGGAGGACTTCCAAAACGGAAGGGAGCAACAAGCAGCGAGGCAATAGTTATAGAGTTCTGACAGGACAAGAGAGAGTTCAGGGGTACATTTCTTTAGGCCATGACTTGAATTCTATCACTTTCACTTGGGAATCAAATTTTAAATTATTGTTACAGACTAGAGACTGGGTTATATATACATCACTTTTAGTTTTAAGGGAAAGTCGGTTGTGGGAACTCCAGCCATGTCAAAAGTTAAGTTGAAAGAGTATTTACGAGCAAAGAACTCAGCCTTGTGCGCTCTGCATTTGAGGACCTTGAACTTATTGGACAGAGAAGGGACCGAATGTTTGGTGTTTACCTCATTTTTGCAGAACCGCCAGCAATCATTGGAGACAACATTGCGGGATGCTATACGCTGCTTCATTCTATCAGCAAAATACAGCTTAGCATCACTTACGACACGCTAGCATGCATGTCGAGCAGAGACAGATCCGTCGCTCCGGTTTCATTATATTCACTTGCTCACAAATAGCTATAGGAAAGGTATGAATCCCCATCTTTTAATTCAGCTATGTGTTAATAAGTATGATTTGTATCAGTAAATTTTAGTTATCTACAGAAACATCTTGCAGTCTAAAAATATAAACTAATGGATAAACCGTAAAAATTAAATCATTAGTATATGGATATAAATCATTATAGAAAGACGTAGATAAAAGGAAGCGCAACGCGTTTGCTTATTTCAATAAGCCCACTTGGTGTGGAGCCACCAGTGATGCTCGGCCTCATTTCGACAGCAAGGATCTGCTCGAAAATTTTCCGACCAATTGATCTATAATCAATTATTTTTTCCCTTGTAATTCATTTGATAATTAGGTGCGGAGATACTAAAAAATAAATGTTCATCTTCTTTTATGTGGCCTGTTCTTTCAGGACGTAAGTGATCATGGCTTTCCACGTCTCCATATCCCTTGTGGCTCTTAGTATATTTTCTACTGTTACACCTCTCAATCCCCGTTCCGTTATCCAGCTGTTCAGGCCCTTGAAATATGTTATCCGCTGCCTTCCTCTGTCTCTTTTGCCTCCTATCTGGCCTGTCAGTATCAAGTTCTCGAAGTCCTCTTTTCTCATTGCATATCCCAGGAACTTCAGCTGTCTCTTCCTGATGTTCACTAATAATTTTATTTTCGTTGCCATTCTTTCCAAAACCTCCCCATTGCTCACATGCTCGATCCATGATATCCGCAGCATCCTTCTGTAGAACCACATCTCAGTTGCTTCAAGTTTTTTTCTCAGCTTCGATGATATTGTCCAGCATTCACTGCCGTATTGAAGAACTGACATCACATAGCAATCCAGCACTTTTTTCTTTGTTTCTAGTGAAATTTTTCTGTGTCTTAATACTTTACTCAGCTTCTGGAACACGTCCTTCGCCATGCCAATTCGCCTTCGGATCTCTGTGTTGCACTTTCCATCTCCTGTTAGAACACTTCCTAAATTTACAGTAATAATATATATATAGAGGCCAGAAAACAAGTCTTTTTGACTCTGCTCTTTAAGTACTTTTTTATATAGGGACAAAGTTTTCCGCTTAGAAACTAGTTAATTTTACTTGGGTAATAGATATGCGCAAATAATACCTTTTTTTTACAGTGATTTTCGCTCTGTACAAATCCCCAGAGACATTAGAGGGTGATGATTACAGAATATCACCGTGCGGATATTTCGGTACGTTAACGGTTAATCATAGACATGAACAGGTTATGATTGTATCCTCTTGGGTGTGGGTTCTACGAAGCAGCGGTTCATGGGAATAAGCTGTGCGACTGGAACTTATATCTTACTGATGAAATACGAAAGGAATGAGCGTGGTTCGCTACAAGATGCGTAGAATGGCGGGTCTAAGTTGTGAAGGTTAGAACTTGTGGAACAAAGGAAATTTATTCGTCTGAACACTTTCCATAAAATCATGTAATATTTCTGCTTGTTCCTTTCTTAGTTAGTTACTTAGTTCTTTCTTCCGTTACCCCACTTACTCTCTACAAAAGCTTTTCCTTCCTCTCTATCTCTCCTTAACCTTTCTCTCAGCTTTGCCAAAAAGAAGCATATTAAAGAGAGAGAAAGTAGGAGGAGAGAGCCTACAGCATTACCGTATTAGTAGCAGCTTAAGCTTGCGGTTGTAGCAATAATTGTGTGTATATGTTTGTTGTCGTATCCCACGACCTAATAACGAAACTTTTGGCCTCTACACCCTTGACCATTACTCAGTTGGTCGTTTCTGTTTACAATGGACATAGAAGCCATGATTTTTCAGTAATAAAAAACAAAACATTTTCTCTTTCAAAATATCTCACAAAATAGCGTACAGCATTTTGGTTATGGCCTGTGTATACCTCGCTTAATATAATATAAGATTACAATAAAGTAGCTTATATGGACATTACTTTTATAGATATTCTAATAAAATTACACTCCGTGTTATCGTTATTTTATCATCCAGTACCTTTATGTTTGATGACATTACTATCATTTGTAGTATGACAAAGTAAAAAAATTTCCAGGAAATCATAATTATCCTTCCGTGGAAATTCCACGAGTTCCGCTAGTATTGATAAAGAAGCAAGACACTTGCAATGCTTCGTCCTTGATAAAGGGTTTGAAGTTTGGAAAATTATTTGTGACCCACTAGAACATGGAGACACCTTTAGACTCTGGAAAGTCAATACTGGACACTCTCCGTCTATACTTTGATCACAGAAAACTGATTTCAATAAAATATGAGAATAAAACATAACAAAAATGAACACAAAATATTTGCTTAGCTTAATCCGTTTCCACACAACCAAATATAACAATGTTTGGTGAATAATACCTAATCTATACACACATGTGTGCGTATGCATTATTTTTCTACGCGTCTAGTGATGATTTGATAAATCTCAACAACTCAGTTTTGTCTGTACACTCTGTCTTATGGATATTCACATCCATTTTCTTCTTGATATTTTCCGAATTCAAAGACCGTTTCAATTTTTTTTTTTTTCGGCGGAATGAAATTCACATATCGATCGTGTTATGACGCGCCAAGCTTCCTTAGCAGCATACACACTAACTCAAATCGGAACAGACACACGTACTATTTTTTAACAATGTCCATATTGGACATACTACCAAAACCCATTTGTATATCTTAAAAAAAAGATGATCGCCCGGTATGTGCAGCATACCTAGAGCTATTCACGATGAAACACATACTGACAAACTAAAGCAAATTTCAATTCAATCCGATTAAGATACTACCAAACAACAAACTTAAAAACAATTTTTCAAAATACTGATCCACTTTATTTGTTCCAGATTCAAAGAAAAATTTAAACTAATCTCAAATTTATAATAAAAGAAGACATAACCATAACAGCCGCCTTGCTATTTACAAAATAAATAACTGCTTAAATCAGTTAAAAGCCATAGGTATCAGAAATTCTAGATTAAAATATGCTCACTGTGCTTTAGATACGCATTGGCAGAACTTGATTGGAGAGAGTTCCGATATTTACGGCCATAAACACACAGGAAAATCTCGCTAGAAACAAAGAAAAGAGTACTAGATTGTTATGTGATGTCAGTTCTTCAATACGGCATTGAATGCTGGACAATATAATCGAAAATGAGGACAAAACTGGAAGCAGCTGAAATGGGGTTCTATAGAAGGATGCTGCGGATATCGTGGACAGAGCATGCAAGCAACGATGAGGTGTTGGAAAGAATGGCAACAAAAAGGAAATTAACACTGAGTATCAGGAAGAGACAACTGAAGTTCCTGGGACATGAAATAAGGAAGGAGGGCTTGGAGAACTTCATACTGACAGGCCAGATAGAAAGAAAAAGAGACAGAGGAAGGCAGCGTATAACATATTTTCAGGGCCTGATCAGGTGGATGACGGAACGGGGTTTGTGAGGTGTAACAGGAGCAAACATAATAAGAGCCACAAGGAATAGGGAGACGTGGAGAACCATGATCGCCTACGTTCTGAAGGGACAGACACATAGAAGAATAAGTGATTTTAAGATATCTTAAAAACCGTTGAAATCGTTTAAAACAAACTTTTGAGTATCATTTTACGGTTAATCGTTTTATATCGAGCGAGGCATTTCTTGCAGGGGATTTCATTCTTAGAGAAACGTAGTGCTTTAGGATGTACGTTGTGGTACAGTGGATATCGGCTCGGAACGAAAAACCGGGGAGCCGAGTTCGAATTCCAGTTGAATCCATTGTATTCACTTACGCGCAAATACCCTTGGGAAAGGTATTAATCTGTCTCTTCCTTCCAGTTATGGGTTAAATAGCAGGACAGATTGGGTTCTATAGCCTTGGTCGGCAATCAGTCTACCGCAGAAAGTAATGGCAACCTACTGCGGGATAATCTTCTGTTCAGTCAGTCATGTTTCTTTCGAGACATGATCGCCCAAGCGTGTATCACGTATGGCACTTAACTGACTGACTGAGTGCTTTAGGTGGATATATCACTACGGTTTAGTGAGATTGATGTGCGCCTTTATAACTTTTCCACAGTAATTCTCATATTTTACGACCGCAATAAAATGAAACAAATTACGAGTAAGTCTAGTCAGTCTGTTAAGTGCCATACGTGATACACGCTTTGGGCGATCATGTCTCGTAAGTGACATGACTGACTGGGCAGAAGATTTCACTCAGTAGGTTACCATTACTTTCTATTGTAGACTGGTTGACAACGCTATAGAAGCTAATCTGTCCCGCTTTAGCCCATAGATGGAGGAAGAAGCGACAGGTTAATACATTTCTCATGGGTATTTGCGCGTAAGTGGATACAAGGAATATACCTGAAATTCAAAATCAGCTCTCCGACCGCTAGTTGAACGTCGATATATCCACTACAACACAACGCACATCCTGGCTGTTTAAAGACAATGGTACATTTATGAAAATATATAGTTTCATAATGAAATTAGATAATGTGTTGATATACCCTAAAATAAAAACACACACACACACACACACACACACACACACACACACACACACACATATATATATATATGTGTGTGTGTGTGTGTGTATCGATCTCACACCCTGATTGAGCACTCTGGAAGAATGGTAAACTTTGAAAAACAGTAGCTACTCTGGCATCTACGCATCGTTCATTCAGCATTGAATTAAAACACTCTCAGCTATTGGGCGTGTATAATGATGATATACACGCTAAAAAGTATGTCTCCTTCTACCGAGCGCCTGTAGGTCAGATGTAGAATCACCGACTGACGCCAATTCGGTGGGGTTTCAATCCTGGGTAAAAGGCGATCGGCTGTCTAACCGTACTAATGAGCTGTGATACAGCGAAACACATCTGTCTGCGGATGACTATATATATATATATATATATATATATATATATATATATATATATATATATATTCGTGTGTGTGTGCGTGTAGTACTATTAATGGCTTTTTTATTAGGAAACATTCGGCATTTAGAGCCATTTTTTGTTTATAAATTTATAAATTACTTCTATTAATACAAATTTTCAGCAAAATACGTTTCTAAAATGTTATGTTGAAATCTTCCCCGCCAAGTTGTTTTGCCATGAAGAAAGACACGTAAACAAGAATGTAGGTTTAGCCAATATATTAAATAACAGAATACAATAATAAGTGTTGGTAGGCAGCAAAATAGAAGTGTAAGTCCCAACGGTATAGTTACGCTTCGTCTCAGCTGTCTCTAGACTGCCTCTTAGCTGCCTCTCCGGAACTCACTCAGGTTATTATTTATTGGCGGACGAAGAGTTCATTCTTACAGATAGGGCACCATAACATCAAGTCCACTAACTGTTAACGATCTTTCCAGAATTGATGGGGGTTTTGTTATGATAATTTTTTTTTGCTTTAATGTCAAACATCAACCTCTTGATTATTTTCTCGTCGTGTTAAACGTGCTGTCCAATTGAGTTGTTGTAATTGTTCAAAATACTCAAGTGGGCTGGTCATCTTTAATTTGGCAATTGTTATTTCTATTTGTTTGTGATTCTGTCTCGCCAATCGAGGAGGAACGAAAAAAAATCGTCTTTTTTTTTTGATTCCCTCAAAACAATTTTTAGCCATTGACCTAAGAAGTTTACATATTAAATGATGTCATTATCGTAGGCAAAGGTTTCTCTAGCTACACCTTTGGGAAAGTCTCATTTTAAATTTAAATATATACGAATGATATAAGTGACGTCATATTTAGAACGTTATTGCCGAATTGAAAGCAACGGAAAGCGACAATAATAAATATTTAATAAGTACTATAAATATTTTATGCATACATTAAAATTCCGTTTCCCATTAAGGGGGATATTCAAGCTGGTACGCTGAACTGAACAGATATCTATGATTGGCAGCTCCAGAATTAGAGCTGGGATTCAATGTCGGCCATTGGTTATTTAGACATATTCATTTTTAATATTTCCGATTCGAGGGGAAAATCGTATATTTCTGTTTCTTAGGTCCGACATAATGAACAAATAACAATATGCAAATTTTGTTTTCTTTGGGTTTTTTTAGGGGGGGTTCTACAGAAGGATGCTGGGAATATCATGGACCGAGCATGTGAGCAATGATGAGGCTTTGGAAAGAATGGCAACGAAAGGAAAATTAATAGTGAGCATCAGGAAGAGACAATTGAAGTTCCTGGGACATGCTATGAGAAAGGAGGCTTGGAAAACTTAATACTGACTGACCAGAGACAGAGGAAGGCAGTGGATAACCTATTTGAAGGGCCTGAGCAGGTGGATGGCAGAACGGTGGTTGCATGGTGTAACAGGAGAAAGTATGCTCAACGACACCACCTATAGGGAGAGGTAGAAAGCCATGATCGCCTAGGTCCTGAAAGGACAGGGCACATGGAAGAAGAAGAATGTTGATATTCACTTTAAAAGGAAAATGTTTTAGACATTATAATAGATATGAAAACATAAAGAGTTCCCTGCTGGTGCTCTTTTTTTTTCACGGTTTGAAACGGTAAGTTCCAAAAAAGAAAATACTCTAAGAGAAATAAATGCGCCAAGGGAAACTGATTAAATTGCAGAAACTAAAATGCGATGTTTAATGATAGAAAAACAACAATAATAATAAGATAAATATAAAACTCGTAAAAAATTATATAATGGTTAAAATGTTCATCATCAAAATATTCATTAATAAGCATTATTCATTAACAAATTCATTAAACATTAAAATTCATTAAAATTCATTAAAATTCATCATCAAAATATTCATTAATAAGCATTATTCATTAAAAAATTCATTAAACATTAAAATTCATTAAAATTCATTAAAATTCATCATCAAAATATTCATTAATTAGCAGAATAACTCGTAAAAAATTATATAATGGTTAAAATGTTCATCATCAAAATATTCATTAATAAGCATTATTCATTAAAAAATTCATTAAACATTAAAATTCATTAAAATTCATTAAAATTCATCATCAAAATATTCATTAATAAGCAGAATAACGATTAAGTAAATACAAGTTAATGCCTAAGTACAAGAGAAAATATTCCGTGTGAATGTGGGAGAAAGAGTTTCGGAAATCAAACAATGAAGAAGATGAATTTGAAGAAAAACAGAATAACGAAAAAGAAAAAACTGAAAATAATTTTTTTCAGAAGAATCATTTAAAAGAGGAGGGGAGTTTGAATAAAATAAATTTTAAGTATGAGAAAAAGAATTTGATACTGCAGATAAAGAAAAATAATAAAAAACACATATGAAGAAGAAAAAAACTGAATGAAAAAATGTGAAGATTAATCCAAAAATGAAAAACATTTGAAGAAAGTTTTGAAGGATAGAAGAACGTAAGGCGAAGGATTTCATAAAAGAGGAGAATTTGAAGTATAGAAGAATTTTTTTCATTAAGAAGAAAAGGAATTTGCTGATTTAACAAAAAGAATAATATCACGAAGAGGATAAATTTGGTGACGTAAAGCTTATTCGGGAAAGAAAAAGAATTCGATGAGATTTATTAATTTGAAGGTAAGACGCCGAATTTCAACAACAAGAAGAATTTACTGACTTTGAATAATTTAAAGAAATTAATAAGGATTTGATAACGTTGACGAATTTGAAGGAAAGCGAAAGCATTTCAAGAAGTAATAAAATTTGATGACGTTGGAGTATGAGAATGAGAGAAGAAGAATTTTATGAAGAACAAGAATTTGTTGACTTTGATTTAATTAAATGAAATGTAAAGAATTTTAAGACATCGGAGAATATGCAGGAAAGACAATGAATTTCATGGCGATAAAGAATTTAAAAAAGGAAAAAATTTCACGAAGAAGAAGAATGCAGTAATTTGAAAAATTTCCTAGGAAAGAAGAATAATTTCATGACAGTGAAGGATTTGAAAGAAAGACGAAAAATATCACCGAGAAGAAAAATGTGATGAGGTTGAAATATTCGAATAAAAGAAGTAGAATTTCAGGAAGAAGAAGATTAGAAGAAGAACAAGTAGGAGGAGAAGAAGAAGGACAAGGAAGAGGAGAAGATAAAGAAGAAGGAAGTGAAGAAGCAGAGGAGGTGAAGAACTAAGAGAAGGATAAAAGGAACAAGGAGGAGAAGAAGAACAAGAAAGACAAGAAGAAGATGAGAAGAAGGAAGAAAAATAAACGAGAACAAGAAGGAGAAAAAGAAAAAGAAGAAGAAGAAAGATGAAGAAGAAGGAGGAGAATAAGATTTTGAAAGAATCACAATGCACTTCATAAAGAAGAAAAATTTCATAATTTTGATGTTTGTGATGGTAAAAACAATAATTTCATGTTGTTGAAGAATCTGCAAGAAAGACGAACAATTTCACGAAGATGAATTTGATGACTTTGACAAATATGAAAGAAAGGAGGAAAATTCTATATCACTGGTGTATTTAAAGAAAAGAAGACGAATTTAACGAATAATAAACATTTGATGATTTGATAAATTTGTGGGAAAGAAGAATAATTTTACGAAGAAGAATAATTTGGTGACTTTAAAGAATTTGAAGGAAAAAAGCAGAATTCTATGACGTTGACATATTTGAAGGAAACAAGAAGAATTTCACGATTAAGAATAATGTGATGTTTTTAAGAAAAAACCTAAATGTAGAAGAATTTGAAGTTGAAGTAGAAGAATTTGATAACTTTTGTGCATAAGAAATAAAAAGACGAATTCAAAGAAAGGAAATAATTTAAGGAAGAAGGAGAAATTTTTAAAAAATTAATTAATTTTTAAAATGAGAAGTATTTGAAGAACAACTTGGGGACTTGGAAAAACTCACGAAGATAGAAGAATAATGTCAACAGTAAAAATAATTTGATGAACCTAATGAAAATAAACATTTAAGAATCCGTGAATGAAGAACATGACGACGATATAAAGGGAGTAGTATAAGAATTTAATGATTTTGCGACGAAGACGAACAAGGAGAAGGAAAAAATCAAGGAGGAACAAAGCGAAGAAGAAGATGAGAAGAATAAGGTGGAGGGGAAAAAGAACGGGGAGGAGGGGAAGAAGAACGGGGAGGAGGGGAAGATCACGGAAGAGGTAGTGAAGAATCAGATGAGAAGGAAAACAAGCGGGAGGAGAAGGAAAAGCAGGAGGAGAAGGAGGAGGAGACGACCAAGAACAAGAAGGAGAAGAAGATCAAGGTGGAGGAAGTGAAGAAGCAAATGAGAAGATGAACAAGGAGGAAAAAAAGATGAACAAGGAGGAGAAGTAGAAGAACAAGAAGAAGAAGAAGAAGAAGAAGAAGGAGGAGGAGGAGAACATCAAGGAGGAGAAGTAGAAGAAAAAGGAGGAGGAGAAGAAGGAGGAGGAGAACATCAAGGAGGAGAAGTAGAAGAAGAAGGAGGAGGATGAGAGGAAGAAGAAGGAGAAGAACAAGAAAACAAGGAGGAGAAAGTGAAGAAACAGATAAGAAGAAGAGCAAGTAAGAGGAGAAGATGAACAAGGAAAAAGAGAAGATAAAGAAGGAGGAAGTAAAGAAGAAGATGAGATGAAGAACTACGAGAAGGAGAAGAAGAACAAGGAAGAGGAGAAGAAGAACAAGGAAGAGGAGAAGAAGAACAAGAAAGACGAGAAGAAGAACAAGGAAGAGAAGAAGAAGAAGAACAAGGAAGAGGAGAAGAAGAACAAGAAAGACGAGAAGAACATGAGAAGAAGGAAGAGAAAAACAAGAACAAAAAAGAGAACAAGAAGAAAAAAAAGAAGAAGAAGAAGAAGAAGAAAGAGGAGAAGACGAAAGAGGAGAAGAAGAATGGGAAGAAGAAGAAAAATGAAAGGGAAAGTAAAGAAAAATAAGAGGATGAGGAGGAAAACGAGAATAAGAAAAAAGAAACAAGAGAAAACAAAGAAGAAAAAATGAATAAGAAAAAGAAATGTAGAATTCGAAAGAAAAACAACATTTAGGATGTAGACGAAGAAGAGGAAGAATAAGAAATTATATAAAAAGAATGTTTAAAAATTTCATATGGAAGCAAGAAAACGTCCTTGAAACGGAAACCTATATGATGAGTAAGAAAATCTATGCAGATAATATAAATCTGACAGTGAAAGAAAACTTGAAGATCCTACCAAAGAAACATGGATGGAAGAAGAAGAAGAAGAATCGGATGCCAAAATATTGCCAAAAATACCAAGAACAATGAGAGAATAATTGAAAAGAATATGGCTAAATAAAAAGTTAACCACAACAAATTGCAAAAGAAGACGGCATTAATTAACTTTCTCAAAGCGACCAAAATAAACTGGACTTCTTTACTTTTTACCTAGAATATCTGCTTTCTGAGTCTATTCACTTCAATTCCTATTTTCTTTCTGTCCAATCACAGACAACAACAACGAAGAAGAAGAAGTAATTGGAACGGAATTAGAACAGCCACATGACAAACACATCTGGCAGGTCAATATTAGAAATGAACGACTGCTTCTTTGATTTGTCAGCTTCCGAAAAATTCCGCAACCTCGTCTAAACTCTATAATTCAATATACTTACATAAATACACAAATGTGAATATATTTGTGTTCTTGTATGTATATCTGCGTGTTTGTGCGGCGTGTATGCGTGGGAGAGAGAGAAGCATAGAGTGAGAGATGGAGAGTGTTCTCAGCCTAACCATAAAGACAGTCCAAGAAATAACGGTCTTTGAAAATAGAAAAAAATATTATAGTTCACTGATACCCACTATACATGAAGTTACTCGTGCCACTAGATTAGTAACTAGGTTTCACACTTTTACTGTGAAACCAATAAATTGTAAACGCAAATTCTACTCCATCAGCTTCTTTTCTCGCACTTCCTGCCTGTGGAATTCCCTTCCCTTTACTTGCTTTCCCGACAGCTACAATCTTCAAGAATTCAAATGTAAAGTCAATAGTCATCTTCTATCTCACTAACCTGCATCCTCTCTCTCATGCTCCTTTCTCCGTCCACTCCACTCTCATCAGTATTCTCATCCTTCTCCTACCCACTTCCTGACACCCCCTGTAACCTGTCACTCTTTCTCGTAACTTTTCTCATATGTAAACCCCTGCAAAACCGTGGCAGTAAAATACCTTGCTTGAGGCTATATAATTATAAAAAAAAATTCTATACTATTATAATGTGGGTATAAAGTGGGGGATCAATTCTACATTACAATCAATATATAAATTGATCCCTCACTTTATAGCCATATTCATCCTTCTCCATCCACTCCACTCTCATCAGTATTCTCATCCTTCTACTACCCTCTTCCTGACACCATATGCAACATAACTTACTCATAACTTACCTCCTATGTAACCCCTGGGACGACGCGATTATAAAAAAACAAAAAAAGATACGGTCGGAAAATTTTCATCTCTTCCACGAAAACCTTGTCCAATTCCCAGATCCATTCAATGTAGCTTTACATTCATTACTAAACATTAGACTTACGAAAACATTATGTAGAAGATGCTGAAAAAATAGGTCGGTTCCTGGTACCACCCAGAATGTATTGAGTTTTTCAAGAGCCAGACCATGGCAAAATGGATGTACCATATTTGGATTGCACTAGCCCGGTCCTCACTCTTATGTCTTGATAGAGCTCGAAAGGCATTCGAAGCCTTTTAGATGATAAATTATTTTCCATTCTAATACTCCTTTCCCAAAGACCTATAATTGCAAGCCTTTCGCTTTTTTTCAAATTTGCCTATCGTCCGGTTCACATTTCTTTCTGGTCTTTAAACAGGTGTAGATGTTTAGATCTTGCTCCCTGCTTAGGACCAGTTTTCTAGTTTCATTCTAACATCATTTCATTATCATTCACTCTAGATTGCACCTTGTATTTTAGAGGCATTATCGCCTTGCTTGTAGTGAATTGGTTAAAAAGATGTTCAAACGTCGAAGTCGTTACTGAGTTTCATCATTTCAGACATTCATTGCTTCGACAGGCCTTGCTTTGGACACTGGAATTCTACTCCTTCAGCTTCTTTTCTCGCACTTCCCGCCTGTGGAACTCGCTTCCATATTCTTGCTTTCATGACGGCTACAACCTCCAGGAATTTAAACGCAATGTCAATACTCATCTATTAACTACTTGACTCTAGTTTTTTCACCACCCCGTATATCCTTTCCTTTCTCTCCACCATTGCAACTGTCATCACACCTGTATTCCCATCCTTCTCTTGCTCCTTTTTAGCTGGTTCGTCTTCCCCTTCACTCTCTTCTAACTAATCTTTTTACACTTATGTAGCCCCCTGCATATCAGTGGCGTTACCGCCTTGCTCGGGGTGATACGATTAAAAAAATCAATACAGATATCTTCGAAAGTTCTTTTTGAACCGTGATTATGAATGCGTCCCTGATCAGTATAATGTTAATCTCTTTAAGTCTAGGTTCAGCCGTGATGTGTATTACGTATTTTCATGACAGTATCCTCTTAATCTCACGTTGTAAAGCCTTACAGCAACCTAATTACGTAAACTTCTACCTTGAGTGATTTCTGGGCGTTTTACTGGGTGAACAGTTAGTGAAAAGATAATTTTCTCCAGCTTAATATTTTCTGTGTAATGACGACTTGAAGTTTTTTTTTTTATTCTACAAACTTACCAATTTGTATATTGGTAAATCATGTATTTATGTCCATTTGGTAATCAGAAAGAAATATTTTTTTTTTATTTTATTCAAATATGTTTTTATGATATTCTGAAGCCAATTTCTCTTTTGAATACTTAACATCTCAATGCGTTCAGATTATTTTTTATTCTTTTATGATCTATGCCTTCTCTCACCTACTTTATTTTGTTCATTTTTATTAATTTTATCTGAAGGCAACCATTACATGTTTGAAACGAAAAAAGTATCAGATATTTATTATCAAAAATATTTATTCTCAATAATGAGGGGCATTTCTGATTAGCATAATAAAGGCCCAAATTGCACAACAAATTATTAAAGATAATAATAAAATGAAAATAATAATAAAATAGAAAAAAAAACAAATATAAGAAACTGAAAAAGATTACAATTTATTTTATAAAAATGTAGACAAGAACTATATATAACTAGCAGTATAGCCTGGCGTTGCTCGGGTGTAATGAAAGCTTTACACCTAATCTAGGGTCCTGGAGCTCAGACTCAGCCTAAAGAATATTTGTGTGAAGTTTAGTGAGAATCGGATAAAAATTGTGGATTTGTATAAAAGATATACAGACAGATAAGCAGACACACACACAAACATCTTGCCTTGGAAATATATATATATTATCGATTTTCTGCACTATTATAAGAACTGCAACCTTGAAACTTCTGAATATCGTTTCTTATGTCTTTTTCTATGAATGTATCAAATTTGATGAAAATCGGAACACTCCTTCTATAACCCGATTTATTCTGTTATCGATTTTCGATATTTATCGAGGGTATCTCGACACAAAACCTATCTAAGAATACTCGCAGACGCTTATAGTACAACTGTGTAAATTTTCAAGAAAATCGGTTTAGCCGTTTCAAAGTCTATAGGTAACGGACACACACACACACATAAACACACACACAAACACATACACAGACAAAATTCCATTTATAAATAAGTTTAGATACACGACATAGAAATGTTGCTAAATACAGAGGATTTAAATTTCTCGAAAGTGCTTGATGAATTTAATTACTTTATATGCTCGTATATAAATCTTTTTTAATTTAAAGTGCCTACCATTAAATTTAATATATTTTGCGAAAATACATGGTTTTTTCACATAGTTTCTGTATAATGCGATTCTGGACAATACTAGTAGACCTACTGTGGTCAAGTATTGTAGTATTGATTCTGGATTTATTTTATAGCAAATAATTGGTCTTCATTCGTTTTTGTACAATAAAACCGAAAATGGTGAGAAAAATCATAGCATATTACAACGGTTGGCTGTTTTTTTTTCTTGTTTTTTTTTACCCAAATGTTGTTGGGCAATGTGCAATATTTCTGGACTATTTTTTTAGACTGATTCTGAAAAGCAAGTTCGTTTTGTCTTATCACAACCGATTTTCTTTGTACAGTAATATGATTTACTTAACCCTAGGACACTAACCATAAAACCACTACTAACCATGAGTATGTCAAACCTGATTTTGAAAACATCAAAAAAAAAATATATATATATATATATATATAAATCATTATTTGCAATATTTTACAAGCACACACTTTAAAAAATTGTACTTTGAGTTGACATTAGTAGGAACTGAAAAACATATTAATTAGGTAAGAAAATCAGGTTTTGAAAATTGCAATTAAAAATAGAAAATTTGCGCTGGATATATATATATTCTATTAAAGTTTCAGTCAGTCAGTTAAGTGCCATACGTGATACACGCTTAGGCGATCAGGTCTCAAAAGAGACATGAGGGGTTAAGCAGAAGATTTTCCCACAGTAGTTTGCTATTACATTCTGCGGTAGACTGGTTGCCAGCCAAGACTGTAGAACCCAATCTGTCCTGTTCTTTGATTCATAGCTAGAGGCGGAAGGGATGTATCATATTATTAAGTAGTAATTAGTGGGTGATCAGTTAATTACTTCATAGCAATATAAAACTGATCCCCCACTTTATGTCCAGTAGAAGCCTTAATCATATTTCCAACTATCATATTCAGTCAGTCAGTTAAGTGCCATACGTGATATACACGCTTGGGAGATCATGTCTAGAAAGAGGCATGACTGACTCGGCAGAAGATTATCCTGCTGTAGTTTGCTATTACATTCTGCGGTAGACTGGTTCCCAGCCAAGGCTATAGAACCCAATCTGTCCTGTTATTTAACCAATAACTGTCGGGAAGAGATAGATTAATGCCAAAGGTATTTGTGCGTAAATGTTGCCGACATTCACTGCACCACAGCGCATATCCTGAATGTGCGTTGTGATGCAGCGGATATCGACTCGAAACGAGAAATCGGGGAGCCGAGTTCGAATTCCTGTCGAATCCCTTGCATTAACTTATGCAGGAATCCGTCTCCTCCCTCCAGTTATGGGTTAAATAATAGAACAGATTGGGTTTTAAAACCTTGGTTGGAACCCAGTCTAAGCCACAAAGCAATGGCAACCTAATGTCTTCTCTTTCAAGACATGATCGCCCAAAGCGTGTATCACGTATGGCACTTAACTGACTGATTTTATAAGCCAAAGATAGAATGTTATTAGGATGCATTTGCTTCTATGATAAATCACTTCAAATTAAATCGAAACTTTCAAGTGTTTTAATTACATAATTATGTCCTGGAACTTCACAGTGAAATTAGATATTTTGGCTTAATTTTTTTTCAGAATTAACATAGAGAAATAGTTTAGAAACGTGTACTTATTGACCAACAGCATTTAAGTAAAAATGTCAACATTTAGAAAAAACAATGTCGATAGCAGACACAGAAAACGAAGCAAAAAGGTGTCTTTTAGAGTGAAGTACGAGAAAAGTAAAAGACAAGTTAAAGAAGGTGTGAAGGTCTCCGACCTTCTTCAAGTGATTGGAATTCCGAACTGAACCCTTTATTTCGATCACTGGGATAGGTTGTTCTAGTTCCATGTCATACCCCTTCTGGATATCTTAGTTTAAATCAACATTAAGTTTTGTTCACTACTAACCGGGTATAGGACTCTCAACTCCTTGGGTCAAGTCACCGGATCTAACCAATGCTTTTATCTATTGGGCCACGAATTTTAAGCATTTCTAGCCTTCAAAAACTACACGTGTATGATGCAAATATCTGTTTGCGTAAAATCTTATAATAAAATCTCAAACTATAGTCTACTAGCAATATAACCCGGCGTTGCTCGGGTGTAATGAACGCTTTAAAATTAATCCATGGTCCTGGAGCTCAGACTCTTTGGACGTTGGCATGAAAAACTAAAAAGCAATAGTTGTTTCGAGTTAAAGAGAAACTGTAGACTGAAAGAAAAATTAATGGATATAAATCAAATTTTGATTTCCTGGTATCGATATCAAATAAGTTATTTTCGTCGTAAACTGAATTTTAAAGGCTAAATAAATCCTCTGAGTAAATGGTATCATGGCTGAGACTAAGAACTACAATTATACCTACTTAGAGCCAAACCCGAAGCAAAAACTAAAATAAAAGGGCTGAAAAAATACAGACATACAGGCAGATAAACAGGCACACACATAAACATCTTGCCTTATATATATATATATATATATATATATATATATTATTGATTTTCTGCACTATTATAAGAACTGCAACCTTGAAACTTCTGAATATCGTTTATTATGTCTTTGTCTATGAGTGTATCAAATTTGATTAAAATCGGACCATCCTTCTATAACCCGATTTTTTCGATTATCGATTTTCGATATTTATTGGGGATACCTCGACACAAAGCCTAGCTAAGAACACTCGCAGACCCTTATCGTACAACTGTGTAAATTTTTAAGAAAATCGGTTCAGCCGTTTCGGAGTCAATAGGTAACGGACACACACACACACACAGACACACACACATACACACACACAGACAAAGGTTCCATTTATAAATAACTTTAGATCCGTGGAGATATGCGGCATTGAGAAACGGGAAAGTTGCTTTAGAAACAATGAAAATAGTGTTTGCACTTCAAATCCGTTTATATCTGAGTGAATACTCTATAATCCTTTAACAGATAAATAAAAAGCTTGAAGAAGCAGAAATGTTCTTTACACAGGCGGATGCTGGTAATAAGATGGACGTCTGGTAAAACAGTAAAACAATGACGTATATCACAGCGATGTATTCTGTATAATTTGCAAACCAATGTTGATGATCGACTTGAATATATAACGACGGACAATGTGTGTATAAAAATATACACAGTCTATTCTTTGCCATGTAACGATTGGTTGTACAGTGTTAGTCAGAAGAAACAGGCACACGCAAGAGAGTGATAGCTGGATTTGTCTTTCCTCGAGTTCTCTTCGCGTCCATAGTTTGTCTGCTGTCCCCTCTTTCCTTCGACCCGGGAAAACCCTGTCTCTATATATAAGTTTAGGTTCCGTCAAGTTTCTGTTGTCTTTGGCCTGTTCCATTTTGTGGTAAGCACATTATTGCTTATTTCGTTCTTCATTTTTTTTTTCAAACTGATGCAGTGCCTGTTTATTTCATTGTTTCTGACAATCAAAACACGTTTCTCGTCGGTTTACTAAAATATAATTCATTTCTCTATTCATTGTTTTATAAACAGAAATAATTTAACACAAAATATATTCAATTGTTTTTATTTCGTTAACCCGTGTTGTTTTTACAATACACTTTTTATTTTTGGTTTTGTATTCTATCTTCTACTGAAATCATCGCGTGTCCTTTTGCACTTTCGAGAGGACTGAACTCTTTTCAAATTCAATTATATTCTGTTGGTCCTTAGAATATATCACAGTCGAGTTACCTAAGTTTAAGTTAAAGAAAAACAAGTACAAACCTTATATTGACAATGACAAAGTGACATAGGAAATTTTTTGTCTACATGGCAAAAATGAAGGTGTTGGAAAATTTCACACTCGCAGTAAACATGGATCTGTTATATAATTTGGAAAACAGCTATGATGATCGTCTTGACAGACATTGAGGTGACACTGGTATAGGGTAAGAGAGTAACCCGAGCGAGATCGCGCACACAGAAGAGTTTTCGGGGAATCGTTAGCAAGTCTCTGCTTCTTCAGTCAGGGAGGATCTCTCTTCTCTCTTCTCTGTATAAACCCCAGACATATAATCCGAAATTTCTACGTATTTTTCATTTTTTGGGCTGTCGCTTAATTGATGTCATCTATGGCCAGATACATTTGTCAATCATCTTCACCTTGTCACCTGAGTTTTCTGATTTTCATGTTACACCCGGCCACCAACATTTACTGCCGGATATTTTTGTCAATCATACTTTTGCTGGACAAAGTAATATATTACAGAAGGCAAGCAGAACGATAAGTTTGTGTGGGTTGATGGCAGAACGGTGTGTGCAAAATGACAAAACTTAGTAAGGGCTACAAAGGACACTATACTCTGAAGAGTCACGGTTGCAAACGTACAAAAGGTACATGAAACAGAAGAAAGTATAATAAATACCAGTTTTATTGAGAAGACTTTATTAAAATAGGTTGTGCGTTGTGGTGCAGTACATATCGGCTCGGAACGAAAAAATGGAGAAGATGAATTAATTGCACTTACTTATACGCAAATACCCTTGGAAAAGGTATTAATCCATCTCTTTTTTTATCTAGCTAATGGGTTAAATAGCGAGTTAGATTGGGTTCTACGGCCTTGGTTGGCAACCAGTCTACGGCAGAGAGTAATGGCATCTTACCGCCGGAAATTCTTCTGCCTGGTCATCCATGTCTCGAAAGAGACATGATTGCCCATACGTTTATCAATTATGGTGCTTCACAATTTTCTGTCTTTTATACATCTCAAGTCGTCGGGTATGTATGAATTTTCTAAGATATCGTTTTATGTCCTAGAAATTCCAAATGTGTCTTTTTGATGTTAAATATAAATATTATTTTCGGTTTCATTTTATCTAAATAAATAGATTTATGTTTGGCGAAATATCAATAATGACACTTTCAAGAAATGTCATCTTAGTACGTTACTTTCTTTCTTAATAAGTGCATCACTTTTAGATCAAACTTGGGGTGACATTATTTTTGGATATAAATAATGTATATGGCGAATTGTTACGAATTTGATCACCCCAAAGTTCTTAAATATGATCTATTTAATTTCTTGAAGTTTCACCAATATATAGTAATGAACAGTTGTTACAGTTTATCCTATATGTGCCTGCTTCAGTACTATTGTTTGGTTTTGGTCATGATAAAATAAACGGCAGAGGATGTGCGATTATAATCTTGAACTTCGAAGGATAGTTCATGCCAAAAAATCTCCACAGGCCAAGGGAGTGCGACTATTTTCCCTACAATAAATCCATACACGGTGTTTGATATGAAAATTCACCCCGATCCACTAATGTATTGCAAGACCTTCTCGTGACCCAGCAGACAACTATGAATGAATTTAAAAAAAAGAGCAGGATTCGTGAGAGAGTAGATAGAAGTTTAAAAGTATTTTTTTCCTTACCGTTCACTAAAGACAGACTTCGGTATCTGTATACTTGAAGAGCAGAATTACTGCTGCACTTACCGAAAGTAAATTGCATTCGAAGAGATGAATATCTGGCATTTGCTGCGTGGAAAATGACTGCTGGCTCGGTTTTTCTTTCGTCACGTTCAAAGCGACGACATATCTGTTGCCGGCGTTTGGAAATTTAATATTTGAACGACTGCCAAGTCAAAGAATAATTTCGAAAATCTCATGTATAAAGGCCCTTCCCAAATACACACACAACTACAGTATAATTTTGAATAAATATTAAAAAATTGACAAAACATAGAAAGTTTTGAATTTTACTCATAAGCGCATCAGATATAAGAGCATCTAGAGTCACCGCTAAGAGTTATCTGTCATTACTAATTATGCAGTAAACTGAGTATATATATATATATATATATATATATATATATATATATATATATATATATATATATATATATATAACGTAGAATACTTGGTATATTAGCCACGTAAATTCCGATAGAGACGAACTCAAAAGAACTCAATGTTAAATTCATTTATTTTATTTAACGAAGTAATATAATTTAGAAAACATTTGGAATTCTACAATTTCATGGGCAACACATATTTCGCAGCTAATGATGATGACCTCCCGGCTTGTCAGACCCAAATGATTAACAGTTAATCTTAAAAATATCCCCAAAACACAGTATTCTATATTATTTTAAATAATATTAATAGTAGTTATTTTTTTAATTTGTATTAAATTACGATTTACAATTTATTTTTTACTGTAAATATATCCCAATATATTTTAAACTAAATTTCAATGTTAAATTTCCACGTCATATTTTTCGAAGAAAGCAGAAGTGTTGATATAGACGCTGTGTTGATACTTGACAACATTCATTTCTCTGTATAGTGCTTGTTTTCTTTCTATTTCTCTTTCTTTCTTTTTTCTCTTCTTTCCATTTATCAATTGTCTATTTTTTTTATCTCTTTGGGGTTATTTTGAATGAGCGAGGAATTATCTTTTGTAAATAACCGTTACAAATGTCTATTCTAAATATGGACATGTGAGCGTTGGCGTTTAATGTTTTTGGGGGGATATTTTGAAGATTGACTCTTGTATCATTTGAGTCTGACGAGCCGTAAGGTCATCTTTATTCGCGACGAAGTATGTATTACCCATGAAATTGTAGAATATCAAAAAAGATTTCAAATATATATATATATATATAAACTTATTTATAAATGGAACTTTGTCTGTGTGTGTGTGTCCGTTACCTATAGACTCCGAAACGGCTGAACCGATTTTCTTGAAAATTTACACAGCTGTACTATAAGCAACTGCGAGTGTTCTTAGCTAGGTTTTGTGTTGAGGTACCCTCGATAAATATCAAAAAATCGATAATCGAAAAAATCCGGTTATAAAAGGAGTGGTCCGATTTTAATCAAATTTGATACACTCATAGATAAAGACATAAGAAACGATATTCAAAAGTTTCAAGGTTGTGGTTCTTAGAATAGTGAATAAAATCGATAATATATATGTATATTATCGATTTTATGCACTATAAAGGACATACAGACAGATAAACAGACGCACGCACAAACATCATGCCTTTTATCTATATATAAAAGGCATGATATTTGTGTGTGCGTGTGTTTATCTGTCTGTAAGTTCTTTATACAAATCCACAATTTTTATCCGATTCTCACCCAACTTCACACAAATATTCTTTAGGCGGAGTCTGAGCTCCAGGACCATGGATTAGTTTTAAAGCTTTCATTACACCCGAGCAACGCCGGGCTATACTGCTAGTATATATATATATATATATATATATATATATATATATATATATATATAGTGATGATCATCCACGTATACTGTCTTAATATGTATAGGAAAGAATATTAATAAAAAGTTTTGAATTTAAAAATGTACTTTTTTTTAACAGTATTTGTTTATTTTTATTATATTTTATATTTCAGACCGCCCTCGGTCCTTCATCAGAAACAAGTGATTTTTAAATTTGAATTAGAAACGTATTTCACGATAGCGTCCGGATATTTTTTGTTTACATCACGTGGTGTGTTTGTTCACAACATGCGGCACGTCCGTAATTTTAAATTCAACAACAAACACTATTTACAGATTAGTGGCACAGCAATGGGCACGAAAATGGCACCTAGTTATGCCAATATATTTATGCATATTTTAGAAAAAAAGATACTAGACAGTTCACAATACAAACCATCACATTATTTTAGATACATTGATGATATTTTCTTAATATGGACTCATGGATTAGAAAAATTAAAAAACTTCTTCACTTTCTGCAACAACTTCCACAATACAATCAAATTTACCATGGAGTACTCATACACATCCGTCCCTTTCTTAGACGTCATGATAAAATTAAATAAACATACACTTTCCACCAGTCTATACAACAAACCCACAAACCAACATAAATTCCTACACTTTAACAGTTGTCATCCCCTCAAATTAAAAAAATCTATCGTATACAGCTCATTTATTAGAATAAAACGCATTTGCTCAGACCATCCAAATTTTCTAAACAACATTAACAACCTAACAAAACAGTTTCTAAAATGTAAATATCCAATAAAAATAATAAAGGAAGCACTACATAAAACCATCCACATAGACCGTAGCACACTTCTCACATACAAAAAACGAAAAGATAACAACCGAATTCCCATGGTTTTTAACCAGAATCAATATTCCTACACACTTATCAAAAATTTAAAAAATGATTACAGGAATCTCCAATCAAACAAAAACATCAAAGACATTTTCGATAAACCACCCATAAATGCAAAGAAACAAACACCCAACCTATCAACTATCCTCACTTCTAACAAATATTTAAATAATACAAACCTATCAGGGAATTTAAAATGTGGAAAGCCTCGCTGTTTAATTTGTAAACATTTAATAACAGACAAAACATTCTCTGTACCCAACACCAAAATAAAATTACACCCACCAAACCTTACTTGTGACAGCGAAAACATCATATACTTTATCTTCTGCTCAATTTGCCCCAACAGTGGATATATCGGCGAATCCGGTAAAAGCTTTAGATTTCGCTTCAATAATCACAAACTAAATATACGACAAAAAAATGTATACTCCCCAATTGCAGCCCATTTTAATCAACCTGATCATACTTTAGAAAATTGCAAATGTTTACTAATAGACTCCAATTTTAGTTCTACATACACACGCAGAAAGAAAGAAAAATACTGGATTTTAAAATTAAATACACACAAGCTAGGGTTAAATAGGGACTTAGGTGTGTTGAATCTTTACAAATATTTCAATAGCTAAAAAATTTTTTTCAGATATTCCAAGAAATTTTTATCTAAAACAAAGAGACTTTCTCTACGGACGTGCCGCATGTTGTGAACAAACACACCACGTGATGTAAACAAAAAATATCCGGACGCTATCGTGAAATACGTTTCTAATTCAAATTTAAAAATCACTTGTTTCTGATGAAGGACCGAGGGCGGTCTGAAATATAAAATATAATAAAAATAAACAAATACTGTTCAAAAAAAGTACATTTTTAAATTCAAAACTTTTTATTAATATTCTTTCCTATATATATATATATATATATAATATAGATAAAGTGCATTTTGAATTTAAATTTTATAGCGCTATTTTCCTACATCGAGCAACATTTTATGAGATCACATGGTGGCTTCCCCTATGTGGATGGGGGTCGCAGGTTCGAATCCTCCCGAATGACACACATTTTCGTAACAAAAATTCATCGTAAATAATCAGACCGGTAGAAATAAATATATAATAATATTTGATTATAAACAGAATATCTACTTAAATACAAGTATCGATCAAAAAATAATTTTCAAACAAATCATTTCAAATATATATATATATATATATATATATATATGTGTGTGTGTGTGTGTGTGTGTGTGTGTGTGTGTTTACTCAATTGATTCTGCCGACAAGAACGATTCTATATGATTTTATACAGTTTTTCTAACGCACACACACACATACACGCCCCATATATATATATATATATATATATATATATATATTGTAACTAAGTTTCATCATTGGGAGAAGTAAAGGTTTGTAATCATTCTCTGTTTATATTTGGTTCGTTTTTGTTGTGGGGGCTGGTTGGGGTTATTGGCAATTAAATGAATGTATTTCTCATTTTGAGCATTATAGACTTTTGAAGAATCTGGTGCGTAAGTGTGAAATTGTTGACTAATTGTATTATCTGTTGGAATGTACGTTTTGTCGGTCGGTGGGGTATATCTTTTGGTTAGAGTTTATAAGAGGGCAGCGTGTTGAGTTGTAATTGTTATGGTTGGCTATCGTCTAATTGATTGATGTCTGCTGTTAGCGGACCTAGTTAATGTATTCATTTTGATCCTGTATCTAGGTTTTCACATAGATAGATAGATAGATAGATAGATAGATAGATAGATAGATAGATATTGTAGAAATCAAATAACTTGCCTTCTAACATAGCTGCTTTCTTTTTGTCCCCTTGAAGTAATCTTCCTCATTCATAGAAGAGTATCTAATTCAGCAGGTTGGTTAGTCCATTTTACTATAATAGACCTGCCCAACACATTTGCATGAATGGATTCTATTCATTCATATATATATATATATTCGTTAGATCACTCAATAGATTTTACTTTCATTTGGAGTGACTACATCAATCTACTTTGTCAAATCACTTGCTGTTAACGAACATCCAACGGTATCTGATGATTGGTAAGAACTCCTTATGAAAATTGGTATTAAAGTTTTTGTTTTCCACCGTTACTGATGAAGCGAGAACTTTCTCGCTGAAATGGCCATCCAACGAAATTAAATTTTGAAAGAATTTAATTACTTATATATATATATAAATTAATTAAAATCTTTCGAAATCTGTTATATATATATCATGGTTTCTCCCATCGTTTTCATGATGGCCCGTATGATGGCTGATAAAACATTACAGCCATGTTCGCAAATATAATCGTGAAAGTCTGTGCAGAATTAAACAGACATCTTGGAAGAAACAAATGACCAGAACTAATGCTTATATTGTATTACAAGGTCTTTTGAATTCAAAGATTTCTTTCACATACACAGTTTACCAACCAAGGTCATAGGTACTAGTCTGTCCTGCTATACACCCATAGCTAAACGGAGAAATATCTATCTATCTATCTATCTATCTATCTATCTATCTATCTATCTATCTATCTATCTATCTATCTATGTTCGTTATCTATCTATCTATCTATCTATCTATCTATCTATCTATCTATCTATCTATCTATCTATCTATGCAGGAAGCTGTCTTTCATTTATGTTTCGCTAAATTTCGTGAACATAGAATATATTTTTTATTTAATATTTTAGCTTCTATTTTTCCCCCAAAAAAATACGAAATTCCTAAATGTTGGAGGAAATTATTAAAACTCAAAATCAGTGAAGTATTTTCAAAATTGTTATGTCCCTTACCGGCTGATCCGTAACAGTGGCGTCGCTGGTAAATCTCAAACATTCTAACAGCCACATGTCACAAACATGAAAATACGTATCAAAATATTTTTATTTACATATAAACACGGCGTGGAAAAATAATGGAAACACTTCAAACAAATGTATTTTAATATTGATTAGGACCACCTTGGGCAGTAATTACAGCTTGAATTCTACCTGTGATCGACTCATAGAAAATTTCAATTGTTTTCAGATGAAGTTTTATCCATTCTTCAGCTCAAATAATCTCTAATTTATTCACTGATGATGGCGAAGGTGTTGTGGGTCTTCGTCGTCAATTTGTTGTGAAGTTGTGGCGAAACTTCACCGCAAAGTTGTAGTGACCAGTTTCTACCGCAAGTAAGACAAGAAACACGGGAGGTAGGTTAAAAACAGTATATTAGCATAACAAGAAACACGATATTCAAAGCAAATGTTATTAAAAAGTAAGTAGAAATATGTCTTAAGGTATTATTACGTGGCTTGTTGCCTATTAACAGTCGTTAACTGCTCTCATCAACTGCTGTACTTGACTGCCTTCGTTCACTGCCCTCTTGAAATTCACGCAGGTAATTACATATAACAAGAGGTAGAGATCATTCCTCGTAGAAGTGAACTATAACAGAAGTATATCGACTACTCACTTGTTTATTTTTAAATGAATCATAAATGTTCAATAATCTTGCGACCTGAGGAACTGTGGTAGCCAGATAAGTCGTTCTACTTCACTAGAATGTTCATTGTGCTATTCAGATACAACTTTAGCAGCATAAAAATGTGCATTATCATCCTGAAAACTGCAGAAACTGTGCCTGAAGCATATGATAAAGTTGATCATATAAAATTCTTAAATTATTCTGACTGTAGATGTTAATAAATTTAACATTATCTGTAAGAAAACAACAATTTTGATTTAAAAAACAAATTGGATCAATAAACATAAAAGACAAAGCTTTTGACAGTTTAATGATGTTCTGATGATAGTAGGTGCTTCTATTATTTTGCTAAACCCATGTACACTAGGTATATTTGTGCAATTTATATCAAGAAAACAAACCCTCACGGGCAAATACACAAAGCACTGACACTTCTCTGTCTGTCTGTCTGTCTGTCTGTCTCTCTCTCTCTCTCTCTGTATATATATATACATGGGAATAATAAATGGGAAATAAACTATTGAATATATATCCAGTTTGGTATTTTTTTCTTTTTATAAAGTGATCAATACATATGTAGATCCTTTATAGAGATATCGTTATTATTAGTGCTATATTATCGACTGCAACTCAAAAGATTTCAGGTTTGTGTGCCAAGTGCATCATTCTCAGGCAGTCACTCTCTCTCTCTCTCTCTCTCTCTCTCTCTCTATATATATATATATATATATATATATATATATGGCAAAAGAGAATGATGAGTGGATTTTTTCATTCAATTGTGGCACAGGTAGGAAACCAGTGGTGCGTTAAGTAAGACGAATCGGATCTATTTATATGTTAATAAAGAATATATTTCTCAGTTGTGGGACGCACACATTTCTACTTGCTTAATTCTTCAAGTCATTATATTTTGCAAAATGTTCTTCGAAATGGCCTCTCTACCCGAACACAATCCAGATTGAATTTCTCTTTGAGTTAAATTCTTTGTTAAAATAATGCTCCAGTTATCTTAACTAATCATCTTAAAAAAAAAAACGAAATATGTAAATGTTTTGACAAATACTTAGTAGATGTTTAATTTCAACAGTCGGGTTGATTTGATCGTTTTTATTCTATACATATGTAAGTATATACAGGCGTATTGTGGAGCAGTTGATATCTGGTGGGAACGGGAATTTGTAGAGCCGAGTTGAAATTCAGGTTGAATTGATGGCATTCCACCCAAATACTCTTGGGAAACTTATTAATCCGTCTTTTCCCCCAACTATAGAACATAATTTGGTTTTATAGCCTTGGTTGGCAACAAAGATGGCAATACTTGTGAGTAGAGCGTAACGTGAGAGTGTAGCGAGAAGGATGAAGAACTAGAACAAGATGGCGGGGAAAGGATAAAAGAATACTACTATATCAATAGCTATATAAAAAAATATATAAACGTGATTATAATTATACCCGCCTCGAAAACCTTCCTCGAAAATTATCGAATGAAGGAAAAAAATGGTTGTAAAAAAAGAAATAGTTGAGGGCATGAAAGTCAATCAAAAGTGTTCGGGCCGAAATTAGCACGAAGCTCAAAGAAAAAACCCGACAAGTGTAATCATCAAAAAGAAAGCGCTCAATACAAAGGTAGAGTAAACTAAATAGCATCTAATGAGCCAGACAAAACTACCTAAGTTTCTCCTAAAGGGATCGTCAGGGAAAACCAGCTTTCTTGACGATCCGTTTAGGAAAGCCGTACACTCCACACGTTATATATATATATATATATATATATATATATATATATATATAATCATACACTAGTTATATATATATATATATATATATATATATATATATATATATATATATATAGTTTGTAAGCCTGACCACCAGTTACTTTTGCAACTCTGAGGTGAGCAAGTTCATTTTTCAATTCTTTCACTTGTGTTTTCAATTCATTCTTTCGCTTTCCGTGAAAATTCTTGGCTTTAACTTTAGCCATCTTATTTAAAGTTGCAATATATATAAATCCATGCTCTCTCTCTCTCTCTCTCGCTCTATATATGTATATATATATATTTACATATGAAGCCATACACTCGTTAAATATATATATAAAGCCATATAGTCATTATATATATATACATATAAAGTCATACATTCTCTCTTTCTCTCTCTCTCTCTCTATATATATATCTATATCTATATATAAAGACATACTCTCGTTATATATATATAACGCTATACACTCGTTATATATATATATATATATATATATATAAAGCCATATACTCGTTATATATATATATATATGTTCTAAAACATGATTTATAATAAATATTCAGAGCTCTATACATCATATATCGAGCACTGTTTTAAATTAATGTTTTGGACGGTGAAAAAAATTATTTCTTCGGTCTCTACTCACTCGGATGTATATATATATATATATATATATATATATATATCATACACGCGTATATATATATATATACTATACATGCGTATATATATATATATATATATATATATATAACGCGTGTATGGTTTTCTTACCAGGAAGACCGTGTTCGACTCACCCTATGGTCAATTTGTCAGGACGGTGACTTCTTAATGTCATTGCCCTGGAAAAGGCATATTTGGAAAATACCTGAAAACTCTACCACGCCTTGGAAGTTAAATTTGCTAGACGATTCATTTTGAGGATCCGTCGATGTATATTCCAGCACGAAGTCACAGTTCATCGTGACCGAGGTTTCGAGCGTCCTGGTCTTGTTCAGACTGTTTTTACGCAAATGTTTTAGATTTTTTTAAAAATTGTCTTCATAATCATTTTTTGAGTCTTTATAGTCATTTTGTGAATCTTTTTTCATGAAACACTTTTCTTATTTTTGTAAAATATTTTCATAAGTTTTTATAACTTTATATGGTCATCATTGCCGGTATCTTTAATGTTTGAATGGCTTTGCTTCGGGAAACACATATGTAATCGGAGATTTTTAAGAATAATATTAGCTGGAGTGAAAGGCTTGTCACATTTGAAAATGTAATGAAAAAAATGTTCTTTTGCTCTTAATGAAAATAAGATTAATTTTAATTATCTATAAAATAGACTCATCTATTGGCAAATGTTTTATCTCCTAAGTTTAAAATTAAGTTTAACATTTATTATGTTAGAATACAAAGTATCACTTGATATCAGTTTCGACATCTAAAAATTAATGAAGAGTCTAAAAATGTTTTAATAATCTGAAGAGTTGATAAATGGATTACTGTTTAGAGATTAAGGAGAATGAGGTAAAACCCTCATATTTAGTTACATTATATTTTTCGTGGGGAATAGAGACATTGTGATTAAACAATATTTTAGCTTCTATTTTTATAACTGCAAGGTATGCAGATGATACAGTACTGATTGCAGACACGGAAAGGAAACTACAAAACCATCTACAGAAGGTAGCGGTGGAGAGTGACAAAAAATGAATAAACTTTAAGAAAACTGAGTGCATGGTCATCAGCAAAAGATACAACCCAAAATGCCAAATAGAGTTGGGAGATACCAGAATCAAGCAAGTACAAAAATTTAAATACCTAGGAAGTGTTTTAACAGGAGATGGAAAGTCCGACACGGAGATCCGAAGGCGAATTGGCATGGCAAAGGACGCGTTCCAGAAGTTGAGCAAAATACTAACACACAGGAAAATCTCAATAGAAACAAAAAAAAGAGTGCTGGACTGCTATGTGATGTCAGTTCTTCAATACGGCAGTGAATGCTGGACAATATCATCGAAAATGAGGACAAAACTGGAAGCAGCCGAAATGTGGTTCTACAGAAGGATGCTACGGATATCGTGGACTGAGCATGCAAGCAACGATGAGGTGTTAGAAAGAATGGCAACAAAAAGGAAATTGATACTGAGCATCAGGAAGAGACAACTGAAGTTTCTAGGACACGAAATGAGGAAGGAGAGCCTGGAGAACCTGATACTGATTGGTCAGATAGAAGGAAGGAGAGACAGAGGAAGGCAGCGGATAACATATTTGCAGGGCCTGATCAGGTGGATGACTGAATGGGTGTTGCCAGGAGCAACAGGATCAAACATACTAAGGGCCACAAGGGATAGGGAGACATGGAGAACCATGATCGCCTACATCGCGAAGGTACAGGGCACATAGAAGAATGCTTGTGAATATTTAATTACGTTTTTAATTGTTTTGTTTTTAGTTTTTACAAGCTCTTGTGATAGCTGATTATTTGTGAATTAGTAAGTTTAACAGCATACCAACCTCTGTCGGTTATTTAATGCCAAAAAGGTGGAGTTTTATGGTATTTCCTTTAATGTTCGGTTATAGAGAGAAGTCTAATTTAGTCAGATTTTAACGAAAATTTTGTTTTCATTCCTTTTTATTTTAGAAAACTGAAAATATATTCTATTTTTTTATTCAAAAATGTTTTGCTGAGATTTTTTCCTTCGTGTTATGGTAAAAAATTTTCTTCAAAAATGTATATTTTTCTATAAAAGTATATTTTTATGTATATATATATATTTCTATAAAGCATTTTTATACTTAACTATTTGCCCATAGCTGGGAACCTAACAGGTGCTTCCATTTCGGGTCAGGGTGGACCTGGGAACAACAGCAATTAAGAGGTGGTTCCATGCTCCTGAAAATCTCCCAATCAGAGGCCTTGATGCCGGATGCAGTTTACCGTCATGTCAGGACCAGCTGATTATTTGTGATTGTAAGATTATATAGACCATTTGGGTGAATCCATTCATTCTCTCAACCAACTATAGGTTAAATAACTGAAAAGACTGGACTGTCTAGGCGTTTTATATAACCAGTATAGTAGAACAACTACTCTGAATTCAAAACTTTATGTAATGGTCGTTACTCATATACTTGAACTGAACTGAAATTCGCTCAACACAGTTGGCTGTACGGCTGTTAAACGAAGGTAATGCCCATCAGCTTGATTGGAAACAAGCAATCATGCCGAAGACGAGATGTCACACTAATTATCTGAACCTGTCAAGCTTAATTTTGGACGTCATCTATTTGTTTGATTGCTGGTATAATTTTTTATTATATAAGAATTGTACAAAGGTTTTTACTCCCGAGCATTTCTAGCTATAATTTTAGCCAGTATCAAGAATTAATTTTGTTTTACTTGCAAAAATAACATGTGTAAATTTTATGCATATAGAGTCTTGTATGTGTTAAGTTCCGAACATGGTAAGCACATTGTTACCGTTTTCATAATTGATGGTTTTAATTGTAAGATTTCTCTATTTTATTAGTAATGTCTTCATTTTTTAAAAATGTTTCTTTGCATGCGGATGAGGCTATTATGTATGTATTATCAAGGAGGATATCACGGATAGAAACTGGAAGATCTCGATGTCTGTTTAAATGAAATCGGATAGAAAAGCATTGAGAAATGGCAACGTCAAACTTCTCGTCAGTTTTGTGATGTTTTACCAACACATGAAAAAATTAATGAATTATATAAATATATATATATATAAGTAATTAAGCTGAGCTAGAGCCAACGGACCTACCAAGGTTTAACCAAATGGATCGTCCGGGAAAGTTGGTTTTTTTGAGACGTGTTCAAAGATAAATTTAGAGTTATATATATATATATATATATACGTAAAAAAATCACAAGATCGCCAAAACCTACCGCGGTTTCACACAACGGCTCGTCAGTTTTTGCCCTGACGAGCCGTTGTGTGAAACCGCGGTAGGTTTTGGCGATCTTGTGATTTTTTTACGTGTCTTTGCTCTACATTGCTTCCTCTTTGTTTAGTTCTGTATCGAGCACTTTTTCTTTCTTTGTGGTTGGTTCCGTTTGGGTTTTTTTTCTTTACTGCAGGGTATTGTATGTATTGTCTGTATTCCGCAGTTTTCTTTTTTTTTCCCACTCTTGTCCAACGCCTTATAGCGACGGACAAAAACGGAGTTAGATTCTGTGTTATTTGTTGTCCTCAAAGTTTATTTTCGTATAATTTTAGGATTTAGATACTTACAGAGTCGGTCTTGTTAACATATATATATATATATATATATATATATATATATATATATATATATAAATTATATTTCGACGCTACCTGTGTTTTAACACTTGATAAAACACACATAGATACATTAGTAATATAACATATATTTGATATAACATATTTATGTTATAAATTCTAAATAAATATTATATATATATATATATATATATATATATATATATATATATATATCGTATAGCTGTGGATAATGTGTTCATTTTAAATGCCAATAATAAAAATATTACTATAAATATTGCTATAATACGTACCGAACACATTTAAAAAGGTAAATGCTACGAACTCTGGATAGTTATACTAGTATTTCTTACTATTACTATGATACGTTTATATATATATATATATATATATATATATATATATATATATATATATATATATTAATACCTATACATATTATCCTATTCCACTTGAAAATTGCTGAAATGCATGAAACTCCGAGTGGTGAGTAAAACATAGGATGATAAATACTTTTAATACATTTTTTTCCCTGTTATGAAACATTGGGCACTGTATCATTCACAGCTGATTAATATTTATAGATTGATATGCGTACACGTGTATAGACACATAGATATTTACATTTCTAATTTACCTCCTTATCTCAACTTATTACAAATGCCGAAATAAATTCTGGATTTATAACTTTTTAATTATGTGTGAATTTGTGTCTATATATTGCTCTGGATAATATCCATTGAGTTTTCTATTTTTATCTATTTAATATTTTGTAATAATAAGATAATAATTAGATATGTTTTTGTATTTTCTTTTCCGTTCTTAAGGTTTTACATTATTTCATATATATATATATATATATATATATATATATATATATATATATGGATATATATATATATGTGTGTGTGTGTGTGTTAGTACAACTTAGCCTTCACCTTTATATATATATATATATATATATATATATATATATATGTGTGTGTGTGTGTGTGTGTGTGTGTTTGTGTGCCTTAGTATAAGTGAGTTGACCTGATGGGGTCAAATAGACGCCTAGAATCAGGGAAAACCTTTTTTTCTTTCAGAGGTCATACCATCTAAGACAGTCAAAATAACGCATACTACCCATATTTGAACTGGACTCTCTCTCTCTCTCTCCCCTATTCCCTCCCATTTGTTCTTTTTGTTCTTTCCTTCCTCCTTCCCCTTACATTTATTGTCATTTATTTATTTGTTTGTAATCTTATGTTTATTATTATTATTTCTATTATGTTCTCTCTTCATTTTAAGAAAACGTTCATTCTGGCAGAAATTTTATGCCAGATGGAGGAAATATTGTATAAGAGTCTGATGATATGAGCTAGTTAAGCTCATTTAAATTAACTATAGCTTATAACTAATATGACGTGTTGAGTTTTCCTTTATAAACTATATATATATATATATATATATATATATATATATATATATATTGTGGATGTTAATCTTATTGATACGTGTACCGACCAGTTATAAATGCAGTCACCTAAATGGAAGATTTAACTGCATTTAACTGCCGTAATTTTGAATATTGTTTTCTCCACAAATGAGTTAATACCGTGGCAATAATTGCAATCATGACAGGTGTACGATAAATATGATACACTGATTTATTGATCCAATATGTTCATGGGAAAGAAATAATATAATCTTTTGTAATTAAGAAATAAGAAAAAAGAAAGAATAGACAAATAAAGAAGCAAATAAACAAGGGAATTAAAAATCAGACAGACAGACAGAGAGAGAGACAAACAGAATGAGAAAAGCAAGTATGTAAAAAAATTAAAGAAAATAAAAAGTTAAAAAAAACTATCCTAAACAAAAAGTAAGGAATTAACTAAAGAAAAAAGAGGAAGAATTTAAGTTGCAAAAATATGAATACATAAATAAATTCGAATGGCAAATTCAAAACAAGAAAAAAGAAAAAAAATGGAACAATGAAAAAATAATGATAGAAAAAGCAAAAAAGCAAAAAGAATGATAGAAAAAATGAAAGAAAGAAAAAAGAAAGAAAGAATTAGATGAAATAAAAATAATGAAAGAAAATAGAATGAAAGACAATAAATGAAAGTAATAGAAAGAGAATGAACGAAAAAAGAAAAAAATGATAGAAAAAGAAAAAATAAAGAAAAATGAATGAAAGAAAAAAAACAAAGAGTAAATGACAGAAAAAGAAAAAAGAAAAGAAAAAAGAATGAAAGAAAAAACAGAAAAAAAGAAAGAAAGAAGAATGATAGAAAAAGAAAGAAAAATAAAAGAAAGAAAAATGCATGAAAAAAAGTAAAAAATGATCGAAAAAGAAAGAAAGAAAAAAACAAGTTACAAAAAAAGAAAGTATGACAAGGTAAATCAAATTAAAGAAAGAAAATGAACGAAAGAAAGGAAACATAATTGGGAATGATGTAGAAAATAAATCGATTGCTTATAAAGAAATCGATAATAAGACAGAAGCCATTAATAAATTGACGTGGTAAAATGTAGAAACCTGTTCAGATTTGGCAAATCACTGATGTAAATGCGTGCTAGCTTAACATTAAACTAAAGTCGCTATTAGGGGTTAATGAAAACGAACAGAGGCCGTTGCGAAAGCCATTTCCGTAATAAGGCATTTTACGAGACGCAATTGAAACATAATTTACATAACGAGCGGGATTGGACTCCAATTTCAATACGATCGTCTTTACTGAACAGCAAATTAGCGTTCCAATAGCCGCAGAATTGACGAGATTTTTTTTTCTTTGTTCTTCTTTTTGTGCCAAGGTAAGCGCGACATTAATTAATTCCCTTCAAATTTAAAGCGAAAACAATGATTGGCTGAATTTTAATTCCGTTGTGACAAATCTGTGTACACTGCTTAAGAGCAAATAGCTGAAACGATTCTTTAAAAGCCAGATAATTAAAATATAGTCCGAGAAAAAAAAATAGGAAATAAATTTCTCACTTTCATAATATGTTTACAGGTTAATGATGCAACAACTTTTTCTCTTGTTCGGATGAGCATATATTTGTTTACGAAACTGTCAATTGTAAATCATGTTTGAAAGGCCATTCCACATGCCAAATCCATTGTTGGGATCAATTAATCCTGTGCTCACTCATTATCATATATTTTGTTCAATACATATCGAAATCAAGTCTTTTCGATCATACTGGGCTGGTCATGTTAGGATAAAAAATGAAAGAATCCAAAACATTCTCACTTATTCAAACAAAGATACATAGTTTAGGTCGTTGATGGTTGGTTGTTTTGTTTTGTTTTATGGCATATCAACCTCGGCGGGTCATTTACTGCCAACTAAATTTTATCTATTGCTGGTAATACCTTTCTTTCAACAATTTATTGTTGTTTTTATACAAGTTTTGTTTCTAGTAATACGTTTTTCTTTTCGAGTATCAAGATTCATTGGGATTTGTTTTTAAGGGCACGGTCCCCAAGTCCTACTCTTGTTATTTAACCCAAAACTGGAGGGAAGGGACGGATTAATACCTTTCCCAAAGGTACCAGTGCTTAAATAAATGCAGGGTATTCAACTGGAATTCGAACACGGCTCACCGATTTCACTTTCCGAGCCGATATCCACTGCATCACAACGCACATCCGTCACTAAACGCTTACAGCACCTGACATTCCCAAGCAGTCACCCATCTAAGTACTGACCAGGATCAACGTTGCTTAGCTTCGGTGATCGAGCGAGAACCGGTGTATTCAGCGTGATATGACCGGAAGCCGATAAAAATTGAAAGAATGCCAAATATTCTAACTGATTCAGACAGAGATCCATAGCTTAAAAAAGGGTCTTTGATACAAGGATAAAATGTAAGATGATATCAAGATATATTGGAATCCAACCATCAAAGTTTGATGTGCATACTACTGATCGTAGGGTGTAAAAAAATGTTATATATATATATATATATATATATATATATATATAGTATATCGAGGCAGCAAGTAATTTTCAAAACATATGCTGATACTCTGATACTAATCAAAAACCTAGTACATATATTGGTTTTACTGCAACCACGCTCTCCCGTAGACTTACATGTCATCTTTCTGATCAGAGTACTCTTAAACAACATTTCTCTGAAAAACATAAACATGTAGGTAAGATCAGACAGATTTTGGTCAACAATACAGTGATCCTTACTCATACACACAGTAAAAGGAACCTGGAGATATTGCAGGCCATGTACATCAAATCAAAACCACCAACACACAATAAAATCAACTTTAAAACCGGAAATAACATATTACATTGCATTTGACTACATGGTTTTATTGTCATTTCGCGCTATCACGCGGTGTGACGTCATAAAACTGCATCGCAAACTGCGTTTATTATTTTTGGTAACTATTGCCGTTGCCAAGCGGAGTTTTATGTCAACACAAAATAAAATCGTCGGTGATGGTGGATGTTATAATATTTCAGTCTAAACAACCTCTCTGAAGATGGCTCATGTGAGCCGAAAGCTTAGAAGAAAACCAATAAATAATTATCCAAATGTTGGAGAATTTTTATCTTTATTTTCAACTGAAATTAAAGCAAAAATACGACGTTTAAAACGGCTCATGATTAAACATAATAGACATTCATTGTCTCTTATATTTAACAGCATATGTTTATATATGTATATATATATATATATATACGAATCAAAATACGCAAAATAAATTAGGTAAATAAATAAAGATGTTCCTAAAGTTATTTGCGTTGCATCAACTTACGCGCAACCAATCTTGGGACGGTATTGATCCGTCGCTTCTCCCTACAGGTATGGGTTAAATAATAGAAGCGATTAGGTTCTATAGCTTTGGTTAACAACCAGTCTAACGCAGAAATTAATGGCAACCTAATGCGAGAAAATCTTCTGCCCAGTAGGTCATGTCTCTTTCGAGACATGATCGCCCAACCATATGTCACGTATAGCACTAAACTGACTGACTTCAGGAAATTATTTGCAATATTTACGTCTAGACGATTGTCTTCATCTTTGTCGTTGTCATCACAACGATTCGCCGTTGTACCCTCAGGTTTGTGTCGATCCGTGTAAAAGTTAACAAACGAGGAAATCAATGCTTTCGCCAAAATATTAAGTAACACTGAGAAAAATAACGCTGAGGATTTACATTTTCTTTTAGAGAAATTTCGAAAATATTTTAACATCTTACTGCGTGAAAGGAAAGATAAGCTATGAAAGTTGATAAATTGAGTCATTTTTCAGAAAATTAAACAAAATGGAATTAATTGGGTTGGTGTGTCGTATTTTGTATGAATAAATATTTAATAATACTTAATTTACGAGTGGGACCGTGCTGTCAAAAATTACGGTGAAATTTTCATATTGATACGCGTCTATATTTTTTTCTTTTTTTTTTTAATCATATCACCCCGAGCAAGGCGACAACGCCAATGATGCGCAGGGGGCTACGTAAGAGTAGAGAGATTGAAAAAGAGAAAGCCGGAAACCACATCCTAAACAGGGAACAAGGGATGAACCTCTTCACCTGTTCAATAGATGTGGGTGGAGTGATGGTAAAATATGTATTGACTTACGTAATGTCGAGTATCTTACATAAAGACATAAAATAATAATCAAAACTCTGAAATATATATATATATATATATATACAAATAAATGCACAACGGTCCTTAGAGAGGAAGAGAGGTTTTTTATTTTATTTCGTGTTGGTTTTTACTTTTTTTTAAATTTATTTATTCTAAGCTCATTAGAGTTAAATATTAGGAATTTTTTGAAGTATTTTTAAACAGACACACACTTAGATAGATAGAGAGACATTGTGTAAAATCAATTCACACAACGAAATTCACTTCTGTAGGAGGTGGTCTTCAAAAAACAGAATGAGTAAATAAACTCAAGTGTAAGGAAAAAGGGTTGGAATATGATAAAATATATTACTCACGGAAAAGCTTGTAATTTAATGTCAAAATCTGTCATTTTGAGAAACAGAATTACGTAATATATATACTTCGTTTACATTCAAGTTAGAAAGATACACATGTAATATATTAACTTGAACGGCGGAAATAATTGACAGGTACATCCGACTGCATATAAAAGTCGATAAAAGACAACAACGGTTTAGAGATATAACCAGCCGTTGTCGACGTCAATATAGTGCAACAAAAAAAAGTCAAGCGACAACCGGCTTGAAAAGAGATGAAACACTGGGTTTGATTGAAAATATATATATCCGGCCGTAGATAAAGTCAACAAAGCGACAACCCAAAAAAAGCGAAAAAGCGTGGGAGTTTTAAGACTGTATAAAGTCAAGAATTTTCGGCTTAATATTGAGAGACTGGCAAACAAGTCCCGACAGCTCCTTCGTATGTGCGATCACTCCCCGGCTGCCCTTCTGCTCTACACAAGCGTCACCGACGAAGAACAAAAATATATGAATATATTTTTATATACACGTCTCCCTCGTTGTTTTCCAGCGTAATATACTATAAATATGGTTTCCTAGGTCTTTATGTAAGATACTCGACATTACGTAAGTCAATACATATTTTGCCATCACTATACATCACTTGGAGACTAGCTTTGATTGTTTTATCTGTGTGTTTTATAAAGTCTTTTGTCATTGTTATAATTCTTATATCTGTAACCGGGTCTGTGAAATCTTCGCATCAGTTGTTTGTAGTTTCTTTCTCGAAAAGATTGCATCATTCCAGTGACGATATTGACCAACTGTATCATTCTGAGAATGATAATCGTTGAATGCCAACACCTGATACAATTGGTGAATTGTTTTTGGATATTATTATTATTAATAATAATAATAATAATTATTATTATTATTATTATGGTTTCGATTTACTGGAGCCTGGATATGGCAGATATAATTTGCACGGGTGGAAAAAAAAGTAGAATTAGATTAGGTGTGTATGACAGAAAGATGCATATAGATCCTGGTTACACAAGATTCAAAAAGACAGACATAGGTACTATTTTGTGTAAGAAGGATAATTCAGACTAAGAAATGAAAAAACAAATACTTATTCTGTTATTTTTAAGGTATCACTCTGTAGGACGTGCGATGTGGTGCAATGGATATCGGCTCGGAACGAGAAATCGGAAAGCCGTGTTCGAATTCCAGTTGAGTTCGTTGCATTTACTTACGTGCAAAATTATTAATCCATCTCTTCTTATAGGTTAAATAGTAGGACATATTGGATTCTGTAGAGTTGTGTGGTCACTGCAGGAAGTAATGGCAACCTACTGCGGGAAATTAGCAAACTGACAGCTATGTCTCTT
Organism: Ascarosepion bandense; assembly: GCA_037127315.1. Classification (NCBI taxonomy): domain Eukaryota; kingdom Metazoa; phylum Mollusca; class Cephalopoda; order Sepiida; family Sepiidae; genus Ascarosepion; species Ascarosepion bandense. The sequence continues at coordinate 10,975,854 of JBBBDQ010001236.1, forward strand.
TCAAGATATGATCTCCTAAGCGTGTATCATGAATGCCACATAACATACTAATCTTTCTGCTTATTTTGATTTTATAACGATTGTTAGAAATATATTAATCCACTTTGTGACAGAAAAATGATAAAATGTAATTATCTCAGATTGTAATATATGTCGTTTGTTTATTTGCTTTTAAAAAATATAGTATATATTAAAAGTTTGGAGTGTTTTTGAAGATCAATACTAAAATCATATATTCTCACATTTCTCTTGCCGGCACTTAACTATTCCAAAACCCATTGCAGTAATAAGGGCTTAATTTCTACTGGATATATAACACCATTTATGCTTCTTTGGAAAGAGAGTTTTATATAGGAAGACAGTGTCGATACCGATATGTGAAGTCGAAGACGGATCTCCAGGCAACAAACGTATCCGTTGAATAAATTGTGATACTATAATCCTCTTCTTCTATGTGCCCTATCCTTTCAGGAAGACAGTGTCGATACCGATATGTGAAGTCGAAGACGGTCTCCAGGCAACAAACGTATCCGTTGAATAAATTGTGATACTATAATCCTCTTCTTCTATGTGCCCTATCCTTTCAGGAAGACAGTGTCGATACCGATATGTGAAGTCGAAGACGGATCTCCAGGCAACAAACGTATCCGTTGAATAAATTGTGATACTATAATCCTCTTCTTCTATGTGCCCTATCCTTTCAGGAAGACAGTGTCGATACCGATATGTGAAGTCGAAGACGGATCTCCAGGCAACAAACGTATCCATTAAATAAATTGTGATACTGTGATCCTCTTCTTCTATGTGCCCTATCCTTTCAAGACGTAGGCGATCATGGCTTTCCACCTCTCCCTATCCCTGGTGGCTCTTAATATGTTCTCTTATGTTACTCCACGCAACCCCCGTTCCGTCATCTACCTGATCAAGCCCTTCAAATATGTTATCCGCTTCTCTCCTCTGTCTCTTTTTCCTTCTATCTGGCCTGTCAGTATCAGGTTCTCCAAGCCCTCTTTCCTCATTGCATGTCCCAGTAACTTCAGTTGTCTCTTCCTGATATTCACCATTAGTTTTCTTTTCAATGCCATTCTTTCCAACACCTCGTCATTGTTCACATACTCGCTCCATTGTACCGGCAGCATCTTTCTGTAAAACAACATTTCCGCTGCTTTAAGTTTTTTCCTCATCTTCGATGATATTTTCCAGCATTCACTGCCGTATTTAACATCACATAGCAATCCAGCACTCTCTTCTTTGTTTCTAGGGAATTTTCCTTTGTCTTAGTACTTTACTCAGCTTCTGGAACGCGTCCTTCGCCATGCCAATTCGCCTTCTGATCTCTGTTTTGCAGTTTTCATCTCCTGTTACTGGGATCACGTAACTATATACATATTTAGTATATAAAGCACTCAGATAGAAGTCTGATTGTGTGCTGAGAAGTATATCAACTCGAACTCTAATCTCGTCAGACTCTTTGCCTTCGAGCGTAGAGAAACCTAAACGAGGCTCAGCCGAAAAGCTGAGTTTCGTCTGGCGAAAATTAGATTACCCACCTGTCCATGTGCAGGATCTATAGGATATTGTCCCGGTGTTTCGGGGTTCGGATTCCCCAATAGAAAAAGGTCTCATTCTACTTCATTGAGGAGGCAGATAAATACCGTTGTATACTGTGCAGAATTCCGGTGTTGTGCGTCATTGAAGAGATTGTTTCTGATTGAATTCTAGATAGAATTATTTTAAGAGAATTATTGTGTATTAATAGGAGGATTCGTTTAGTACGTTGACTTTACACAAAGATACCGAAATATAAAAACTCCCTAATTTCGAGTTACCAAAATTACCCTTCAGAATTACATTACAGAAAACTACTGTTATAAAAGAAAGAATATTAGAGTCTACCTTTCTTCAAACTGTCTTTCAATAGAGAATTTCGATTAGACGAGTTGTCAATCAAACAAAATTGCTGAACTTGTCCAGCCATTTGAACAATTACTGGAGGGAGACGGATTCAAACCTTTCCCAGGACCAGGAAGCAGATTCGAGCATGAATTTAATTTGTTCGTACGTTATCCCATCTATACATCCTGTTTCTCAAATACGTTAATTTAAAAAATAAAGACAGCAATACATTGGGTAGTTCTACTAGAATATATACACATAATATTTTGGTATTATTTATCTGTAAGCATGTTCGTATCATTTTGAAAAATAACATGAACAAATACGAGAAAATTTTGGAATAAATTTTAAAATTCTTTTTGAACTTTCAGGAAAACGTTAAGTATCAAACATCATTTTATAAGCTAAAAAATAACGTGATGTTTTTATTTAAGAATTTTATCATGTAAGACGTTAACAAAATTGACGTAAAAAACATTTCTTCGTAAGATAAACGAAACTTCGCACATTTTCGTCTGCCAATTTGAAGCAAAGAAAAATGAAACATTCTCTCTAAAAGATATTAAATGCTATTGAAGAAATAAAAACAAACTGTTTATCTTTTTTTAATATCACTTAAAAATAAATCGCTGTATTTTAGTTAAAACCATGTTACATTATTCGCTTAAAAATTGCCTGAAATTTAAATGAAATCGGAAAGAACAAAAAGTAATAAAAATAGTGAAGGAAGATGCCGATGTATAATGGAGGGGAAAGAAAGGGTAAAAGATAATGTGGAGGAAAGGGGAAAAAAGAAAGAAACAGGGTAAAAGGAAGGAGAAGAAGAAGAGCAAGAAGAAGAAGATAAGATACTTTTGCCGCTGCGCCTGATGATGATGATGATAATTTTGAAAAAGATGATGACAGTGATAGTAATGATGGTGGTGATGATAGAGAAGGAGAAGAAGAAAGAGAATGAGTAGAAGAAAAGGTTTGAGAAAATAAGATGCTGATGCTGATGATAGTAATAATAAGCATGATGATGATGCGGATGATGATTGTTATTATGAAGAAGTGTGTAAATTTGGTCGAGGAAGAGAAAATCTCTGAGATAATAAAATCCGCTGCTGTTGTTGATGATGATGATATGGGATGAGAATATGAGGAGAAGAACAAGAAGAACAAGTATAAGGGGGCGAGAAATATAATAGGGTGTTACTGTTAAGATGATGTTGATGGTGATGACTGAGAGAGGATGAGAAGATGAGGGAATGTTGAAAAAAAGAAGGGTGAGAAAAAGATTGAGAATGAAATGCTGTTAATGCTGTTGTTTTTGTTGCAGACGATGATGATGATGATGATGATGAAGAAGAAGAAGACGAAATAAAGTGTAGAATAGTGAGAAAAAGACTGAAATAATATGATGTTGTTTTTTGCTAATGCCGTCAATTTTTGCTGTTCTTGATGATGATGATGATGGTAGTGGTTGTGGCGGCGGTGGTGGTGGTGGTGTCAATTATGGTGATAACTGAGAAGAAGTGGTTAGAGTAAAAGACTGAAATGATATGATGAGGATTAAGAAAAAGAAGAAGAAAGAGGAGAAGAAGAAGAAGAAAGAAGAAGAAGAAGAAGAAGAAGAAGAAGAAGAAGAAGAAGAAGAAACAGGACTGTATACAAAATACGAGAAATGTGAGCAGAAAAAGAGAAAAGAGGAAGAATAGTCTGTGAAAGATAGGCCAAAGAAAAACTATTAATAATAATAGTAAAGGTGAAATTCAAATTATATATATATATATATTCAGGAGATAATTAATGCTGGAAATCATCTGATATCATACAATGAATGTTTGATTATATGTGGGATTCGCTGGTAATTCACCCTCAGTGAAAACTTCGACATCCAGCCGTGTGAATATTCAACGAGTACAAATAATGTTAAAATTTATCAGTGATTTGAATTTGAGATTTTTAGCGATTTGATCTTTAAAGACTGTTACCAAATAAGTGCATACGCCAAATACAGGGTCATAAGAAAAATTGTCATTTTATGTTCGTAAAATCCCAGTGTATTTGATTTGAGTACATAAGGATGCTGAGGATAACCTGGACCGAACATGTGATCAACAACAGGGTTTTGGAGAGGATGGAGACGAAAACGAAACTGACACTTAACATCATTAAAAACAGCTGAAGTTTATGAGACATGTAATGTGGAAAGAGGGCTAGGAGAACCTAATACTCAAAGTAAAGATAATAGGAAAGAGCAATAAGGGAAAACAACTCATGATATACTTGATGATCTTGAGCAAATGGATTGCAGAGTAGAGTTTGAGAAAGGTAACAAGAAAAAAGGCCTACAAGAGACAGGAAGATGTCGAGGGCTATGATTGTCTTCGTTTTGAAGAGACAGCATATGGAAGAATAATAATTTTTCTACTATTATTAAGTGTACCCCTGCCGACCAATATATTTTATAAGATTATATATAGTCATACGCAGACAGATCTGTTTCGCTGTATCACAGCTCATCAGTACGATTAGACACCGATTGCTTTTTAACCCAAGATATATTTTTTTATGTGCGTTGTGGTACAGTGGATATAGGCTCAGAACGAGAAATCGGGGAGCCGAGTTCGAATTCCAGCTGAATCCATTGTATTCACTTACTTGCAAATAGTCTTTGAAAAGGTATTAATCCGTCTCTTTCCTTCCAGTTATGGATTAAATAGCAGGACAGATTGGGTTCTATAGCCTTGGCTGGCAACCAGTCTACCGCAGAAAGCAATGGCAACCTTCTGCGGGATAATCTTCTGCCCAGTCAGTCATGATTCTTCCGAGACATGATCGTCCAAGCGCGTATCATGTATGGCACTTAACTGACTGATATTTTTTATAATCATGTCGCCCCAAGCAAGGTATTTTACTGCCACTCTTTTGCAGGGGGTTACATAGGAGAAAAGTTATGCGAAAGAGTGACAGCTTATAGGGGGTGTCAGGAAGTGGGTAAGAGAAGGATGAGAATACTGATGAGAGTGAAGTGGACGGAGAAAGGAGCGTGGGAGAGAGGGTTAGGGTTAGTGAGATAGAAGATGACTATAGACTTTACATATAAATTATTGGAGATTGTAGCTGCCGGGGAAGCAAGTAAATGGAAGAGAATTCCACATGCGGGAAATGCGAGAAAAGAAGCTTGTGGAGTAGAATTTGCGTTTACAATTTATTGGTTTCACAGTAAAAGGGTGGGACCTATTTGCTAATCTAGTGGCTCGAGGACATTCATATTTAGGGGGTACCAGTGAGCTAAGTTCATCGGAGCAGAAGCCGTGAAAGTATTTGTAGAAGAGACACAGGGAAGCCACACGGTGAGAAAGCGACTGTATCCTAGTTGCCAAGTCGAGATCGATCACATTGCTGATTCTCCGTTGGATTTCGTCGAGGACACCTAGGTGGATAGCAGCAGCACCCGACCAGATATGGCAGCAATACTCAATGCACGGGCGGAGGTAAACTTGTATATGTGGAGGATTGTTTCGGACGGAAAAAACTTCTTGGCCCTACACAGAGAACCGACTTTTTTAGAAGCGGATTTAGTTATGGATTCTATATAGTTATTCCACTTGAGGTTTGATGTGAGAGTTAATCCGAGGATACGCTGTGTTTTATATTCAGGGAGAGAAGCCTGATCCATGTTAATGGGCGAGAGGAACAATTGTCTGTGGTGGTTATTAGATAACAGCTTGGTTTTGGAAGCATTAAATTTTACGTGCCATCTCTTACCCCAGTCCAATGTTAAAATGTTAAGTCTTAACACCAAATCAATTGGTAAAAACCCATACAACAGATGGGCATTCAAGAAATTATTAAGACACAGGTAGTATATTAAAAACGGATCTACATCCAGCAGAAACCTGATATTTTTTTAATTGTATCGTCGCAAGCAAGGCAAGGCAGTCTACTACCACTGGTGCGCAGAGGGCTACATAGAAAGAAAGTTATGAGAAATAGTGACAGCTTACAGGGGGTGTCAGGAAGTGGGCAAGAGAAGGATGAGAATACTGATGATAGTCGAGTGGACGGAGAAAGGAGCATGAGAGAGAAAGAGTATTCAAGTCAGTGAGATAGGAGATGACTTTACATTTAAATTCCTGCCGATTGTAGCTGTCGGGGAAGCAAGTAAACGGAAGGGAATTTCATAGTCGGTAGTGTGAGAAAAAAGCTGCTGGTGTAGAATTTACGTTTACAATTTATCGGCTTCACAGTAAAAGGACCCAGTTGCTAAGCTTGTGGCTCGAGTAAATTCATATATAAGGGGCACCAGAGATCTAAGTTCATCGTAGCAGAATCCGTGAAAGTATTTGTAGAAGAGACACAGTGAAGCCACATTACGCCGGTGTTAAAGTGACTCTATTCGAGCTGCCAAGTCGGGATCGATCACTTTACAAATTATCCGTTGGATTTTGTCAAGGACACTTAGGGGAATAGCAGAAGTACCATAATAGATATTCAATGCACGGGCAGATGGTAAACATAAAAAATACATAATAACTACAACAACTAGTGTAATGTATTACCTTGAACGTCATAGGAAATTCCAGGCACATCCGGCCGTGGATGAGGTCAACAAAAGAAAAGTCTGTTTGGCCGTGGACGGTGTCAACAAGTACAGCAACAAAAGAAGTAAAACAAACGTCAACCGGCTTAAAACCGATAGCCGTTACGGATATGATTGACAGATACATCCAGCCATAGATAAAAGTCAACCGAAGTCAAAGGTGGTTGACAGACATATCCGGCCATAGATGATGTCAACAAAGCGACAACTTGAAAGAGAAAAATGCGTGGGAGTTTTAAAACAATAGAAAATCTAGAATTTCGAACTAAAAACAGAATACTCCCGCTGTCATCGTATTCTCGATGGCTTCTTCGTGTGCGCAATCTCTCTCGGGCTGATCTCCTGCTCCTTAGAAGCGTCACCGACGAAGAATAAAACTTCCCTACGTCTCCTTCGTGTGCGCGTTCACTCTCTAGAGAAGTGTCACCGACGAGGAATAAAAATATAAGGTTATATTTTCATATATACGTGTTCTTCGTTTATTTGTCTATGTTTTTGAGATGAGATAATATTTACAGTATTTACATTATTCGGACTATTGAACTCATTTTTGTTGTTATTTGTTATACGTTTCTGCCGTCGTACGCTCTGGCCTTCTGCAGGTGCTAGGAATTTCGAACTGAACCCTTTATTACAATCACTGGGGAATATCATTCTCATTCCTTGCTTAAGGACACATGGCCGAGTAGATATAGACGTTGGTTAGTTTCTTGATTTGACTCTTAGTGTGGTGAGTTCAATACCAGGCTATCGTAGTGGCGAACAAGTAACTTGCAGGATTAGAGGGAGATAACCCATGACTTTCAATCGTGGCATTATTACTACGCAAGGAATTGATTGTAATAAAGGGGTCAGTTCGAAATTTTTTGCACCTGAAGAAGGCCGAAACGTCGTAAAAATGGCAACAAAGATGAAGACAATAGTCCTGATAATGCAAATAATGTGTTATTCGTTGTTTGTCCCGATTCAGCGGCGTAACATACTACACTAAAACCTGTATAAATTTCAATTGTTATAATATTTAATTTAAAAATAAGCTCATTGAGAGTTCCACAATTACGAGATACCCGTCAAAATTCCCATATTGCCTGGTAAAATATTAATGTCCAAAACCAAATTCTATATCAGTCCTGTTAACTACTTAAAGATGTATGAGGATGCAAATGAAAACATTTAAAATTTGACAATCTTCCATTTCACAGAAGCAGACGTTAAACACATGAGAGCATTATCGTCTCCTCTACCTAATCTTTGTTTATTTGTTTACAACTGAAACGAAAAAGCGATTTTGGTTTGATTTTCCCATCTGTTCTCCATAACGACAAAGTCATTATTTTTTATGTATTGACAGTGTGTAACGTAGTACTAATTAAATGATTATGGAAGAAAGGAACAAGTCCAATAATAACTATTATATGAGGACATATAAATGTCTGAGATAGTGTCCAGGCGTCAAATAAGCCTGCAGAATGTTAGAGACGCCTAAATTGGATATCTGTGAGGGAAGATGGCCTCTGGAAGCTGTAATTGGCAACCGTTCAAATGTGTTTCACGAAAAATATAAGGAAGAATAAGCATATATCAGGTAACTTATTCGTACAAGGATAGAAATAACTAAAGAAATAATTAACTGATATAATTGAATGTTCAGAGAAGGATCTTATCAGGTGCCGCCTAAAAAAAATTATGGTCGTTCACAGCGTGTTTGGTGAGGAAAGCCAGTAAGAATATAAACACCGACGTTATAAAGTGGTTTACCTTCTACATTGGTGTTTGTAGGAAGCGTGAACTTTAACAAAAACTGCTACTCATAATCATAATATCAGAGAACGTAATAAAGAAAAACGGCCAAATGGAAATTTTGAATTTCGACATCCAAAGAGACCACACATTTGAGTCTAGGAAACTAGACATCAACGCCATTGATAAAGAAACAAAAAGATATGTTTTTATCGAGATTTTGTTAATTTATTTCAGCACAAGCGAGTCAGTAAAAGGTACGAAGAAGAGTGTGGTTATTAACTTTACTAGAATATGAGAAAAAGAAAAAAACTATTAAATAGAAGCAATAATAAAAGAACAAGAATTAAGAAGACATAATAACGATTGACATTGCTTATAAAATATGTGGAGACAAAAGTTGACTGGAAAACAAGAAGTCAGAAGAGAATTCTTCAAGCGAGATGAGCGAGAGACATAAACGTTAGCAAACAACTTACGGTTACATCTCGCCATTGCAACTGTAAAATGACGAGACCTCTCCGCCAATCTAGTACTGCGCTTAAATTTATAAAATCAATTTCTTAAAACAAAATTTCATAACAATTACCATGAAGGTGTTTATGGAAAACAACACCAAATCTACATTATAGTGGTTGGAAAATGACTACAGCTGAGATGCCAGATCAGAACCAGTAACATGGCAGTACTTTATCAAGAATCTCTAAATACAATCTCTAAATACATAACAAAAACACCACGCCATATGCAACAAAAATATTCAATGCACAAACTATAGACTTATAAATATGGACGATAGATCCTGGTGTGAAAGATTCTCCACGGCGAGACAGTGAACCATTCTTTCCTAGAAGAATGACCTAGCAATTGATTTAGTGTAATAAAAGAGGAAAATGTTTTCCCAACAAGGAGCAATGTGTAACTTTTCTGGATGTTAACATCAGGCATACTGATAGATAACAAATAATAATTGTCGCAGAAGATTAAAAAATATGATAATATTATGAAGGTCAAAGAAACTGGTATAAGAAACAGATCATCCTCATGATTTAAATTACTGATATTCATTTGGGGCTTATATAATCGAATTACATGAAGAAGATCGGGAAAAAAAAAACTTTAGCATTATATCGCGTTACACGTTCCTGGGCATGACCGTAAACTGCATCCGGCCGTTGAATGGGAGGTTGTCAGGAGCAATGGAACCACCTTGTAATTGCTGTTGTTCCCGGGTCCACCCTGATCAGGAGTGGTAGCACCTGTTAGAGTCCCTTCTATGGGTAAATATTTAACCCCCAAACCGAGGTCAAAATCCTATGAAAGTATTTACCAACAAAACTTTTTTCAATTTAAAATGATTCCAGCAAAACATTTTTGAATGAAAAATATTACCAGCAAAACTTTTTTGAAGGAAAAATGTTATCAACAAAAATACGTTTTTGAAAGAAAAATATTACCAATAAGACATTTTTGAATGAAAAATATTACCAACAAAAATACGTGAAAGAAAAAAAATATTCGCGGCAATACATGTGACTCTCAATGAAACCCGTTTACAAAGCAAGTATGTTCTATTCATACAAATCTATTGTAAAAATCTCGTCGGCATTAACTGACCCATTTAAGTTGATGTGCCGTAAAACAAACCAAACCAAACCAAATATTGTCAATGTATTCTTTTTCAGGTAATACGACATCATAGAACAAACCGAAAATGCAAATTCTCTGGTTAAAAACCTAAAATCGTGCGAGTGAAATAATAATAATAATAATAATAATAATAATAATAATAATAATATCCAGACACAATTCACCAATTGTATCAGGTGTTGGCATTCAACGATTATCATTCTCAGAATGATACGGTTGGTCAATATCGTCACTGGAATGATGCAACCTTTTCGAGAAAGAAACTACAAACAACTGATGCGAAGATTTCACAGACCCGGTTACAGATATAAGAATTATAACAATGACAAAAGACTTTATAAAACACACAAATAAAGCAATCAAAGCTAGTCTCCAAGACATCATGATCAGAGGCCACAAAATAGTCCGTACAAATTGTAATCTATCGTTGATGATCGATAGAAATTATCAAAATACATATATCTCGAAGTGGAAATATCAAAGATATATCCCATGAGGATATCAGTAATCCCAGTCGTAATTAGAGCCCTCGGATTGATTAGAAAAAATATTCCAAAACACACATTGAAGGTATCTCTTTTAATCCATGCCGTAAATCAATATTTAAAAAATTGTACTTACAGGTAAAGCTCAAATATCACGAAAAAATTTTGTAGTTGTGTAACTTGAGAATGCAAAATAGTCCTTTCAAATCGAAGTGTATATTAGTAATTTGAAACGCAATTGCAGCACGAGTTCGTCCAAAGAGAGCGTGGGTAGGTAATCTAACACACGAGAAAAAAACTAACCTCCCCGAGTTCTTCTCATCAGTCATATTCATATTTCCTCAACTCTCGTGGTAGCCGTGAATTTGCGGAACTTCGTCTTCATAAAACAATATGGCTTCCAAACAAAATTCTTTTTCGCGCTGACGTCGATGAGGTAAGATTTTTTTTAACTACAAATTTATCGATGTAAAATATGCGTGAACTTAGTTCATTATTGTTGTGACGTATTATGTGACATCCGGGCGACCGGATATCATATAATACGTACTACAGGTGTATAAAATACAATGTGCGCTTCACACGGGCGTTGTCATCATTATCACGGACTTCGGAAAGTAACACCTACTACTGCGAGAATCTGTAAATAATGTATATACCTCTTGGTTGTACCACTCTGTTAATAAAGTAGTTTATCTACATGTGTATCTCTTCATTCCACGATACAACAATTTAAAATTTTTCTTTTGCAAAAAATGATCAGATGAAAATTTTATGAATCCATTTCTCATCTTTAGCCTTTGGTCGATATTCAGAAGGAATGTGGATACAACAGAAACTAAAGAGAATCCTCTTTGCATTACCAATATCCAGAACGGGCTGATAAATCCAATGTTGATAAAGTTAATACTCCTCGATGGTTACGTGCATCTGGATTAAAATCTGAGACTGAAGGCTTTATTCTTGCAGCGCAAGATCAAAGTCTTTTCACTAGAAATTTTCAAGCAAATATACATAATAATGTGGATCCAAAATGCAGGTTCTGTGATAAATACCAAGAAACAATAGACCATCTAATCTCAGGCTGTTCTGTACTTGCCCCAAATGAATATAAAAATCGTCACGATAGAGTGGGGCAATATTTACATTAGACAATGTGCAAACACTATAGACAATATGTAAACAAACACTGGTATGAACATCACCCAGCACCGGTTACCATTCGATGGGATTACACCATCTACACAGACAGAAAAATTGAAGCAAATAGGTCTGACATTATTGTTAAAAACCAGAAAGAAAAAACTTACCTATTAGTTGATTTGACTTGTCCAGCAGATTGTAACATAGCAACCAAGGAATTCGAAAAGCTGTCAAAGTATAAGGACCTGGATATTGAAATAGAAAAAAAAATGTTGAAATTGAAAACAAGAATCATGCCAGTGAGAGTAGGTGCACTTGAAATGATAAAAAATTTAACAAAACAACCCATTCAAAGAATCTTTGAAAACCCCAGCTTAAGAGATATACAAGAAATTGTCTTAATACAGCCCACACACTAAGGAGATAGAAAAAGCATGAAATGGAGCCATAACAACACACTGAAACCTGCCTGAGGTCTTTCTGCTGACTTGACAGGTAGTGCGACCACAGCAGAAATTGAAATATGATGGAAAATGACAACATAATAATAATAGCATTAGCCAGTCAACTTAACAAGAGAGAATGTGGTTATAAAATAGCTCAAAAGAAAATAAGCTATCTATTTCACATGGATGACTTAAAGTTATATTTTAAGTATGACAATGAGCTGGAAGGTCTTCTGTAAACTGGAAAATGCTTCAGTGAAGACATTGAAATGAAATTCAATTTGAATAAATGTTCTAAAGAAACAGTTTTACGAGGATCGATACAACAAACATACTCAATTTGCTTAGACCCTGCTGTAAAAATAAAAGATTTAGAGCAAGAAGCTTATAAATACCTAGGTGTAAATGAGAGTGAAATAATTCACCAAAAAAAAAAAAAATGAACGAAATAGTGCGTAAAGAGTACTACAGAAGGCTACAACTGATTTTAAAAACTTAAATTGAATTCTCAGAACAGAATTATGGCCATTAATAGCTTTGCCATCCTAGTTGTCTAATATAGTTTCAATATCTTTAACTGGACTGTAAACGACATCAGATGAATGGATTCTAAAACAAGAAAGCATCTTTCTAAGCATATATATATATATTGATGATTGATTAATACTTAGTTTTGGGTTATAATACGGTTAGACCAGTACACATTTGTCTTAAAATTTGTTCAATACAATTATATTGTAGAACTTTTAAATATGTTCCATTTGTAAGTGAGTTATTTCGCTACCCATGTTTCTTATCATGAGTGGTGTCTTCAGGCGATTTTTAATAACTGATTTTACCTTTTACCGTTTTTCATTTGAAGAACGCTCTTTAACGGTGTTTTATTTGAACACTCACGCGCAATTTTTAAATTAAAACGAATTATGGCGTTTTCACCCATGGTTGTATGAACCTATGACTAAATGCATCCACACTAAGAAATACCTCTTAAGAAAAACGATAAACGGTATAATCAGTTACTAAATATCGCCTAAAGACACCACTCATGGTAGAAACCTGGGTAGCAGAATAACTCGTTTACAAATGGAATATCTATATCTTTATCTGTATATATAGTTATCCGCAGACTGATCTGTTTCGCTGTATCACAGCTCATCAGTACGGTTAGACAACAGATTGTTTTTTTTACCCAGGATTGAAACCCGACTGAATTAGCGTCAGTCGCCGATTCTACCTCTGAGCTACGGGCGCTCGGTAGAAAGAGGCAGACTTTTTAGCGTGTATATCATCATTATACACGCCCAATATGGTAGGTAAACATGGAATTAAATTCCGTTTCCAAAGAATCATTATTCTGAAAAACTTTGTTCAATACAAAGTAGGGCAAATAATATTTATTTAGAATGTATAATATATTTTATAATATTACTACAAATATTGTGGGTATAAAGGTACTACTATCAAATTCAGAAATCTTATTATCAATGATATTAATAAGAACAAAACATCTAGAAAAAATATCTGGTTTACTCTTGCTAACAATATGATGGTTAAAACTAAATTGGGACAAAAATTCTTAAACCTTATTAATAACCACTTTCCAAAAATAATCCTCTTAGTAAAATATTCAATAATAATACTCTCAAGTTAAGCTACTGTTGAATATAATCTAGAAAATTATTAGAAAAATTATTAACAAAGTCCTCAACAAGTATAGAAATACAAATCTGGTTCATTACAATGTTGATATCATCAAACCAGAAAAAGGTCCCAATTGTAAATCACACACACACACACACACACACACACACACACACACACACACACACACACACACATGCTCTAACACACTTAAACACACAAACACACAGTACAATTAATGACAGCAGCACCAGAAGCAGCCAGGAATGGCCATTCCTTGAAAGACACAGACCCACTCGAACGGACACACGCCCCTCTGCCATTCTGAAGATGAGATTTTGATCTCGAAATATTAATGTATACTAAATAGGTAATACCCAAAAACTTCTTTACCTTCCTTTATTTTACTAAACGCATTGTGACAGCGTTCAAGATCTAACCATATACACAACAAAACTAAAACCAGCAGATGTAATTGTAGAAATTGTAAAGAACGCTCATTCATAATAATTGCTTAGCTAGTTCCAAAGTTAATCTTTATAATATCTCCTCACTGATAATAATTGCTTTATATCTTATCTACTAAAATCCGTTCAAAAGTCGCTGGTATCAACACACACTATCTTTTAATAATATTTCCTATGAATAAAGTACTTCGTTATTCAAGTTCTTTTGGTGTTTAAAAGAAAAAAATCATCTATTGTTAAATGGAAGGTTCTTACAAAGGCTCAAAACATGTAATTCCCACCATACACCTTGCTACTTTGTCTCAATAAAAGCTAGAAATTATCAATTTTAAGGACAAGGTAAACTTGTTAAACGAGAGAAATGAACTTAATGTTCATTGTAAGCATAATTCATTATTTACTTTATAATATGGGTTGTAATATTAAGAAAGTATGCATACTATTTTCACTGCAGTCAATTGTTATTTGCCTTTATTTGACAAGTATTTTTATCTGTTTTGGATGTTCTAATTAATTTTTTCTAGGTATTTAATTCGGCATATATTATCATATTGATATTTGCTAAGCATTTAATGTAACATTGATTGCCAAGTTATATAGTTATGAGATATTTAATTTAACATTGATTATCATGTTAATATTCGATAGATTTTAATTTAGCACATAACATAAAGTTAATACTAACAGGCTTTTCTTATAATACTGATTGTCAAATTAATATTTAAAAATTATGATTCTCGAGGCATCAATTTCACATTCTTTCTGAAATTTTTATGAGTACCTGGTTTTAACTGTTTGTACATATACATCCTGTTTATATTTATTTTTTTACTTATTTCTTTATTATTTAAACTTATTTATAAATGAAACTTTGTGTGTGTGTGTGTGTGTGTGTGTGTGTGTATCCGTTACCTATAGACTCCGAAATGGCTGAACCGATCTTCTTGAAAATTTACACAGTTTACTGCGAGTGTTCTTAGCTAGGTTTTGTGTCGAGGTACCCCCGATAAATATCGAAAATCGATAATCGAACAAATCGGGTTATAGAAGGAGTGGTCCGATTTCAATCAAATTTGATACACTCATAGACAAAAACATAAGAAACGATATTCAAATGTTTCAAGGTTGCAGTTCTTAAAATAGTGCGAAAAATCGATAATATATATATATAAAGTCAGATGTTTGTGTGTGTGTCTGTTTATCTGCCTGTATGTGTGTATTTTTTCAGCCCTTTTATTTTAGCTTTTGCTTCGGGTTTGGCTCTAAGTAGGTATAATTGTAGTTCTTAGTCTCAGCCATGATACCATTTCCTCAGAGGACATATATAGCCTTCAAAATTCAGTTTACGACGAAAAAACTTATTTGATATCGAAACCAGGAAATCAAAATTTGACTTACATCCATTCATTTTTCTTTCAGTCCACGGTTTTACTTTAACTGGAAACAACTGTTGCTTTTTAGTCTTTCGTGCCAATGTCGAAAGAGTTTGAGCTCCAGGACCAAGGGTTAGCTTTAAAGCTTTCATTACACCCGAGCAACGCCGGGCTATACTGCTAGTATATATATATATATATATATATATATATATATAGTATCTATTATGTCATTATTTTCTCTTCGTGTTATATTTGACATTCATTTTAGTTGTTTCTGATGTTGAAAGTTTTCAAGTGATGTTGTTTCCTTTATTTGGTACAGTTTTGTATTAGTGATTCTGAAGTTTGAAAAGAGATGATCTTCGCTAACACCCAAGGGATTTATTTGACTGAGGCCATTTTAATCATTACTCTGAGAAATCAGATTAGAGTTGAAATTTCTGAAAGGGCTGTGAGACATACATGACGTCTCCTTCTGTCTAGATTTAAAGTTTCCCTTTAAGATTATGAATCGAATTTTAGGTGAATGATTTGTTTTGTATTAGTTTGCTCTGAGAAAACTACCAACCACGCTGCCTTTTCTATGAATGATTTATCTATCTTCTATCATATTTTTTAAAACTGATCCATACAATGAAGTCTTTGAAGTTTCAAAGAAATTAAGAGTATATTATTTACATTGTTTACACTATCTGGACTGTTGTTCTTATCTTTATTACCGCATTTACGACCTTTCGTCTGTTGTACGGTCCGGCAATCGTCAGGTGCAAGTAATTTCGAACCGAAACATTTATTTCGAACACCGGGGTATATCATGCGCGATGCCACTTCCGGTATCCCTGTAGTTATCTCCCTTTAACTTAACTGTTAATTGTTCACCACTGTTGTAGCTAGGTTTGAACTCACAACTTTTTAGATCAAGTCCCTGTAACTAACAAACGCCTATATCCATTGTGCCAAATGTATTTTTCGTTGATGCTTCATTCTATTTCCATATAGTTTTTGTTTTGGAATGGTTAGTTTTGAGTTCTATGTCTGGGAATTTTCTGTAGAAAATATAGGTGTTTTCGTTTAAGATCATTATTTTCCAATCTCGTAACACCTGTCATCAAAATTACCAGAAATTTTATCTCACGAAAGAAAACAAAAAACTATAAGTTATTAGTAAATTTTATATATATATATATATATATATATATATATATATATATATATATATATATATTGGGTTACATGGGATGTTTACATGATCAGTGACAAGCTCATTAAATCTGTGCTTCATTATACAAGGAAAAAGTCTAAGAAGAGGTTAAATAGATTGAAGCTCGCATTTCTTCCTTGTTCTACTTCTAATTAGATTTGAAACGATTCAGTGTTAAGCCCTTCTGTAGACATATACGACTTTGTAGAGGGACATGTTTCCCCAATCAAATCTATAAATTCCGCGGAATCAGGGCTTGGAAGGCGGTCCCTAATGAATGATGTTTCTTTTAATGTGGTCATATACTACTGTGAGGTCGACATAACACAAAAGTTTCTGTTGGATAGGTGTACAATTTTGTGTAATTATTTAATGACATATATATCATAATTGCACCCCTTACAAGAAAGGAAGCTTAATTGGGTCGTTAGGAGTTGTCTTTCATAGAATAGTGGGGGGCCTAGTTAATATATTTCGGTATAATGAATCTAACTGAGTTACCTCCCTGTGTTCAAGCTTTTCTAGTTTTTTATGTCATATCATATTTGTTGATTATTGATTACAAATCAATACATGAAATATCAAATGGTTTCCTTTCTAGGTAAACTCCCTATTTTCTCTTGCATGTCATCAATTCTTTTTAAAATTATATAATTAAGTCAACTAATTCATTAACAAAATGTGTTGGATCATCACACAGAATATCCTGATGGTGATCAGCATCGAGAATCAAGCAGTATTGATGATTAATACATGTAAATAATAAAAAATAACTATCTTTTTCATACTTTTCATTCAATACAGAGCTCAAAGCAGAGAAATAATAAATAGATATATAGATAGTGGTTGACCTTAGAAGTGCAGAGATTAAGTTTGTAGTAATTTTTCATCCAATACTAAGCTCAAGAGAGAGGAATAATAAATAGATATATAGATAATAGTTGACCTGACAAGTAGAAAGGTTAAGTTTGTAGTAATTTTTCATCCAATACAAAGCTCAAGGCAGATGGATAATAAATAGATTTATAGATAGTGGTTGACCTTAGAAGTGGAGAGATTAGGTTTATAGTAATTTGGGAACTATCTACGATGGATTCTATTTCATAGTGCAATGATTCTTGAAACTTTTTTTTCACCAAAACAATACGAAAGAGTTGAATCTATGTACGTGGCATGGTATGACTTAGCAATGCAGCGCACTTTGTGTGGAACTAATGAACGTAGTCCAACCTTGAAAGTCTCAATACATATCAAAAACATTAACTCTAACATGGCTACGATCCAGAAAAAAATCCCAGTGATTATCCTCAACAATATAAGCTCTGGTGTATTTTTGATTTTAACAATATTGTTGAACAGCTTCTTAAAGGAAAACCACCTTCCCAAACATCCTGGAAGTGGTTATCGTGTGTCTAGTTATTTAAGAATGCGAGTGAACACATTTGTGTTTTCAACATTGTTCCATCAGCCTGCTCAGTGGTTTTAGCAAAATCATTGAGGTTAAAGTCAACAGATTTGAGCACAGCAAATGGAACATCCTCTGTGAGATAAAAATACAGGTTTCGATTTGTTCAGTTCGCTGCTGAAAACACAAGTCAACACAGTTTTTGGTTCAAAGAAAAAAAACATGTTTTTTAGCAAATTTGATGGTGCCGATTACGAAAATGGCCTTAGATATTCATGTTTGGCTACTGTTTTTGTTACACTGAAATTGTAAATTTTTGGACAAAATATCAATTTACGACCTTGGCTGATGACAACATTTACTTAATAAATGTCGTAGAAATCCATCAATTTTTAGGTAGACTAAGCAGTTTATGCCAACCAACTGAAATAACCTATTTTTATAAGAAGATGAAAAGTTTTTGAGTAAAAAAAATTAAAATAGTACTAATTATTTTAATTTATCATTAAAATTAAAACTTACTAATAAAATTTTACAGTAAATCACTTTATCAACAATACGCTAATATGAGTATTAAGGTTCATTTTTTTTTTTTTCATAGCCATCTTGAAAAATTTCTGGACAATTGCAGGAATGTGAGTGATGAACAAGGAGAAAGATTCTATCAAAATATCCAAACGCTACCAGGGACGGAGGGATAAACGATAAATGATGGCTGACTATTGTTGCGGTATCAAAAAGGACTTAAATAACATTGAACATGAAAGACAATGAAAAAGAGAAAAAAATACCATACCTGTTATGTTCATGAATGTTTTTATTTCTGCTGTTTATTTATTAAATGATTTGATGAAAATAAACATTGGTTTTGTTATATTCGATAGTATTATTTTTAATGATTTGGAGTTAAATTGGTGTTGAGGAAATATTATTTCTCAACTTATTTGTTGATATAAATACGAACTGAGAGGTTTCTATGATTTTACTTTGAAATTAATGTCACCACTCATTCTATATACAGAAACAAATAAAAGAATTCTTTTTTCGAAAAAAGATATTTTTTGTACAACAAAAAACCGTAGTTAACCAAGAAAAACTAAGGTCATTTTCAAATTCGACCTGAAATTAGCTAAAAAGTTCATGTTTGTTTTATTCGACACTATTCCAATTTATTTTTGTTTTTTGCTGACCAATGTTACCTGTCATTGCTCTCAGATTCAATGAGACATATAAAAATAAACAAACATGCAGGACGATCGCAGTATCATCTATCTGAAACCTTTGACAGGTCTTGGCAGAGGCGATTGGTACCCAGAATTTGAGCTAGAAGTGTTTTCTCAATTGTCAAATTTTCCCGAACTGGTCGGTTCATAAAGACAAGTACATAAGTTTATGCAACCCACTTCTTAGCCCTTATAAAGCAGTAAGACGTCAGTAATATGTTCCTATGAAAATTATTAATATAATAAATGATCTTTCTGGGAGCATATCCCGATTTCTTGTGAATATCTACGCAGATAATAAATCGGTAAATAGGTAGTTGGTGTGCGTTGTAGTGCAGAGAGATTGGGGTGCCGAGTTTGAATTCCAGTTGAATTCCTTGCATTCACTTACGCACAAATCCCCTTTGGAAAGGTATTAATCCGTTTCTTCTTCCAGTTATTGGTTAAATAATAGGACAGTTTGTGTTCTACAGTCTTGGCTGGTAACCAGTCTACCGCAGTAATGCCAACCTACTGCAGATATAATCTTCTGTCCAGTCAGTCATGTCTCTTTCGAGACATGATCGCCCAAAGCGTGTATCCCGTATGGCACTTGACTAACTGATATAGGCGAATCACCAAAATCTAAATGTCCATGACATGGAGATTAATCGCTTCCCTGATCTAAATTTAACAACTCAATAAAAGCTATCGAAAAGAACGCCTGTCTACTGAAAAAGATCCACTGCCTTGCATGCTTAATGAGACATAAGCCTACACCAGACATCAAGTATAACATACAAACAAGATCGATCGCGAAAACTTTTGTCAATATGGTCGGTTGCCTCTTCCACTCTTGACTTCTCCTGCTATATTGAACTTTTAGAGTAGCCAGATCATTTCGAATAGGAGTTTTTCTGCGATATCTGGACTGGAGTTGTTCAGTTTTCACTTTTAAATTTTTATAGAGATCAAAAGCGTCAACTCTGCCATGTGGTCGGTAAATTGTTTTCTATCTCACAACTACTTTTCTACAGACGAAAATTGAAACCTTCTCACGACTCTATCGCTATTTCCATGGAAGATGTTGAGAAAAGCTACATTTCTTAGTTCTCTCAACGCTGACCCTTTCATCTAAGACCCACCATTGTCAAACCCCCTTTCATTTCATTGTATTTCATTGGCAAATTCTTCACGAATAACCTCTTCTCATGAATGGTTGATTTGTAGGACATAATTTGCTCGCACTTCCCGCCTGTGGAATTTCCTTCCTTATACTTGCTTCTCTGACAGCTACACTCTCACAAGAATTTAAATGCAAAGTCAATTTTCGTCTCTTATCTTCTTCAGTCATCTCCTGTCTTTGATAACCCTTGTATCACGTTCTGCTTCCTTTCTACTTTACTCTCATGTAGCCCTCTTCAAACCTGTATTCTCATCCTTCTCTTACCCATTCACTAAAAGCCCCGTTACTTGTTCTTCTTCTTCATCACTTATATAGCAATTCTGCATTGCTTGGAGTGAATTTACATACATACATACATACATACATACATACATACATACATACATACATACATACATATGTATGTATGTATGTATGTATGTAAATTCATATATATATATATATATATATATATATACACTACCATAATTATTAGGCCACTCCAGTGTTAAATAAAATGATGTATTCCATACTATTTTTTTAGTATTTATTGCCAAGCGAATAACTGTAAATGAAAATAGAATGTTTCTTTTGTTCATATTGCACGATAACATGTGAATCAAATGAATTTATAAATATTTAATAATTACCTATATTGCAGTTTCATTAATGAAAAAATGGAGAAACTTTAGAGTGATTCGAAAGAGTTTATCTTTGCTTCCTTGTCGTGTAAAATTTTGCAAAGTAATAATAACAAAAGAACCCATCTATTTTATTTAGAATTATCCACTTGGCAATAAATACTAAAAATAGTATGAAATACATCATTTCTTTAAAGAAACTGGGGTGGCCAAATAATTATGGCCGATAGTGTAGATACGTGTGATGTAACCTGATTTTGGTAAAAAAAAACAACTTCTACTCTAGTAGCTTCTTTGCTCGCAATTCTCGCCTGTGGAATATTTTTCCTTATACTTGCTTCCCTGACAGCGACACTCTACAAGAATTTAAGTGCAATGTCATTTGCTATCTCTTATCTTCTTCAGTCACCTCCTTTCCCTAACAACCCTTGTATCACATCTTTCTTCCTTTCTACTTTACTCTTATTCAGTCTTCTTTAAACCTGTATTCTCACCCTTTTCTTACTCATTCGCTGACTCCCCTGTAACTTGTTCCTCTTCTTCATCACTCATGTGTTACGCAACTCCCAAGAGCAGTTCTGTCTTGCTTGGGGTGAAATGGTTAGGAAAAATCCTATGAGAAAACACTTCCGACAACTACAACCTAATCTATTCAAATACAGGATTAACGTTTGTCTTTATGGCATATCCACATAAACCGTATCCCACTAATTTTCCCACTCGTGCAACAACTGTCTTCCGTACTCACTACCTTGAGTGGCTCATGGACCTGATATGGCTCAAACATTCATAAATAAAAAAATTAAAAAGAAGCTTACACACATATCACATTAAACGAAAATTTGAACAAGAAAAATTGTCAGGGTGTGGGTGAATGGAAAAGAATAGCCCTTTCTTTTCTACAATGGTAGACACAAATACAATTAAATAGTATAAAAGAAAACTGAATGACTGACTGACACTGATCGAAGCATTTATAGTCCTTTAGATTTTTCACACAAGATCGCTAAGTCATTTTTAGTCTTGCAACTCGCTTCCATTGGTCAGAAAATCAATTTAACATCTACTTGCGAAATCCGGTTTCGACTTTTTCTTTAAGCACATGGTCAATCCTTTTTTTATTTGTGAATTTTTATAAAAGTGAAGAAGAAGGCTGATTTTAATTCTTAATTTCCTATCCACCACATTTTGACGAGTTGCACGAATCTAACTCTGACACAATCTTTTTCTCCTTTGTTAAATTTGTTACAGCTGATCCATAAACAAATATATCCGAAGTTATAAAATTACACACCAAGTATTTTTATGATAGAATAGGGGTAATTTTTATCACTAAAGAAGACTTGAATCCTCGTCAAATTGTAAAAGATTAATTAGACGAAATTATAGAAAATTTGTTATTGACCATATGTTAGGGCGCCGCTCCGATTTGACTACAAATGGACTGTTCCCATTCCTATATATAGCAATGGTGGATTCTCTACAGGGGAGTCGCTTGACAGTCACTAGACTGACGACTCTACGACACTGTCAGCTCTCTGCCTTCTGGCGGGGGGGGGCGCTCTCTGCTTCCGAGCAGAGAGCAATAACCCAGTCGTGGTTCCGCCGAAGGGTAGAACCACGACTGGGCAAAAATAGACAGATATTTTTTGGCCCGGCTATATGGCCGGGAAATACCCACAATAAAATGACCATGTGTCACATCCAGCCTTGCGTGGGAAGGCTAGTAAATACAGTCGCTTGAGAGTCACTAGACTGACGACTCTACGACACTGTCAGCCCTCTGCCTTCGCGTAGAGGGCGCTCTCTGCTTCCGAGCAGAGAGCAATAACCCAGTCGTGGTTCCCCCGAAGGGTAGAACCACGACTGGGCAAAAATAGACAGATATTTTTTGGCCCGGCTATATGGCCGGGAATACCCACTATAAAATGACCATGTGTCACATCCAGCCTACGTGGGAAGGCTAGTAAATACAGTCGCACAGATTCACTGACGACTCTACGACACTGTCAGCTCTCTGCCTTCGGGCGGGGGGCGCTCTCTGCTTCCGAGCGGAGAGCAATAACCCAGTCGTGGTTCCGCCGAAGGGTAGAAGCACGACTGGGGAATAATAGACAGACATTTTTTGGCCGGGCCATATAGCCCGGAAATCCCAGATATAAACTGACTATGTGTCATATGTTGCCCGTACTGGGAGGGACGACTAAATAATGAGTCGTCGAGAGTCACTAGACTGACGACTCTATGACACTGTCAGCCCTCTGCCTTCGGGTAGAGGGCACTCTCTGCTTCCGAGCAGAGAGCATTAACCCAGTCGTGGTTCCGCCGAAGGGTAGAAGCACGACTGGGGAATAATAGACAGACACTTTTTGGCCGGGCCATATAGCCCGGAAATCCCAGATATAAACTGACTATGTGTCATATGTTGCCCTTACTGGGAGGGACAGCTAAATAATGAGTCTTAGAGAGTCACTTGAGAGTCTCTGATGAGTTACTGAAGAGTCAGTGCGAGTCAGTGAAGAGTTAGTCACACTTCCGGTGGCGTACCGGAAGTCATCACGTATACACACGTCTTACGACGGATTGGACTCTTGTATCTTTCTATTGTAAATATTACTAATCACTTCTGTACATACTAACCGTCTTTCCGCGGAATACAACTTATATTCTGGTTCTGTTGTTGAGTTATTCATTTATACTTGGCGACATAACGCCATATTAATGTGATTGTAATGTCTACGAGTGAAATTAGAGAAGTTTTAAAATGACAGAGGCTTGTGGCCAGTCATTCACTAGTGATGGATACAAGGCATTTGTTGTAAACACGTAAATTGAAGGAAATGTATAAATAATTATTATTTGTATCATTTCTGCATATTTAGAAAAAAAGAAAATGATTTCATCATAGTGTTTCTCTAATATTTTAACTGTATTTTTCTTTCATTTTATAGTAAACATAGATGAAAATACCGATTAAAGTAAAAAAAAAGTATTTGATATTAGATCCTATTTGAATTAATCATGCAAATTGATAATCTTATCTGTTCATTCATATTTTATATCGTTTGAATGACACATATTATAGAAATTAAAAATGGTGTCAAGGAGGTTCTGGAGCGAACAAATTTCCATAAAAAAGAGAAAAAATAGACATTAACAGAAACTACACTTTAAATGTTTATTGTTGGGTGGAGGAGGAGATTTAGCCAAATAAAAGACAAAGGACATTTTCTCATATTTTAAATTAATTTTTTAATTTCCGGATTTTCATAAGGTGTTTTCATTTGTTAAGTTTTTTTAGAGAAAATGTGGGATTGACAATAACTCAAATTTCGAAGAGTTTCCATAATTACCTGCTTGATTTTTGTATCCCCCCCACCTTTATTTGGCATTTTGTGCTGCTCTTTTTGCTGATGACCTTGCATTCGTTTTTCTTTTATTTGTAGTCCTTTCTTGTTACTCTGTTCAGCTACCTTCTGTAGGAGGTCTTGTGGTTTCCGGTCCGTGTCTGCTATCAGCACTATACCATCAGCGTACCTTCCGTTGTTCAGATTGGGGTCTCCGATGACGAATCCTGGCCTAACTTACTACAGTTTTCAAAATAGTCTCGCTGTACAAGTCGAATTGATCCGGTGAAAAGGCACATCCTTGTCTTACACCCCTTTCTATATTTGTATATTCCCTGAATTCGTTTCCTGTCCATGTTCAAGGAGTTTGCTGCCAGTACAGATTCTTGATTACTCTTATGTCTTTCCCAAATATGTCGAGGTTCTTGTTACTCTGTTCAGCTACCTTCTGTAGGAGGTCTTCTGGTTTCCGATCCGTGTCTGCTATCAGCACTATACCATCAGCGTACCTTCTGTTGTTCAGATTGGTGTCTCCGATGACGTATCCTTTCATAACTTACTACAGTTTTCAAAATAGTCTCGCTGTACAAGTCGAATTGATCCGGTGAAAAGACACATCCTTGTCTTACACCCCTTTCTATATTTGTATATTCCCTGAATTCGTTTCCTGTCCATGTACAAGCAGTTTGCTGCCAGTACAGATTCTTGATTACTCTCATGTCTTTCCCAAATATGTCGAGGTTGATGAGCATTTCTATTAGTTCTTTGCGGATTAGTTTGTCAAAAGCCTTCATATAATCGATAAAACATAGGTATACGTCTTTTTGCATTTGTATTGCCCTTTCAGAGAGCATCCAAATCAGAAATATAGCGTTCCTTTTCAAATGACTTTGATGATCCCGCACTGTTCTTTTCCTATTTCTGGCATGATTCTGCTTCTCGCTGTACTCATCAGGATTCGAACGATGAGTTTTGTTATGTGGTACATACCTCGTAAAGAAAGTGGAAGAGAACTTATTTAGCTAGAATTTTCATACAGGACAACAACTATTGGCTCACTAACATATATGGAAACAACAAATGATACAATTAGCCAAACAATATGAAAACAGAAAGAAAAAATATTCAATAATGAAAAAAGTCAGTAAAGAAACAAGATTTACATTTAGTAGATTCTGTAGAAAAGCGAAACAGAAATCAAGAACTAACTGTTGCGCAAAAATATGAAAAAGAAAGCCAAGGATAAAGCTCTTGAACAGATGAAACAAAACTGGCAACATAAACCACAGCATGGCTAATATCCAGAATGTGCTAATAAACCCAATGTTGATAAAATTCATACTCGTCGATGGTTACGACAATCATGATTAATAACTGAAACTGAAATTTCATTCTTACAGCGCAAGTTTTTTTTTTTAGTCTTTTCACTAAGCACTTTCAGGAAAGTATCATATAGAATAATGTGAATCCAAAATTCAGGATCTGCGACAAATACCAAGAAACAATACACCATATTATTTCCTGATGTTCTGTATTTGCCAAAATGAATATCAAAGTCGTCACGAAAAGTGGGGCAATATTTACACTGGACAATGTGCAAAAACTTAAGAATTTATTTTTTTAATCATATCACCCCGATCAAGAAGATAACGCCACTGATGTGCAGGGGGCCACATAAGAGTAAAAGCACTAAATAGAAGAGAGTGAAGAGAAGGACAAACCATTTAGAAAGGAGCAAGAGAAGGGAGGGAATACAGGTGTGATGACAGTTGCAGAAGTGGAGAGAAAGGAAAGGATATACAGTGTGGTGAGAAAAGAACTCGGGTCAAGTGGTTAAGAGATGAGTATTGACCTTGCATTTGAATTCCTGGAGGTTGTAGCTGTCAGAAAAGCAAGAAGGAAGCGAGTTCCACAAGTGGGAAGTGCGAGGAAAGAAGCTGCAGGAGTAGAATTGTCGTCTGCATTTGGTTAATCTCACTGTGAGTGGGTGAGACCCAGCTGCCAGTTTGGTTGCACGAGTAAACACCTGTTGCAGAGGCACCAGTGACTTAAGTTCGTTGGAGCAGAAGCCATGAAAGTATTTATAGAACAGACAAAGGGAAGCCACATCTCGTCGGTGCGAAAGTGGCTAGAGTCGAGCCACCAAGTTGGTACCTATCACATTACTGATTCTCCTTTGGAGCTTGTCAAGAACACCGAGGGGAACAGCGGCGGCACCTGACCATATATGGCGGCAGTATTCCATGCACGGTCGAATGGTTGATTTGTATATATGCAGGATGGTTTCAGGTGGGAAAAACATCCTGGCCCGACATAGTGACCCAACCTTCCTAGTAGTGGATTTAGCTATTGAATCAATGTAGTGGTCTCCCTTGAGATCAAAAGAGAGGGGAAGGACGAGGAGGTAAACAAACATTGGCATGAACATTACCCAGCACCGATTACAGAAATAGAAGATGTCATCATCCTATGGGATTACGCAGACAAAAACTGAAAGAAATAAGCCGGATATTATTGTCAAGAAAAACAAAAAAAACTGCCTACTAATTGATATGGCTTGTCTAGCAGATTGTAACATAGCAATTAATGAATTCGAAAAACTATCAAAATATAAAGACCTGGAAATTGAAATAGGAAAATGTAAAAACTGAAAACAGTAATCGTCATAGTAGGTACACTTGGAATGATAAAAAATATCACAAAACAACACATTGAACCCCAGTTTAAGAGATATACAAAAAAGTGCATTGTTAAGTCCAGCCCACACAATAAAGAGAACTTTGTCGATGTCATTTTTTTTTAATCATTTCACCCCGAGCACGGCGGAAACGCCACTGATGTGCAGGGGGCTACATAAATGTAAAAAGATTAATTAGAAAAGAGTGAGGAGTACAAACTAGTTAGAAAGGAGCAATAGAAAGCTGAGAAAGCAGGTGCGATGACAGATACATAGGTGGAGAGAAAGGGAAGGTTATACGGGGGTGGGGAGAGAGCTAGAGTCCAGTGGTTAGTAGATGAGTATTGACTTTGCATTTAAATTTCTGGAGGTTGTAGCTGTCAGGAAAGCAAGAATACGGGAGCGAGTTCCAAAGGCGGGAAGTGCGAGAGGAGCTGCAGGAGTCGAATTGTCGTCTGCTATTTGGCTATGTATAATAGAATAAACATGAAATAACGCCACAACAACACACCATGACTTGTTTTAGGTCTTTCCGCAGACTTGATAGATTGTGTGACCATAGCAGAAATAAGATTATGATAAACATGACATAATAATAATAATAATAATAATAATATACTATTATTATTATTATTATTATTATGTCATTTTTCATCATATTTCGATTTCTGCTTTGGTCTCACTACCAATCAACTCTGCGGGGAGACCTAAGGCAGGTAGTGGCGTGTTGTTATGGCTCCATCCCCAGCATTACATAGATAAAGTTTTCCTTAGTGTGTGGGCTGTACTTAATAAGACAATTTTTTGTATATCTCTTAAGCTGGGGTTTCCAGGGATTCTTTCAATGTGTTGTTTTGTTCCATTTTTTATCATTCCAAGTGCACCTACTATCACTGGCACAACTCTTGTTTTCAATTTCCACATTTTTTCTATTTCAAATTCCAGGTCTTTATATTTTGACAGTTTTTCAAATTCCTTGATTGCTATGTTACAATCCGCTGGACAAGCCATATCAATTAATAGACAAGTTTTCTCCTTCTGGTTTTTAACAATAATGTCTGGCCTGTTTGCTTCAATTTTTCTGTCTGTGTAGATGGTGTAATCCCATAGAATGGTTACATCTTCTATTTCTGTAACCGGTGCTGGATGATGTTCATACCAGTGTTTGTTTACAGCTTTTCCATAATGTTTGCACATTGTCCAATGTAAATATTGCCCAACTCTATCGTGGCGATTTTTATATTCGTTTGGGGCAAGCACAGAACAGCCTGAGATTAGGTGGTCTATTGTTTCTTGGTGTTTATCACAAAACCTGCATTTTGGATCCATATTATTATGCATAATATTTGCCTGAAAGTTTCTCGTGAAAAGACTTTGGTCTTGTGCTGCAAGTATAAATCCTTCAGTTATTATTATTATTATTATTATTATTATTATTATTATTATTATTATTTCATTTTAATAACAATAATAATAATAATATATTGGAATGATAAAAAATGGAACAAAACAACACATTGAAAGAATCCTTGGAAACCCCAGCTTAAGAGATATACAAAAAATTGTCTTGTTGAGTACAGCCCACACACTCATGAGAACTTTGTCTATGTAACGCTACGGATGTTATGGGAGATAGAAAAACATGAAATGAAGCCATAGGAACAAACCAAGACCTGCCTTAAGTCTTTGCGCAGACTTGGTAGGTAGTGGGACCATAGCAAAAGTCAAATCCTGAGGAAAAATGACTTTGGTGGCATTGTCTGTAATCTCTAAGTTAAAAATAATTTTGCAAGTAGAAAGAAAATGATACATAATATTTTCTTCCTAATAATAATCAAAAATGAATGCATCTGGTCTCGGAATTTAATAAAGTGTCCATGGAAACATTTTTTTCATAAAGAAATATTCTTTTGTATCCTATTCTAATTATTTCCTCTCGCTTTTTGTTGATATCAGCAAATTCCATTCATATTTTGTGCCTTTCATTTTGTTACAGATTCTTAGCAATTACTCACACTATAGCAGTAAAGATGACGTCATTTCAGTGCACCAAATATTTTGGTAACGCTTTCATTGAAATAAAAAAGGCTGTGGCTAAATAAAATCGATATGGAATATTATATACGTAATAATCATATCAGAATCAAAACATGTACGACGAAGATACTAAAGCATTTGAAACTTTAAAAATAAGAGAATAGTTTTTATGTATCTTGAAGAAACTTCATCTATTTTTGAAAACTACGGAATGAAAATGCTCGTTTTGATGGTGATTGGAATTTAAATTCTTATTTTCACTTAACACGACAATTAAGATGGATTTAATTTTTCCTTAATTTGTCATTATCATTTTGGTAACAATTTTATTCATTGTTCATAATTTGATTTATTCTACAGCATATCAACACCTTAATGGGTTGTTTAATGCCGACAAGATCTTTTACAATAAAACCGTATGAATAGAATATATATTCTTTATAAGAAATCAGTTTTTAGATTAGGTTTCACAGATATTTGCAGAGGGTTTATCTCAAGAGTCAAATGTGAGACTGGTAATAATCTTTTTAAATTTATGACTGGTAATATTTTTTTAAATGTATGACTGGAAATTATTTTTTAAATTTATGACTGGTAATATTTTTTCAATGGATAACTAGTAATATTTTTTTAAATGTATGACTGGTAATTATTTTTTAAATTTATGACTGGTAATATTTTTTCAATGTATAACTAGTAATATTTTTTTAAATGTATGACTGGTAATTATTTTTTAAATTTATGACTGGTAATATTTTTTCAATGTATAACTAGTAATATTTTTTTAAATGTATGACTGGTAATTATTTTTTAAATTTATGACTGGTAATATTTTTTCAATGTATAACTAGTAATATTTTTTAAATGTATGACTGGTAATATTTTTAATTGTATAACCGGTAATATTTTTTTAAATGTATGTCTGGTAATATATTTAATTGTATTACTGGTAAAATTTTTAAATGTATGACTGGCAATAGTTTTAAATCTATGACTGGTAACATTTTAAATGTATGACTGGTAATAATTTCAATTGTATGACTGGTAATAATTTTGTTAAATGTATGTCTGGTAATATTTTTTTTAATGTATAGCTAGTAATATTTTTTTTTAATTATTACTGGTATTTACACTATAATAATCTATATTTACACTTTCACAGTGATTTGACACCGGATGGTTTTAGCTATTTGCCCATAACTGGGACCCTAAAAGTTGTTCCCAACCTGAGCCATGGTAGACCGGGGAACAACAGTAATGAAGACGTTGTTTCACGCTCAACAAATCTCTTGATCAGAGGTCTTGCTGCTGGATGTAGTTTATAATAAGACCCAGAATATCATTGTGTTTTTAAGAATAGCATTAATAATGATATCACATTTTATTTATCTCAACAAAGCACCAATTAAAATTAGTTTTTCTCTTATATTTGGTAAGTACGTATCTTCGTTCATGATATATTATTATAATTACTTGTAGTAGTAGTAGCAGAGGTATCATTACTTTAATAGTACAAGTAGTAGTAGTAGTAATAGTGTTGCAATTAATTGATAGTGTTGTAATATTTGTAGTAGTAGTAATAGTAGCAGTAGTAATAGTGTTTGCGAGGTCAAATTATTACCAATGTTAAGGTATTTTTATTGACAAATATTATTCATTAACAAGATGGTATAATTAATTGTACAATTATTAATAATATTAGTACTACTATTATTAATAGTAGTAAGATTAATTATCATAGAGTTTCTTCGGTACTATAATAAGGACTGTTGTCTGTTTTCTTGTTTATATATATATATATATATATATATATATATATATATATAAATATAAATAGAAAATAGTGTATATATATATATATATATATATATATATATATATATATATATACACTATTTACGCTCTCACACCCTGATTGAGCACTCTGGAAGAATGGTAGACTTTAAAAAACAGTAGCTACTGTGGCAGTTACGCATCGTTCATTCAGCAATGGATTAGAATACTCTCAGCTACAGGGCGTGTATAATGATAATATACACTAAAAAATTTGGTCCTTCTATCGAGCGCCCGTAGCTCTGATGTAGACCAGTCTGTCCTGTTATTTAACCCATAACTGGAGGGAAGAGACGGATTTCCCAAGGGTATTTGCGCATAACTGAAGACAATGAATTCAGCTGAAATTCTGACTCGGCTCCCCGATTTCTCGTTCCGAGCCGATATCCAATGCACCACAACGTACATCCCCACAATACGCCCCCGTAATACAGTCATCCGCGTGTATTTTTCCAAAAGTGGTACCATATTATCCATAAAATCGCAATATCATGCGTATATTTCACTAAAATATTTGATGTTTCATGATATGAATAGAAATGACTTCGATGTTTAGGCAACGCATATTTTTCTTATTATTACCGTCTGAATGCTTTTTTCGAATTCCGAAACGTACTGACTAGACTTACCCTGAAAATAAGTTTTAAGGTGTCAATTAATCAACTTTTTTTTTTTGTTCCATGCAATTTTATTATAATTCTATATATTAATAAATTTTAAAAAAACCCTCTTTTATTAAGAATGAAAAGCGAAATTTTTACAAAAAACAAGAAACTATGAAACAAGAAAATATGACTGCTCGGAAATTTCATGCCAATTTTTAAAGGAAGGTAAAGCACAAAATAAAATAACGCCAGTAAATATTCAAATAGCTGCAATAATTTAAGTCAGAAATTTCTTACTTTTTACTTCACTAGAATATCTTGTCCTTTACTTTTCCAGGTTTAATAACTTGTCCTGTTATTTTCCAGGTTTAATATAATCTTAAGAATATTACTTTTCATGCGTGCATTTTTCCACATAATCCATGATTTTTCCAAGCATTGCTATTAATTTAACTTAAATTTAATTCTGGAAACTGCATTCAAAAATATTAGAAAGAAAAAAATTTAAATGCAGTTACTTAAAGAAAATAGTAAAATATGATTAATTAATATTAATTAATTCTGATAATCAATTCTGATAACAAGATAAGTGATAAGCAACGTTTGATTGACAAAATGAAAAAATATATATATATGTAAATGATTAAAACTGCATGCAAAATATCAAACAAAAAAGTTATTAAAGAATAAAATTTATTATTAAAAGCATTAGTCACTCTCTCACTTATGTACTTCGTCACACTTTCCGGACTTCACATATTTAGATATAACTTTTTTCTACTGAACCAAAATTCAAACTTTTTTTTTCAAAATGTTGCTAAGGCGGTGTCCTATTTAACTCCGTAAACTCTTAAATTTGGTTGAGAACTGAATTAGTGGTGAAGCTTGAAAGCTGCCTAGATTCACTTAATGTCAGACTTAAGAATATATATAATCCACTGCCGTGGTTGAATGATACAACTTTTTTTCCATTTTTCCTTTAACTTCAAGATTTAATTATCACAGAATTTCGGTTGTTTTTAGGCAAATAATTCTTGAAGATGTTTTTTATGTCATCCAAATAATTAAATTTTTTACCATTGATATTATTTTGTAAGAACCTGAATAAATAAAAATCCGAATGATCAACATCTGGTGAATATGATAAGTAGGGTAACACACCCCTAGCCAACCTGCATCCACATTTGTCTGATCATCAAAGAAACGTTAGCTCTTTCCTTATCCTGATGACAAACATTATTTTCGTGTTCGTTAATTCTGTGTGTTTTTATTGTATTCTTGCCTTTAATTTGTCTAGTTACGTGCAATACTTTTCAGAATCAACTGACATACTATTTGGCAGAAGATCTTAGTACAGGGTTGCTTTCCAATTCCATCAGATGCACCGCATGACATTCTAAGGATGAAGACATGCATTTGGGGTGGTTAAGTTTGGTTCATGTAGCTTACCCTTGGATCATTTTCGCTGAACACTGTTGTAAAAAATCCATTTCTCGTCACCGTCACAATTGGTTTAAAAAGGTTGCATTCTTTTTGCGTTTATACAGCAAATCCCAGAAATTATATTAATTCAAAATATTTTCACTCAGATCATATGGTATTTTCTTTATCATTTCACCCCAAGCAAGGCATTCCAGTGCAAAGGGTTACATAGGGGAAGGTAAAGAGAAAGAGGGGTTAGACATAGGAAATTTCTGAAGGAGGGTGATAGACTGGTAATGGTACCGAGGCTGAGGGCTGGGTAGATGGGAAGAGTGTTTGAGAGAATGGATGCGAGTTAGTGTGTTAGGAGGTGTCTATTGACCTTACATTTAAACTCCTGGAGATTGTAGTTGTCAGAGAAGCAATCATGTGGAAGGGAATTCCACAGTCGGGAAGTGCGAGAAAAGAAGCTGTTGAACCGAAAATCGTAGCAATTTGAGAAACTAAATTTCAGTAGTTGCTCATGTATGATGAATTTTGATAAATTTGGTGTTTCTGTTAATTTCTACGTTGAATGATTATGTTGAAAAAATTGCTATGTCTACGCCTCAGATGGTTGGTTCACTGTGTCGAGAGATACTTTTTTCGTCATAATCTATCTTACACAATTATTACATTTGTACGTGCATTGAATATAGTTGCTACATCCGGTCTAGTGATCTTGCTTTATATCACGTGATTCTTAACAAATTTCAAAGAATGATCAGTCATATTGTTTGAGCTGACCTGGCATCTCGACTTCCGTCCATTTCCCCATAACTATGATATGGCTTCTTTATGCAATGGAAATTGTTTTAATTAGCTTTCTTACTTGTAAATTTATTACTAAATCGACAAATAAGACTCGTCGTTATATATTTTAATTAGCCAGATATACCCGCAACTTGTATTGTAATAGGCTTTTTCAAGCTTTCTGCGCCTGTAGAATTCACTTCCGTTTTCTTGCTTTCCTGACACACGCAAATATCAAAAAGAATCATTGGAATGTCAATCCCCATCCTCCCTCTTCATGAATCAGCGTTTTAAATATCCATTCTCTTCAGTGAAATGTTCTCATTCTTTTAAACTCTCAGTAACCCCATCGCGTCATAATATGATTATCGACTTGCTTTGAATCGGTCAGTTAAGTGTCATACGTAATACACGCTTGGGCGATCATGTCTCTAAAGAAAAATGACTGATTACGCAGAATATTTTTGTGCAGTAGGTAGCCATTATTTTCTGCGGTAGACTGATTGACAACTAAGACTATACAATCTAATCTGTCCTGCTAATTTAACCTATAGAAGGAGGGAGAACAGACGGATTAATAATTTTCTTGAGGTATTCGCATGTAACTGAATGCAACGAATTTAACTAAAAGTCGAACTCAGCTCTCCGATTTCTCGTTTTGAGCAGATATCCACTGCTTCACAACGCACATTACTTGGAATAAATGATTAAATATACAGAGCACAAGACCTTATCATCCTAGTACTGAATTTACAAAGTTTAAACGTAAGTTTTATTCTAAAACTTTTCCTATTTTATTTTTATCGCGTTTAAAAATAATTTTTCAGATTATTGCTTTCCTTAAACATACGGTTTGCAAACATTTAAATTCTATTTCGATTTGCATTTTCTGTCTCCGTAATTTAATTATTATTCGTTATCCTATTTTATGATTGAAAGTGAAATGTGTGAAAGACAGAATATAATTTGAATTAAATAATATCGGTGAAAAACGAATAATGTAGGAACAACGTTCAAGGCGGAAAATATAAAACAACTAGCAGTATAGCCCGGCGTTGGTCGGGTGTAATGAAAGCTTTAAAACTAATCCATAATCCTGGAGCTCAGATATTTTGAACGTTGGCACAAAAGACTAAAAAGCAATAGTAGTTTCCAGTTAAAGCGAAACCGTAGACTGAAAGAAAAATGAATGGATGTAAGTCAGATTTTGATTTCCTGGTATCGATATCAAATAAGTTTTTTTCGCCGTAAACTGAATTTTGAAGGCTAAATAAGTCCTCTGAGTAAATGGTATCATGGCTGAGACTAAGAACTACAATTATACCTACTTAGAGCTAAACCCGAAGCAAAAACTAAAATAAAAGGGCTGAAAAAATACAGATATACAGGCAGACAAACAGACACACAGAAACATCTTGCCTTTTATATATATATATTATCGATTTTCTGATCTATTGTAAGAACTGCAATCTTGAAACTTCTGAATATCTTTTCTTATGTCTTTGTCTATGAGTGTATCAAATTTGATTCAAATCGGATCACTCCTTCTATATCCCGATTTTTTCGATTATCGATTTTCGATATTTTTCGGGGGTACCTCGACACAAATCCTAGCTAGGAACACTCGCAGACGCTTATAGTACAACTGTGTAAATTTTCAAGAAAATCGGTTCAGCCGTTTCGGAGTCTATAGGTAACGGACCCACACACACATACAGAGTTCCATTTTTAAATAAGTTTAGATGATGAAAGAAATGTAGATTGTGACCCATTAACATCGATTTACATTAAAGGAATGAATTATATTTTACTGGACAAAAATTCCGTGTTTGGAATCAGAAACAATGACAAATAAAAAAAATGTGTGCATGAGAGCGTTCGTCTCACAGTTTTACAATGAGAAAAACAGAAATGTGTCGACATCAAGATGCAACTGGTTAAAGGCAAAAATTGTTATATAAGACCGGGTTTTCGTGGGTCAAATAACGAGAACGCAATTAAAACAACTCCAGCCAGTCTCTCTCTCGTATGTGTGTATGTACGTTCTTCCTTTGACTACTACACTCTTCACTCAACTGTTACTAAAGTGAATAAATATAACTGTTGTGAGACGCTACTCACTTAACTATGGACTCTTCCTACCTGCATATTAACTGAGAGTTAATCACTTTCGTGGCTTCAGTTCAGCTCAGCACAGTCTCTCTGTCTGTCACTCTGTCTGTCACTAGCAAGCCAAGCTTATATTTACTCTGTTCTCATATCTATTTTTGACTTAATATATGTCGTTAACCATAACACCGTGTTTTGAGTTATCATTTCGTGGTCCCATCTCCGGTCCACATCAATAACAAGTTAATATTTTAAATATACGTTGTTTATGTTTGTCGATAATGTTGATACATTCTTCAAATATTTAAATTCTATTTGCATTTTCTGTCTCCTTAATTTAATTATTATTCTTTAACCTTAGTAATTTTTTCTCAATTTCTCTCTTATAACTACTTACGTCTCAGTTGCTTTCTTGCCTTGCTTTTTTGTGGAGAAATGATTAATGCAACGCAAACAATTTAGAAATTGACTTACAACCCTGCATGATCCGGTCTAAAAATTAGCAAAGAAAGGAAAATAATATGACCAAAATTGAGATTTCATTTTATAAATTTTCAAACAAGAGTGCATGAAGCTCACGGCTCTAACAGAATGCATAAATCCGGCGTAATTTTATCTTTGAAGACAAGTGTATCATTAATCCGTCTACGGTTCTGAAGAGTGAACGAAGGCATTTCCGAATAGCAAACGTCTCATCACATTTTCCAGTCGGCTGAGCATTCTTCGAATGTAACCGCCATAAATTACAGTATATCGATAATCAAATACAGCATTGGGCATGTCCGTAACTGGACGATAAAGGGATGAATCCGTTAATCAAACAAGCTGACACTCATCTAGACAACGTAATTGATCTTAAGAAAGGCATGAAATCATATCTTCTACCCGCCCTGCGATTTACTGTTTGGATAAGATTGTTAACTGGGTCCTCCAAATTTTAGTCTCATCTCTGCGGAAGTAAGTTTATACGTATTTGTTGAAATGTTATGGCTAATTCTCCACTATTTTTTTTTTTTTTTTAATCATCTCACCCCAAGCAAGGCATTCCACTGCCACTATTGCGCATGGGGCTACATAGGGGAAGGTAAAGAGAAGGAGTGGTTAGACATAGGGAATGTCAGGAGAAAGGTGATAGATGAGTAAGGATAGCGAGGATGAGGGTTGGGCAGATGGGAAGAGTGCTTGATAGAATGGGAGCAGGTTAGTGTGTTAGGAGGTGTCTATTGACCTTACATTTAAACTCCTGGAGATTGTAGCCGTCGGGGAAGCAATCGTTTGGAAGAGAATTCCACAGTCGGGAAGTGCGAGGAAAGAAACTGTTGGAGTAGAAGTTACGGCTGCATTTTATCGATTTCACTGTAAAAGGGTTGGATCTAGTTGCTAATCTAGTATCTCGTGCAAATTCGTATTTAGGGGGCACCAGTGATCTAAGTTCATCGGAGCAGAACCCGTGAAAGTATTTATAGAAGAGACACAGCGAAGCCACGTCTCGCCGGTGGGAGAGAGACTGCAGGCGGTCTGCCAAGTCGGTATCTATCACATTACAGACCCTCCTCTGAACCTTATCGAGAAGCCCGAGGAGAACAGCAGGGGCACCCGACCAGATATGGCAGCAGTATTCAATGCACGGGCGGATGGTAGATTTGTAAATGTGCAGGATAGATTTAGACGGAAAAAACTTCCGGGCCCTACACATAGAACAGACTTTCATAGCAGCGGATTTAGCAATGGATTCGATATAGTCATTCCATTTGAGGTTCCGCTGAAAGTGTGAGACCAAGGAGGCGTAATGTTTTACTCTCTGGGAGGCAAGCCTGGTCCATGCTAATGGGAGGTAGGTGAGATTGTCGATGATGGTTAATTGACAGTAGCTTCGTTTTAGAAGCATTAAAATTTACTAGCCATTTCTTACCCCAGTCCAATATGGATTGGAGGTCTTTTTCAATCTCGGCTGCAAGTTTAGCTTTGACGCCTACACCAGATTTTTGTTGGAGGCGAGAGTAAACTGTGGTGTCATCGGCGTACAAACCTATTTGGGTTCTTATGGAATCAGGGAGATCATTAATATATATCAGGAAGAGTGTAGGACCTAAGATGGAGCCTTGGGGGACACCTGCGTTTGTATGGTAGTTCTGAGAGGCATGTCCGTTTAATACCACTTTCATTGTGCGGTTAGAGAGGAATGACTGGATTAGTTCAAACAAATGTCCAGTTATACCATAGCTCCGCAGTTTACATAGAAGGCCAGCATGACAAACTCTGTCGAACGCCTTAGATATATCCAATGCAACGGTTCGAGCTTCGCCATTCCTGTCGAGTGCCTGGTATATGTACTCGGTGATGGTCGTTAGCATATCAGCAGTAGACCTAGTGAAGCGGAAACCATATTGCTTGTCCGAGAGGAGCCTGTGTGCAGTGAGATGCTGAACCACCTCGGCGTTGATAATGGCTTCGAACACTTTGCCAAAGATCGGAAGAAGGCTGATAGGGCGGTAATTTGCAGGGTCAGAGGGTTCTCCAGTGTTTTTAAATATAGGAACTATAGAGGAAGATTTCCAACAGGCAGGAAAGCAGGAAGCAGATAGGCAGAGGTTGTAGAGCTTAGAAAGGATAGAGGAGAGTTCAGGGGCACATTTCTTTAAGACTATGGTTGGGATTCCGTCACCACCGCTCGCTTTGTGAGGGTCAAGTTTTAAGATTATCTTAGAGACAAGCGAAGGTGTAATGTGGACATCATTCAGTTGTGCCTCGGTTCTAGGTGAGAAGTCGGGTGTAAAAACTCCAGACGAGTCCAGACTCGAATTGTTCGAGAATCTGCGGGCAAAACATTCAGCCTTATCTGCTGGGGAGGTGAGGACCTCAAATTTGTTGATTAGCGGGGGTATTGTGGACTTGCTCTTGTTAAGTACTCTTTTACAGAGTCGCCAGTAGTCTTTAG
This sequence comes from Ascarosepion bandense, assembly GCA_037127315.1. Taxonomy (NCBI): domain Eukaryota; kingdom Metazoa; phylum Mollusca; class Cephalopoda; order Sepiida; family Sepiidae; genus Ascarosepion; species Ascarosepion bandense. Next base: position 11,014,663 of record JBBBDQ010001236.1, read on the forward strand.
AGCCGAATTTAGAGCATGCTATGCGTTGCTTCATTCTGGCAGCAAACAACATCTTAGCTTCGTTAAGTACCCTTTTACACTTATTACGAGCTGAAGTGAAAAGGCGCCTGTTTTGTTCCGACGCATAGTTACGATAAAGTCGGAAGAAATGATTCCGGTGGGCAATGGCAGCCGAACAAGCGGGTGAGAACCATGGAGACGAATGAGATTTAAGCTGGAATTTCCTAGCAGGGATGAAGGCATCAATGCCAGCCTTAACCCAGGAGGAGACCTCGGATGCACATTCTTCGATGGGAAGACTAAAGACGTTGTTCCAAGGGATGTCACAGAGGAAGTCTCGGAACGAATCCCAGTCTGCTCTTTGATAGCAGTATGATATTCTACTTGTCTGTGTTTCATGGGTCGGGCGGGAGTGGAGTGAAATATTGACGGACACTACAGTGTGGTCAGAGTTTCCAAGTGGGCAGAGTTGTCTGGTAGTGCAAGAGTCTGGGATGGAAGTGAAGCAGAGGTCTAGAAGTGAGTTCCTTCCGTTAGGGTTGTCGGAGAAACGCGTGGGGAAGTCCACTACTTGCGTAAGGGATTGGGTGATTGAAAAGTTCATGGTGTGGACACCAGCAGGGTCAGTGACAGCGTTCTTCAGCCACTTGGTGTGGTGGGCGTTAAAGTCACCAAACACGAATACATGGGCAGAGGGATGGGTAGAAATGGCTTTGTCAATATTGTCAGAAATGATGTCAAGTAACGAACAGTCAGGGGAGGAAGGAGAGCGGTACAGAAAGAAGAGATAGCTAATCGAGCTGAGAAGTGAGAGGCGGAAGCACATGAAAGAATGATCTGGGGATTCAAAAGATGACACCCTAGCTAAGGGAAGGTGTTCGCTGACATAGACACCAAGACCATGCATATGAACATTGGAGTCCTTCCTGAAGAGGGGAAGGTAGCCAGGAACGCAGAACTCAGATGAGGGGATAGAAGGGTTAAGATTAGTTTCACATAGGGCTAATATATCAGGTGAGTTATTATGGAGGAAAGAATCTACGCTGGGGAAGTTGGTGCGGATGCCGCGTATGTTAGTGAAAGAGATGCAGACAGGTTTGAGCGTTTTCAAATGAGCTGGTTTAGTTTTGTTATTATGTTTGCTTTTTTCCATAGTAATTCAGTTAAGGAGTGGTCTTAGAATAGAATCAGTCGGTCAATCATTTGCAACTTGTGAAGCATGGAGACTGGCGCGGCCTACAACATAATGTGGCCTCGGGGTTGCCCACCGAACGTTCATGCAGGGACGCCCGTCCATGCACGATATGGCACTACAAGAACCCCGGTATTATTCAACTGTTGATCAGAGCAGCCTCTCAAGACGCTACGCAAGAGTTCGGGCTCCTAACTACCAGTCGGAAGCAGCAACCAGGAAACTGCCAACCCGGTACCCTCAGAATGTAAAGACGTTGCCACCATACTCCGTAACTGCAAAGAGCTTCCAGCTGAACTAACACCAAGACCAGAGAAAGGGGATGAACCGGGAACCCCTTCCTAAACAAGAAACAAGGTGATCACCTCTAAACTCATTCAAAAGAAGGGGGTGGAGTGTGAGACCGGGCGATAGTAGAAACTATCTACTCCAAAAAAAAAAAAAAAAAAAGGAAAAAGTGACTGAGGCTTACAAAGTTTTAACTTAGTAAAAGTCGAAAATACCCTTGAATAGCAAAATTATTTACACAAATTAAGTGACGAAAAAAAAACAAAAAAAAAACAAAGACGGCCAAAAGACGAAAAAAAATAAAATAAAAAAAATAATTTCCAAGAAATTTCACAAAACAGACTGAAAAATGGACTGAATCCCAGTTGACTTACCACAAGCAGCTAACACTGTAAAGTTGATTTAATTCAATTTCTGAAGACAAAAATAGAAATTAAACCGTTTTTTACAGAATGTAGTCGAGTTATGTTGCTTGCGTTCGCTTGCCAAACCGTTAAGAATTCAATCTCTCGAAGACAGAAATTTAAATCTTCTACAAGACAAAACTAATGGAAATAATTGAACCGTGATGCTATTTATCATTAGTCGAAAATACCCTTGAATAGCAAAATTATTTACACAAATTAAGTGACGAAAAAAAAAACAAAAAAAAAACAAAGACGGCCAAAAGACGAAAAAAAAAATAAATAAAATAATTTCCAAGAAATTTCACAAAACAGACTGAAAAATGGACTGAATCCCAGTTGACTTACCACAAGCAGCTAACACTGTAAAGTTGATTTAATTCAATTTCTGAAGACAAAAATAGAAATTAAACCGTTTTTTACAGAATGTAGTCGAGTTATGTTGCTTGCGTTTCCAAAGAATTAAAAACAACTAACACATCAGAAAAGAAGGTGCGGAGAACCATGATCACTTTCCTATTGACGGATAAACAGGATTTGAAAAGAAAATCTCTTACTATAATTATCAGCTTGTAAAAAACAAGTTTTGAAGAGTCTGTTATTTAACTTGCCTTCGTTATACTGAAATGTCAGCATTGGCTTTTATTGTTGAAACTTTAAACATCTTGCGCAGTTTTAGCTTACCTAGTTGATTTCTTACAGACTTCTAGAGAGAGACAATGGACAGGGAAAAGAAGTCTTAATTAGCCAATCGCTGGTCATCTACCTGTCACGTCTCCATATTCTTGCCCCAAAATAGATTCCAATCGAGGCTTTATCACATTTAGTAAGACTGAATTGATTCTCTCGTGAATTGATATTCTGTAGCTCCTTTACTTTGTAAACTCCCGTTACGTTGTGAGACACCATCAATTGTTTTAGGAGAAACCATAAAAAATAAAGATGTCTGACTGGAAGGAAACTATACAGTGGCTAATCAGTCAGTTTAGTGCCATACACGATACACGCTTAGGCGAACATACATGGAAAGAGATATGACTGATTGTCCAGAAGATGTTCTCGCAGTAGTTTGCCATTACTTTCTGCAGCAGACTTGTTGTAAAGCAAATCTAATCGGTCCTGCTATTTAACCCATAGCTGGAGGGTAAAGAGAAGGATTAATAGCTTTTACCAGAGTATTTGCACGTAAGTGAATCCAACGAATCAACTAGAATTCGAACTTTTATTTGCACGTAAGTGAATCCAACGAATCATCTAGAATTCGAACTCCGATTTTTCGTTCCGAACCGATAACAACTGCACCACATCGCACATCCACAACATATATTATTTAAACTATTTGAATGCTAAACAACTCCCTTTCAAATGAAAAAGAGACATGAAACAGTCTGTTATACATTCAAGGGACGAACAGGATATAATTGACGTTAAATAAATATTATTTCTGTCAAAGGTGAAAAAAGGCGATGATTTCAATAGAAACTGGAACGCAGAGAATAAAAAGTGTACTATGTCAAAGACGCCGGTTTTCAAGGTCATGAAATATAAAACAATGAGAAAAGAAATGTGGTTTGTGACTTAAACAATATAATTTACATTAAATAAATATTATTTCTGTCAAAGGCGTACGAAAAAGCCGATGATATTTTTTCAATTGAAACTGGAATGTAGAAAAATTGAAAGTGTAATGTGTGAAAGACAGAAGATAATTTACATTAATTTTGTCTCGGTAAAAACAACTTTTAAGGCGGAGAATATAAAACACGGATGAAAGAAATGCGGATTGTGACCCACTAAAATCAACTTACATTAAAGAAATCTCATATTTTAGTAAGCTGAGAAAAAATATGATGTTTGACATCAGAAACAAAGACAAATCAAAAGAAAAAGTGTGTCTGAGGGCGGCCGTCTCAAAGTCGAACAATGAGAAAAACAGGAATGTGACGCCGTCAAGATACAACTGGCCAAAGCCAACAACTGGCGGATGTGCTTATCCAGAGATTACGTAATATCCTTTCCTCTCTCTCCACCTTTGCAACTCATCACACCTGTATTCCCATCCTTCTCTTGCTCCTTCCCATCTGGTTCGTCTTCCTCTTCACTCTCTTATAATTAATCTTTTTACTCTAATGTAGCCCCCTGCACATCAGTGGCATTACCGCCTTGCTCGGGGTGATACGATTAAAAAAAATACTTGATTCTCAACGAATCTGTGTTATATAAGACCGGGTTGTTCCGGGTCAAAAAAAAAAAAGAAAAGAAAAAAAGCGAAGGCAGAAGACTCAAAGAGAACGCAAGGGAAACAACTCCAGCCCGTCTTTCCTTCGTATGTGCGTATGTGCGTGCTCCCTCTGAATACTACCCTCTACACACAACTGTTACTAAAATGAATAAACAGAAAAAGCTAATATTTTTATATATACGTTGTTTATGATTGTCGGCAATGTTAAGGCGATTGTGTTTCAGAAGCAGTTACCAAAACACAGGGGTAAATAACAAACGCACAGCCAGTGACTAATATCGATACTAAATTACTCTATATATTTTTCTTACCAAGTTAACGTTATTGACTTTAATTGCTGAATTTACTGTCAAAGGCAAACGTGATTAACTTGATAACATGGGTTTATTGTTCTTGTTTGTATATGTTTTTTTGTTTTGTTTTTTAAAATAGAAAAAATTGTCAAATATATATTTTTCTTTAATCATATTCCCCCGAGCAAGGCGGTAACGCCATTGATGTGCAGGGGGCTACGTAAGAGTGAAAATATTGGAAAAGAGAAAGCCGGAAACCACCTCCTAAACAGGGAACAATGGATGGGCCTCTACACCTGTTCAATAGACGTGGGTGGAGTGTGAACCCGACGATATTTAATGAGTGCCTGTGTGTATGCGCTTCTGGATGGTGGTAGACTAACGTAGTTGTCAGATGATATAACAGGGAGGTGGTTAAAATCACCACATTCTACTGGGGAATATTAAAAAAAGCAATTTAATTCATTTAAGTGGGAACCATTAATGTTATTGAAAAGGTAGCTGAAATATGAGCAGAAATAAACAGTTCGGCTGACCATTCTCAAAAGAGACGAGAAAAAAGCTTTTAATAATAAGAATTATAGCAGAAAAGAAATATAATTTCGATATCGCCTATCAGATAGCTCGGCGTCGAGCCTTGGGGATATTTTTAAGTCATTATTAATGAGAAATCAATGTTAGATGCCATAAAATACGTAGGGACGTTTGATGAACTCCTTATCTAGTGCTTTGATACAACCATCTGACTATAGATTTATTTGTTATATTTTTATATAAATGGTATTTCGTTTATTTTATACGACGAGATAACTTATGACAGAATATTGTTATAATAGTTTGATTTTTCATTCGTTATTGTTAATCTCTCATTGAGCCTAATAAGATCTGCTGTAAGAAAAAGACTCTTATCTTTCACATA
>JBBBDQ010001236.1:11025000-11045000 GCA_037127315.1 Ascarosepion bandense
TTTTTTTCGGAATTTGTGGTCTTATCTTCTCAGATTTATCGACTTAATCTTTGTTTTTCTGACCCAATTTGTAATCTGAAGGCTACACTCAATTGTCTGGCGCATGTTTATGCCAGTACTCCTGTTTCATTTTCTGAGTACAAGTGGAGTATACCGCACCGGCGAGTAGTTAAGATGACGGAGGTGAAGGCAACGAACATAGTAATCCACTTGACTTGAGGGAGATAATAATTACTCTCGTCTGTCTCCGTCGGTCTGTCTCTCTTGGTGCTTTCTATATCGGCTTTTTATTTCGACTTTTTGGATCGCAGCAGATCATTTGGGATTCACACTTTTATTTGATTCTCGGCTTCCCATTGGCCGATAAATAAAATTCGCGTAGGCTCGCGAACTGGAAATTAAAAATTTAATTATTTTTTTATTTTTCAACCGGAACATCTGTGCGAGGCCAGCTGCGCCCGGACGATTTTGGTCATTTTCTTTTTGGTCGTGAAAGTGCGAACATCCGGTCTCTCGCTTTTGCTCGGTCGGTATCACCACAAAGAACTTTAAAAAATAACAATCTAGTTATTACTCGTCCAGATAAAGATACTGGTGTGGTTTTGTTGATTTATTCTGACTATGTCTCCAAGATGCATTCTATTCTTGGTGACACATTTAAGTTTCTACTTTTGGGTCCGATTGAGACAGATGACAGATGACCGCAATATTTCAGTGGAAACGAAGTTTCAAAAGCAGCTGTTGGTTTGGGTTAAACGGTGTTTTTTTAACATCAGAGGTCTCATCTGATATTAAACCTACAGGGTCTATTCTTAACACTGCTTTATGGTCTGCCAAAGATCCATAAAGATGATTCTTTCTATGGTCGGTTCGTCCCAACATAAAGTTGCTTGTTTTCTGGCTGAAATTCTTCAACTTATTTGTATGTTATGAAGGATTCTTTTTCTTTTTCAGAAATAATTCTTAATACCCCCTCTTTTATGTGTTCTTTTGATGTGTGTTCTTTGTTTACATGTCTTTCAGTTTCAGAACCTATGGATATTTGTCGTGATTTGTTGTATCGTAGTTTCTTGACTCGTCCGATTATGGCAAAAAATGTATTCATTGAACTTATGAATTTCCCCACTACATCAGTCAAATTTAGTTTAGATAACTACATGTGTAGACAAATAAACGGGTCGCTATGGGATCTCCCCTGGATCCTGCTTTAGCCAATATATCTGTGAGTTTCCGTGAGTAATCCCTTTTCACGCATAACTATAAGCCGTCCAAGAACTTAGATCACTGGTGCTCCCTAGGTACGAATTTGCACGAGATACTAGATTAGCAACTAGGTCCCACCCTTTTTACAGTGAAACAGATAAAATGTAACCACAATTTCTACTCCAACAGCTTCTTTTCTCGCACTTCCCGAAAGTGGAATTCCCTTCCACATGATTGCTTCCCCGACAGCTACAATCTCCAGGAGTTTAAATGTAAGGTCAATAGACAACTCCTAACACACTAACTCGCATCCATTCTCTCAAACGCTCTTCCCATCTACCCAACCCTCAGCCTCGGTATCCTTACCCGTCTATCTCCCTCCTTCTGACATTTCCTATATCTAACCACTCTTTCTACTTACCTTCCCCTATGTAACCCCTTGCGCAATAGTGGCAGTGGAATGCCTTCCTTGGGGTGAAATGATTAAAAATAAAATGAATTATCGGTATGTGGACGATACTTTTTTGTTTATTTGAAAGAGAGGCTGACGCTGACTCCTTTCTCGCCATTTTGAATCAATTACATCCGTCCTTGAAATTTACAATAGAAAAGGAGTCCGAATGTTGTTTGTCAGTTCTTGATGTTTTGTTCATCGGACTCCATGTTTCCGTGTTTCGCAAAGCGACGTTTTCGGAATTGCATACGGGGTGCCGAGTTCGAATTCCAGTTGAATTCCTTGTATTAACCTACGCGCAAATACCCTTGGGAAAGGTATTAATCCGTCTCTTCTCTCCAGTTATGGGTTAAATAATAGGACAGGCTGGGTTCTATAGCCTTGACTGGCAACCAGTCTACCGCAGAAAGCAATGACAACCTAATGCGGGATAATCTTCTGCCCAGTCAGTCATGTCTCTTTCGTGACATGATCGCCAAAAGCGTGTATCACGTATGGCACTTAACTGACTGATATACACGGTTGGACTAATTTTGTCCAAAAAAGCGAAAAATTAATTTGGTTAAGACCCTTACACATAGGGTTCTAACATTTTGCACGGAAATATATTTTGGATGTGGAATTAGACTTTATCCGCAGCACCTTATTAAAAATGGTTATCCTAGTGATATTGTAAATGGTGTGATGTGTAATAGAAAAATAGATTTTTCTAAGGATAAGCTGTATATTGTGGAAAAATGTCCAGTTTATTTAAGGCTTCTTTACATTGGTTTCCGTGATGAGCTTTTGGCTAGGCAAATTTCTAGAGCATCCTAGTTCTTGTTATTTCTCTGCTCAGGTTAGAATCCATTTTGACACTCATTCTGCTTTTCCGTCTATGCAAAAGAACTTACTTCCGCCACATCATATTTCTACAGTTGTTTATAAGTTTATATTTAACATGCTCACTGATGAGTTAGGTAAAAATAGGGGTTCGCGGTCTACACGAAGGAAAGCAGACAAGAGGGGAATAGGGTCAAGGATAAAGAAAAAAAGAGGAGGAAAATGTTGGTTAGCACGTAAATTCCTCGAGGTCAAACCCCTAAGTGAATCTCCATTCTGATTAGCCGAACACACACACACACACACACACACAAAACACCCACATACATTCACAGTAAACCGAAAGTATTTGTCATTTGAATGTAAATTGTCTGCACTACCACACCAACATTGCCTGATGATGAGAATTAATCTCGAAACATAGAAATTTCCATGTCGTAATGTAAAATTGATATATAACCATATAATTATATTATATTAAGCTCTATAATACTCATTATATTGAGCACTGTTTATAATAAAATAAATGCCAGCGCACTCAAAATAAAAAGAAAACCTTGAGTCCTCTTCACTTGGAATTATATATATATATATATATGTGTGTGTGTGTGTGTGTGTGTGTGTGTGTGTGTGTGTGAGAGAGACAGAGACAGAGACAGAGAGTGTGTGTGTGTGTGTGTGTTTATGTGTTTGCATTATTTACCTAAAAAGTAAAAATTTCCTTAGACTCAAATGAATTTATATTAAACTTAATATAGGAAATACATACTATAAAACGCCTGTTATATGAGGCGCAAATCAAAAGTATAAAATTTATCACGAAAATGTGTAACGTTCGATCAAGCGAAAAAACAAAACTGGCAAAAATAGATCTGCATTCTCGTTGACCTTTTTCAAATACAAAAGGGATATAGAAGAAAAAGAAGAAAGATGGAGGTGAGAAGAAGAAGAGGAAGCTAAAGAAGAAGAAGAAGAGAAAAAGGGTGAATAAAACGCCAGCACTCCCTGCACATTTCCGGCTTAAAGAAAATCTCTTTCTTCATTCATTCTTTTATTTTGTTTGTCATATATTCAATACATTAAATCGCTTGCCAGTTTTTTTTTTTGTTTATGTTTTTTTTTTTTTTTGTTTTTCGCGCCTTCCTTTGAACAAATTATAGGACACTTCACCCACGTTTTCCGTCATAATCATCGGTGGGGTTGGGAGATTTGGGCAACTCGGAAGATACGCTAAGCAAACCTGCAAAGGCGTCTATCTGAACATACTAATGGGATCGAAGAGGGAGCAAGTGATTAGCGCCTATTGAAGTTTATTGAACTCTTCGCAGATGAATAATTCAATCAAGAAATAAGGATAATCGAAACATATTAAAAAAGAGAGAATGTTTTGATCGAAAACGATGGCCGGATTGGACGATTTCAAAGTGGTGTTTCACTTTTGATGGCCTGTATTTTAAAAGGGTCAATTGGAACGGTGATCTATATTTGCCCGATTGATATTTAGTTTTCTGTCTAATTCTTCCTTGTTATTTTCTATTTTGCAATTTCGAGTTAGTCTTCACATGTTAACACTTTATTTACAAAGTTTGTTATAAATGAATTTATATTGTTAAATTAGATATGAGGTCAAATAAATTTTCGTTTGATGACATACGGGTGCATGTTTTTGGTAAAAAATAGTAAAGCGTAAAAGTAAACATTCAAGTGGGGATAGTATGTTCCATGTTTAAACGCAATCTTCTGGCTATATATATATATATATATATATATATATATATAGTCATCTGCAGACAGATATGTTTTGCTGTATCACAGCTCATCAGTACAGTCAGACATCCGATTGTTTCTAGCCAGGATTGAAACTCGACTGAATTGACATCAGTCAGCGATTCTACGTCTGAGCTACGGGATATATATATATATATATATATATATATATATATATATATATATATATATATATATATATATATATATATATATATTCCATTTTTAAACGGGTTCTTTTTCTATCCAGGTTTCTATTAAAAATGTGCACTGGCCTAACCCAATTATGAACAAAAACTAAGTATTAATCAATCAATCAATCAATCAATATATATATATATATATATATATATATATATATATATATATATATATTGTGTGTGTGTGTGTATTTTGCCAGCATTCTTTCATTAATACAGGTTTCATTGAATAATATAGACAAGTTCTGTCTATTTATTTTGTGTAAGATCCGTCCGTATCATCAGATTAGCTTGATAGTGTTATCATGGAAAGACGACAAGAAATTTCTCGTTGTCTTACCATGACGACACTATCAAGCTAATCAGATATATATATATATATATATATCAATTGATTTGTTTGAACATTATTTTTGATCGATAGTCATATTTAAGTAGATATTCTATTTTTTAATTAAACAGTATTATATATTTATATCTACTGGCGTGATTATTTAAGATAAATTTTTATAAATAATTACGGAAATTAAAAAAAAATTAACGAAAGTTGGTTATAAACAATTTAATTTCCGTAATATGTTTACATTTGTTGACATTACGATACATTTCAGAGCAGATATGGTTGTTGCGATGAATCGAAAATTATGTTACATACGCTTGATTAAACCCTCGTTTAGACTGGAGGTCATTCGTGGTCGAGATGTCTAGGACGTTGCCAGATCAAATGGCAGCTTCCCCTATGTGGATAGGAGTCGCAGGTTAGAATCCTGCCCAATGGAACACATTTTCGTAATAAACATTTATCGTAAATAATCACGTCAGTAGATATAAATATATAATACTGTTTAATTAAAAAAACAGAATATCTACTTAAATAGGAGTATCGATCAAAAATAATGTTCAAACAAATCATTTCAAATTGCCGGTTGTTTATAATCAAGTTTCGTTAATTCATATATATATATATATATATATATATATATATATATATATATATATATATATATATATACCACACGCTAAAAGTCTACCTCATATACATGGAATATCATTCACACACTAAAAGTCTGCCTCCTTCTACTGAGCGCCCATAGCTCAAAATTAGAATCGCCGACTAAAAGTCTGCCTCCTACTGAGCGCCCATAGGTCAGAATTAGTAATCGCCGAGTGACGCCAATTCGGTCGGGTTTCAATCCTGGGTAAAAGCAATCGGATGTCCGACCCTACTGATGAGCTATGATACAGCGAAACAGATTTGTCTGCGGATGACTGCACACACATGTAGATTTTTTTTTTTTAGTTGTGGTATATCTTTAGAAGAGACAAAAATAATAAAAAATGACAACTGGAAACACAATACTTAGCCGACTCGTTTCGACTTCATTGCGAATTTTTCAAGGCCTTGATAAATTTATTCAGCGGACGAAACCCCTTTGGCAGACTACAGTGTTTACTCTTGTCACTTTTTTATTCACACACACACACACACACACACACACACACACACACACACACACACACACACACACACACACACGAAAATTATATATCCATTTTGCATTTGCATATATTAAATACAATCGAATAAGTATATTAAATAATATATCAATAGATTCCTTTATAATGTATATGCGTTTGCGTTTTCGTGTAACTTCATGTATTCGAAATATTTGTTAGATATATGCGTGTCTATAATTGTTTAAAATTATCTTGTGCTTATTTCAGGCAATCATTTGTTGTGCTGTTCGCCCAAGATGAAAGAAATATTAATGAAAGGATTCCCTTGCTTTCCTTAGGCAAAAATTGAGTTCTCTAATCCATTCTCTCTAATTTAAATGAACATTAGACAACAGAAACAAAAACAGTTTTCAGACACACACACCGTATGCACTCACACGTATATATATGTATATATATATATATATATGTGTGTGTGTGTAAGCATATACACACACACACACACATATATATAATGTGTGTATGTACAAAACCTCCTAAAGAACGTCAAAATCGTAATTGCTGAAACAGAAGGTATCACGCATCAAATTTAAGATACTCAAAAATGCTACGATAAAAATAGAAAAATCTTTTTAAAGAAAATATATATTCCTGTATTTTTCAATGTTATTTCCCTTTCAAGTATTTCCGAAAACTAAATTTAAATGATGATTAAGAAATAAGTATTGAATACACATACATTTATTGCGTAGTTAGTTATTTGCAATACGTGATAAACGCTTGGGTAATCATGTCTCTTTCGATACATGACTGACTAGGCAGAAGATTTCCTTGCTGTAGGGTGCCATTACTTTATGTGGTAGGCTATTTGCCAACGAATAACATGGAATCTAATCCTTTCTGGTATTAAACGCATAGCTGGAAGGAAAGAAGATAAACGTTTTTTTTCATTCGGAGCTGCTATGCATTCAACCACACCGAAAATCACCTCACGCATTTTTGTATCTGCAATAAAGTACTTGGGAAAACATGACTCTCCACAGCTTCTTATTCTTTATAGTTTTGAGCAATGCTTCTTCTGCTACACCATCCAAATTTCTGTTTTGCCATTCAATCTCAAAAGCAAATTAGGTAGGTTAATCTTTGTTCCCGCTTCTCTACACAGTAAAATATAAGTGTCAAATTCTTAAACTATTGTTATATTTCTTTTGTACAAATTTCATATTTTTCAGTAGTTTTAAAAATATTCTCTCAAAAATATTCTAATGTCTTTTAGTAACTCCATATAACTGTCCACTGTCTACCCTATTATATCAGTTACGTGCCATACGTGATACACGCTTGGGCGATCATGTCTCGAAAGAGACATGACTGACTGGGCAGAAGATTATCCTGCAGTAAGTTGCCATTACTTTCTGTGGTAGAATGGTTGCCAGCCAAGGCTATAGAACCCAATCTGTTCTATTATTTAACCCATAACTGGAAGGAAGAGACTAATTAATACCTTTCCCAAGGGTATTTGCGCGTAAGTGAATGCAATGAATTCAACTATTATATAGGGTAATTAATATTGTATTTATTTCCATGGATATTTTCGACATTCTTAATAGTTTGTCTCGACTTTAATAGCATCTTTTCTCACACCGGTGCTGCTTTAGATAAACACTGCCATTTTCCATTGTCTTTCTCAGATAGATTTCTATTTTTGCATATCCAAAGTTTCTGATTATAGCATGTGTTGTGGATTCCGGGTGAGGAACCACACAAAATAATGAACAACAAAAACAAATATTGATAAAGAAAAAGTAAGTAATATTGAACGTAATATACAAACTTAAACGCAGGTTAGTAAATTCAGGAATACTATTAGTAAGAAAATAAATATACACAAGTCTTGAAGTGAAGTCGTTGTAAATAATCCGTGTATATTATTATCCGTGTATATTATTCTAGCTGTGTGTAGCTCAGAACAATTCTGACTTCTGATGCGGTAATATCTGGGAAACTTCGGTATCTCTCGGTAACTTAGGTATCAGATGTCTCTATAACTCTCTGGCAGCTCCCGTATCTCACTGTGCCAGGAGTATATGTATATTCCAGCCGAGTCCATTATCATATACAAAGGGGAGATCCCACAACACTATGAAACGGGATATTTAGATCGATCTGCATTAGTAGTTTTGTTCAATCGCTTTCTACTTTCGCATTTACGCGAAAGGCGAAAGAACTTGAATAAAATGTTTGAACGTCAAGCATTTTATCAAAAACTTCGTGTCCAACATTCAATAACTTATCCGAATATTGGAAAAATACACTTGAAAAATTAAACAGACCATTTCTGCCGTTTAATCAAACTTGTTTTAATAAATAATTGCTTCCTAAATATAACTTATTCATATATATATATATATATATATATATATATATTGAAAAAACACTAGCTACTCTAGCATCTACATCTAGCATATATATATATATATATATATATATATATATATATATATATATATATATATTATAAATTATAGTTTAGAACATAAGTTATTATCCACTACAAAATTTACACTTTGTAGTGGATAATAATTTGTACATGTTCTATACTATAATTTATAATAAATATTCACAGCTCTATATTATATATCGAGCACTGTTTGAAATTACTGTTTTGAACGTTGTAAATTTTTCTTCGTTCCTTATTCAATCGGATATATATACATATATATATATGTATATATATATATATATATATATAGTCAGCCGCAGACATTTCTGTTTCACATTTAAATACCCGATTGCTTTCTACTAGGATCGAAACCCGACATCAGTCGGCGATTCTACGACTAAGCTATAGGCGCTCAGTGGTGGCGGGGGGGGGAATGATAGATTTTAACGTCTTATATACACAGTGTAAACACACGCCAGTAGTCGAGAGTTTTCAAATTCATTACTGGGAGAACGATGCGCAGATAGCAGTGAGTATGTAATATTTTAAAGTATACCATTTCTCCATAGTGTTAAATTATATATATATATATATATATATATATATATATATATTATGGTACTCTCCTACGAGGAAATAATTCTTCCACTTGCAATATATAAATTACCTGCGTGACTTCTAAGGAGAAGTTACGAGCAGTTGCTCAGGAGCAGTCATATACAGCAGTTACAGAAGTTAACGAGAGCAGTTGACGACAGCTACTAGTCAGGCAGCGTAATAATACCCTCGGACTTATTTCTATATTACTATTTATTAATACTTCCTTTGAATATCTTGTTTCTTTTTATACTAAAATACTGCTTTGAACCTACCTTTTTGTTCCATGTATTATTTACGGCACAAACAGGTCACTACTCATTGCGGCGAAGTTTTCGCCACAACTCCACAACAAACTGGCGAAGAAGATCCACAAATATATACATATATGTACATTTTCCAACCCATTATATAGACTATTAAACCGTTCAAAAAACTCGATAGGCTGAATTAAAAAAATATCCCCAAAAGAGCTTCCACATTAACCAAGAATGCCTTAGGCATGAACCAATAGATTAATACAGCCAAAGCAATTGATTAATTCACAAAAATAAAAAATAAAAGTGAATGCACTTTCATCCAGTTCGTAATTTATGATTCCCATTCATCTATATCTGAAAAACTTTTAACTGCAGCATTAACTTTGACGAAAAATTAGTGCCCCATCAGCGATCAATACATCAACATTATCAAACAGGCCCAGAAATCTATTTTATTTTACGATGAATGCCTGTGGACTAGAAAAAAAAACAACCCTAACATCTGTATCTCCATGGGAGCGTATTGTTTTGTAGAACTGCCAATGTTGTAGGACTCTTTTTGCTCTGGAATCATTGGAACATCTTCGAGTTCTGGAACACGACGGATTGATAATCCTTCGCAAAACTAATTCAAATAAAACGGATAACTGCAGAAAGGATTTAATAAATTTTTTCAAAGACCATGATCTTAACATAACCACCTTAACAAACGCTAACGTTTTAAATTTCTTAGATGTTACCTTCGACTGAGCAATGGCCTGTACAAACCATGCACTAAGGACTCACACAAACATACATACATCAAACGGGATCAAATCACCCCCCACAAAATAACCAACAACCAACACAAATGTATCCAATTTGGTCGAAGTACTAACTCTTGCAATCAGGACATTTTTGAAAATTGTAACATTAAATACATTAATGGTTTAGAAAAAAGTAAACTCAACACTAGTTTAGAATACACTGTTAAAACAAGGTAGTCAGAAATAAGCAGAAATCACGTAAACGTAATATCATTTGGTTTAACCAACCCTTCAGTCGTAACGTCCAAACCTAATTCAAAACCATTTCTATCATTCACCCACACTAAAAAGTCTTCAACAAAAACAATGTCAAAGTCAGTTATAGTTACGTTAAAAACATAGAAAAATATATCCCACAACATAATGGTATGATATCGAATAAATATTTGGCCCACATGAACAACATTCGTCGCCCAATTAATAGCAAAAATGAACCTTCTAAAAATAATTGCAACTGCCGAAAAAATAAAACCTGCCCATTGAAAGGCCACTGTATATCCGAAAGTATTGTTTACTGAGCTCGAATTCATTCGGATGATAATGTTGGCAAATTTTACTTTGGAAAAAATTCTAACAGGTGTAAGATAAGATTTAACAACTACACATTGTCTTTAAACAACATTAGATACAGAAAAAGTACTTTTTTATCCATACATTATTGGAAATTTAAAAACAACAACTCTATCATTACTTGAAATATCGTAGCTAAATCCAAACATTACAATGAAAAAGAAGATAAATATAATCTATACCTCTAGAAAAATTTGTGACCTTAAACCATATCAATAATCCTAATTTGTTTAATAAAAGAAGTGATTTAATGACCACATACTCAGAAAAAATACTTAGCTAAATTCTTTGACCGAGATTGATATAGATTCCTCTATACATTTGCCTGTTTGTTTCTTTCTTTCTTTTTTTCTTTCTTTTTTCTTTCTTTCTTTTTTACCTTCCCCGCAATATTATATATAAATTAAACTCCTATTATTTTGCTCCTTACATTGTTTAATACTTATTTCTTAATTCTAACCCTCTTCATATGTATTTTTATTAATTTACATCACTATATATATATATATATATATATATATATATATATATATATATGTAGACCAGGTAAGCTTTTGTTAAGGAATTTTCTCTAATATAAATGCGGGTGTATATGTGTGTGTGTGTGTGTGTGTGTGTGTGTGTGTGTGTGTGTGTGTGTGTGTGTGTGTGTGTGTGTGTGTGCATATAAAATCATATGTAAACAAAATATATCTGTAAGATATTACAATTATTAACCTTTTCCCCTACTGGGGTTTCAATCAATGAAGGTAACCTCAGACTGAGAAAAGGGTAAATGTTTTCCTATCTCTACGTTTATACACTTACATGCACCAAAAGTATTCAAATGGCGTGATAGATAAGCTATTGACGTCTACATTGCCTGAGGAAGCCTTTATTGGTGGAAAAGTCAGTGTTTGCAATATTCTACATCGTAACTGGCTATACTCTTTAGATTTTTTTTGAATATAGCCGTTTCTTGAACCGGGTAAACCTTCTCTGTTATATATATATATATATATATATATATATATATATATATATATATAGTGTGTGTGTGTGTGTGTGTGTGTTCATAAATTTTGTTTGCGCTTTAAAAAATTATAACTTTATTTGTATTTGCGACAGAAATAATCTGCACACGAACTTTATGAACACCCTGTATATACTAATGTATGTTTAGTGTATCGAGGCAGCAGATAATTTTCTAAACATACACTGTTAAGTATAACAGACAATGAATGTCAATTATGTTTAATCATGACCCGTTCTAAACATTGTATTTTGGCTTTAATTTCAGGTGAAAATAAAGACAAAAATTGTCCAGCATTTGGATATTCTTTATTATTACGTTGGTTCTAAGCTTTCGGCTCACATGTGTTATCTTCAGAGAGGCTACAGGGACGTTAACATAAAGACATCCACCATCAAAAATGATTTTATCTTGTGTTGACATAAAACATTGCTATGCAACGATAACAGTTACCGAATCGCAGACGCAGTTCGTAAATTTGTAATGCGGTTCTATGACGTTACACCACATGAGAGACCGAAATGTTAGCAGAATCATATGTCTAAATACAATTTAATGTGTTTTGACCAGATGGAAATGTGATTTTATTAAATGTGGGTTGTTTTGATGTAATGTAGATGGCCTCCAATATCTGAATGTTTTTTTTACTGTGTGTATGAGTTAGTATTATTGTATTATCGCCTAAAATCTGTCTAATATTACCCACATGTATATTTGGGCACCCATCTTTCATTTAAACATGTTTCGTTAAAAACGAACGACAAGAAAGATTTTATTAATTTTTGATTTAATTTTTCCTGTATTGTTACATGTTTTCCTTTGCTAGAGATAAGGAATCTAAAAATGTTCTATGGATTTTTCATTTTCAAATGCTTTCACCAACTTCACCGGCCATTTTCAAAGATGGTATTTTTCTGATGTTGTTAATTTATCCTCAGGTATAAACCAATCACGTTGCTCGCGTGATAAGACATCTCGATATAAGTGAGGCACTATATAGTAAACAATTTTTCTCCTACGATCAACTTTACATTACTTAACAGTGAAAATGAAGTTTTGATAGTTTTTTAACAAATAGATAAACGCACATGTCATTTCCAATAGTGTGCGTCACGTGATAGCTTTTAAAGGACGCTTTTTTCAGAAATCAAAAATAAATTGCGTTACAGTCAAAACATGAGGATAAAATAATATCATCGGAAGCATAACATCCTTAAGAATGGCCAGTGAAGTGGCTGAAAGCGCTTGGAAAGTTAATAATTATGGAACATTTTTACTGAATATTTACTTAAATTTTTGTTATATTTTCAACGACATTTATTTGATGAACTCTTTTAGGAATATTTACATTCTTTATTGTCATGTTTCGGCTGTTTTGAACATACTACCACATCTTTGACTAGATATCTTACATGCCTCCTATTCATCCAAAGTGTAATAAAACACGCATTTACTAACCCATAATTTACAAAACCTCTTTAGAAAAAATTTGTTAGAAAATACAAAAATACTCTTTAAAACTCTCTTAGCATCAACCTTACAATATTTAACAGTGGAAATAGAGTTTTGAAAGATATTTTTTTAAATAGATAGAAGCTCACACGTTTTCCATTTGCGCGTGTCACATGCTAGATTTTTCAAGAACGCTCCTTTTTAAAACCACAAAATAAATTAGGTTACAGTCAAAACATGAGGATAAAATAACATCATTGGAAAAATAACATCATTGAAAATAGGTGAAAGGGCTTCAAAAATAAAACAAATTATTAAATATTTTTTTATTTATTACTCCAAGCAAAAACGAAACGTACAAAAAATATAAATATTAAAAAACTAATTAATAAAATACTCATTGTCTGTAATTTTTAACGAAACATATATATATATATATATATATATATATATATATATATATATATATATATATTTCATATGAATATTCAGTATTTTACGTTTAGGGAATAACCATTTCTCCAGATTCTTTGAACCCCGATGTAAAATGAAGTAATTCTAGTCCGACCAGAAATATACTTTTCACTTCCTATTTGAAATAGACGCACTATTTTTAATTTATAAATATGAAGATAAACAAAATATTAAAAGTACCTGGGAACATCGAAAAATGGATAATAAAATCATTTGTCAAAGATACAGCCCATTTCTTACATCTTTCAATTATAATACGCGAAAGATTATCCGTGGGTATGAAAGGATTTTATTAACAATAAACAGACACAATTTCTTCCAATTTATTTAATCTGACATGCCTAAAAGAAAATTTGCTGCCTAAATACACAAATATATATATATATATATATATATATATATATATATATATAGAGAGAGAGAGAGAGAGAGAGAGAGAACGAAGAGAAGAGAGAGTGGTAGAAAATAATGACTATAGATTTCACAGTTTGCTAATTATCACTTTATAAAATATAATGCTTCCAAAACGAAGCTACTCTCTATTAACCATTATAGACAATCGCTTGTACTCCTCATTAGCATGGAACAGCCTTGCCTTCCTGTGAGTAAAACACTACGCCTCCTTGGCTTCACATTTTCAGCGGACCTCAAGTGGAATGACTACATCGAAGCCATTGTTAAATACTCTGCTAAGAAAGTCGGTTCACTGTGCAGGGCCAGGAAGTTTTTCCCATATGAGTCCATCCTGCAAATATATAAATCTACCATCCGCCCGTGTATTAAATACTACTGCTACATCTGGTCAGATGCCCCTGCTGTTCACCTCGGGGTTCTTGACAGACGTGGCTTCCCTGTGCCTCTTCTATAAATACTTTCATGGCTTCTGCTCCAATGAAGTTAGATCTCTGCTGCCCCCTAGGTATGAATTTACACGAGCTACTAGATTAGCAACTAGGTTCCGCCCTTATAAAATGTAACCGCAATTTCTACTCTAAGAGCTTCTTTTCTCGCAATTCCCTCCTGTGGAATTCCCTTTCATATACTTGCTTCCCCGACAGCTACAATCTCCAGGAATTTAAATGTAAGGTCAATAGACATTTCCTATCCCACTAAGTTGCATCCATTCTCTCAAGCTCTTTTTTTATCTACTCCACACTCATCCTCGATATTGTCATCCGTCTATTAACCTTCTCCTGACATTTCCCATAACTAACCCCTCTTTCTCAGCACTTCCGCCTATATAAACCCCTGCGCAACAATGGCAGTAAAATGCCTTGCCTGGGGTGAGTTGATTAAAAAAAAATAATACAGAAGTAGAACATTTATAGAGATATATTTATTATTAGAGACACAAAAAACATACGGGACTGCAACTCAAAAGCTCTCGGGTTTCGGTGCCAAGTCCATCATAAGGCTATGAAATATTGTTCAGTTATGGGTCATATATATAATGTTATGGAAATCTGAAAATCAAAAACATAGATGCTACCATATTAAATAAAATTGTGGTGTGTGTAGTTATTATTTTAAAAAAATTGTGTGTAAACCAACGGACATTGAGACATTTATGTGTCGCGGTGATGGTAAGAATAAGAATGTTCCCTAATATATATATATATATATATATATATATATATAGTTATGTATCAATTTTACATTGCGACATGAAAATTTCTATGTTTCGTGATAGGTTCTCATAATCAGGCAATGTTGATGCTGTTGTGCAGATGATTTACATTTAAATCATCTTAAATGTAAATCATGGAGTTAATTGTAAATCATCTGCACAACAACATGAACATTGCCTGATGATGAAAACGTATCTCGAAACAGAAATTTCCATGTCGCAATGTAAAATTGATACATAACTATATAATTATATTAAGCTCTATAATACTCATTATATTGAGCATTGTTTATAATAAAATAAATGCCAGAGTACTCAAAATAAAAATAAAAATTGAGTCCTCTTCACTTGGAATTATATATATATATATATATATATTAAGGGATTTAATGTTGACTTCAATTTAGTTACAACTGCGCACGAAGTAGAGGGGATGGAGAAATATTAAGTTTTTCAATTTAGATAATTAAAATTTCGTTAATGTCATTAATTTCCATAAAATTGCTCTCTATATATTAAATTTTACAAATAAATTTTCACGGAAAATTACCCTAATTGAAAGTGCTACGATAGATAGATAAATTGTCGCCGATATGACGTAGAAATTAGAATCAGACCGACAACATATTTTAACATACATATTTACCAAAAATGCCCCAATATATGGTGACATAATAAATAGGAAACTTATTCAATAAAATCTCCATCTGGCTTAAACTATGGCCTTTGAAGAACTTCGGAATCTACTATATCACTTCTGGACAATTTCCTTGTGTGTGTGTGTGTGTGTGTGTGTTAGAGAGAGAGTGTGTCTGTGTGTGTATGAGAGTGTGTAATGTGTGTGTGTGAGTGTGTATCTATGTGTGTGTGTGAGTGTGTGTGTGTGTAATGTGTGTGTGTGTGTGAGTGTGTATCTATGTGTGTGTGTGAGTGTGTTTGTGTATCTGTGTGTGTATCTGTGTGTGAGAGTGTGTGTGTGTGTATCTGTGTGTGTGTGAGAGTGTGTGTGTGTATCTGTGTGTGTGAGAGTGTGTGTGTGTGTGTGTGTGTGCGCGTGTGTGTTAGAGAGAGAGTGTGTCTGTGTGTGTATGAGAGTGTGTAATGTGTGTGTGTGAGTGTGTATCTATGTGTGTGTGTGAGTGTGTTTGTGTATCTGTGTGTGTATCTGTGTGTGAGAGTGTGTGTGTGTGTATCTGTGTGTGTGTGAGAGTGTGTGTGTGTATCTGTGTGTGTGAGAGTGTGTGTGTGTGTGTGTGTGCGCGTGTGTGCGCGCGTGTGTGTTAGAGAGAGAGTATGTCTGTGTGTGTATGAGAGTGTGTAATGTGTGTGTGTGAGTGTGTATCTATGTGTGTGTGTGAGTGTGTTTGTGTATCTGTGTGTGTATCTGTGTGTGAGTGTGTGTGTGTGTGTATCTGTGTGTGTGTGAGAGTGTGTGTGTGTATCTGTGTGTGTGAGAGTGTGTCTGTGTGTGTGTGTGTGTGCGCGCGTGTGTGTTAGAGAGAGAGTATGTCTGTGTGTGTATGAGAGTGTGTAATGTGTGTGTGTGAGTGTGTATCTATGTGTGTGTGTGAGTGTGTTTGTGTATCTGTGTGTGTATCTGTGTGTGAGAGTGTGTGTGTGTATCTGTGTGTGTGTGAGAGTGTGTGTGTGTATCTGTGTGTGTGAGTGTGTGTGTGTATCTGTGTGTGTGTGTGAGAGAGAGAGAGTGTGTGTGTGTGTGTGTGTGTGTGTGTGTGTGTGTGTGTGTGTGTGTGTGCGCGTGCGCGCGTGTGTGAATGCTGATGTAATCCTTGCCTCCAAGTCATCTTTGGTGTTACCAGGAGTTTTGTTGGTTTCTCAATTAACTGCGATCCAAACATAATAATCAGGAGGATTAATTTGCAGTTTGGGAAGCTAGGTAGCCAGATATATGGAGTGATGTGGCCTCGGAAATTGTCTGACAGTCAGGACTGGGTTCTCCTGCTTGTTCGGTTTGGTTCAGAGTCTTGTTGTCAGACATAATGTCTTCCAGCAGCGATCCACTTCACCTAGGCCTGCGCTACTTTTAACAGGCTTCTGTGTTGAGCCAGACGTTCTGAGGGAAGGTGAATGGAGGCATAGCATAGCCATCACTAATGAACACTCCAAATACATTCGTAATCACCATGAGACTCATCCAACTTTCTCCAAGCCCTCTGTAATGGTCATTTTTTCACAGAACGTACCCAACTGCTATAATTGAAAACATGAAAACCAATACAAAAATAAAAACTAAGAAATGTCGTTAATTTACCCATCGCACCCTATATATTTTTATACATATAAGCACAAAAAGATTGTCACTTTAACTAAGCATTTTTAAATGTACCTACATATATTAATCAAATATAACCTGTATATGTTCATATATATAATCTACATACAAGCCTGTTTCACAGCTCATCAATATACCTAGACACATCCGCTTGCTTCCAGCCGGGATCAAAACTCGACCGATTTGATATCAGTCGGAGTCCTTACACCCTAAGCCATACATTCATGGATTGAGAGAGTGGAAACTTTAGCGTGTTATAAATATACGTTACACGAACTCTCTCTCTCTCTCTCTCTCTCACACACACACACACACACACACACACACACACACACACATATATATATATATATATATATATATAATAATATTTATTAATAAATTATAACATTGATATGTCATAATATCACTACAAAAGTAGCTATTTTGTTTCGACACTTTTTGTTTTTGTCTTTTCAAGTGATGTTGTTATTTCAAATGAATGGCTTTCATTTGAAATAACAACATCACTTGAAAAGACACAAAAAGTGTCGAAACAAAATAGCTACTTTTGTAGTGATATTATAACATATCAATGTTATAATTTATTAATAAATATTATTATTATTATTATTAGCTCTACTTTGTATTGAGCACTTTTTAAAAAATAGTGTTTCTTTGGATGGGGAATATTATTCCACCCATACTTGGATATATATATATATATATATACAATTGATAAATTTATAGTAGTTAGTAGTCAGTATTTCTTGCTTTGATTTTCATTAAGTAGTTTTATTGCTGCAGCCATTTTGAATCGGTATGATCTAATTCTGCCTTTTTGAACTCAGGTTTTATTATTGCATTGTGTTTACACTATAACAGGTATGCTTATTGTTTTGTTTGGTCAGTACGACATGATTACATAAATACAAAATATACATTTTACAAAACAAACGCGTTGGTTGCCCATTGTAGCGAGGCTCACCATAATTTCAACAAATCTACTGCTCTTATAAAAGAAGTTAATCATTTACTACGACGTAAATTTGAAGAGAGTGCCTAAATCGCAAGGTAATCTACAGCAAATTTGATACCTGGCTCTTATATTTCACGATTCATGGCATGTTTTCTAAAATCGCAGTGTGGAATATCTACTAAATCTACTAACAAAGGAGATGGAAAGAAAAGGATGTAAGATGAAATCGGCTAGATAATAAAAATTCTCAAATTCCCAGCCATATCCTGCTGTGTTCACAAGCAAACATTTTCCACTTTGTCATACAATGTCCTCAATATTATTTTTGATATATAAAATATATATCGTTGTGTTATTGTTAGGAATTTGGTCTGAGGAGCGGTCTGTAAGAGCTCCGTGAAATAAGCTATTACCAATGGATTTATAAAAACATCCAACTTATTTTCATTATATTACTCTGTTAAATTCTAACATTGAGTTCTCATCGGATTGAATAAAAACCCTGTGGAATTAACCTTACAAAGTACCACTTTATCTATATATATCTATATATTGTCATCCGCAGACAGATCTGTTTCGCTGTGTCACAGCTCATCAGTACGGTTAGACTCCGATTGCTACA
Source organism: Ascarosepion bandense (assembly GCA_037127315.1). Classification (NCBI taxonomy): domain Eukaryota; kingdom Metazoa; phylum Mollusca; class Cephalopoda; order Sepiida; family Sepiidae; genus Ascarosepion; species Ascarosepion bandense. The sequence continues at coordinate 11,044,019 of JBBBDQ010001236.1, forward strand.
CAACCCAGGCTCAAAACCCGACCGATTTGGCGTCAGTCGGCGACTCTACCCCTGGGCCACGGAGCGCTCGGTGGAAGAAGGCAGTGTTTTTAGCGCATATCATATTATGCGCCCAATAGCTAGCATGCTCAAATTTCATTTTTACTGAAATGAGCGATGCGTACACGCTAGAGTGGCTACTGTTTTTCAAAGTCTACCTTTCTTCTAGAATGCTCAATTAGGGTATGAGAGCGTAATTATTGTCATCCGCAGACAGATCTGTTTCGCTGTATCACAGCTCATCAGTACGGTTAGACTCCGTTTGCTACACTACCCAGGCTTGAAACCCGACGCATCGCTCATTCACTAATGAATTAGAGCATTCAGGCTATTGGGCGTGTATAATGATAATATACATGCTAAAAAGTCAGTAAAGTATACCTAGAGAGCCAGACAGACCTACATTGGTTTCACCTAAACGGATCGTCAGGGAAAGCTGGCTCTCCCTGACGATCCGTTTAGGTAGGCCTGTCTGGCTCACTAGGTATATTTTACTTATTGCGCTCTACCTAAGTATTGAGAGCTTTTTTGTTATTTGATTACTCGTGTCGGGTTTTTTTCTTTGGGTTACGTGCTGATTCGGTCCGAATGTTCATGTATTTAGCTCTTTCTTTTTTTAAAACCATTTTTCCCTTCTTCGTAGTTTCGTGGAAGGTTTTTCGACACGAGTATAGTCATTATCTCTTATATATATATATATATATATATATATGAATAGAAAAAGTAAAGAACAGGTAGGTACAAAAAGTGTTTTCAATCTAACATGGTATTGTGGAGACCTACCTACAAATGAACACTTCCACACCTTTATAAGATGACTATGAACCCTTAGTGAGGGAGATTCACAGACACTGAGGAGTCACTGAGTAGTAGCCACAGAGGGAGTGAATGAGTGAGTCAGGACGCGACGAGAGGAAGTACTCTCAAGTCCATGTTTACATTA
>JBBBDQ010001236.1:11050000-11130000 GCA_037127315.1 Ascarosepion bandense
CATATTTCTGTACCACATTTTTCACCTTCTGTAAATATAATGAAAATCTTATCTCACAGAATCGATTACGATCACGTCGCTCTCGGCCAGCGAAACGGAATGTAAACAATCGCCCACCAAAATTTCTTGGGTTGCCAGCTGTAAATCGCAATAGGCGGTGATGGGAATCCATTCATGATGTTTTTCTCATGCAGTGAGAAAGATAAAAGATGGTTATGTTTTATTTCGGCATTCTCATTGAATTAGTCTCATACGTTTTGGGTTTAGAAGTTCTATGCTTATTTCTTTATTTACATTCTTCGGACTCTTTTCGTTATTCTTATTGCCATATTCAAAACGTTTCGGCCGTTGTACATTCCGACCTTCTGCCGGTGATTGAAATTTTGAACTAAACTCTTTATTTCAATCATTTCGCTATATTGTTCTAGTTCCAAGAGTCATGTCACTACCAGGCGAGTCATATCATTTTCATTTAACTGAAATATCTAAGATTTTTTTCACCACTGCTCTAACCAGGTGTGCAACTCTCAACTCTCAACTTTCTTCAGGTCTCCAAATCCCTGTCCACTAAACCCTAACCCCAAACAAGAATATTTCCACCTCCTTTTTTCATTGCTCGCACAATGTATTTTGCAAGGTACCTTTCATTTGATCTCCGCATAACATACTCTCTCCTTTTAGAGTCAATATTTCAAATTTCGACTCATTTGTCCAGAGTAATTTCGTCCACTGATCTACCTTCTAATCCTTATGTTGCTTTGCAAATTCTAAGCGCTTTCTTGCGTTTACTTTAAGCAACAATGTTTTCCTAACCGCTACTCTCCCATACAATCCATTTTCACAAAGCCTTCTGGTAACTGTAGACCTAGAAACCTGTTCATTTTCAAGATGCAGTTTGTATCAAGTGAGTGAATCTAACTAACGTTTTCCTTCACTAGGCCATGTTTTCATTTAGGAAGAAGCATGACGCATGGAACAAAAATAACATACCCATGAGATAAAAATAAAGGTTCAGTTTGAAATTTCAATTGCCTGAATAAGGTTGAAGATTTCATCGACCGAAACGTCCTGAATATGACACTAAATATAGGAATCATAGTCTAAACAATTTAGATAATGTATTTATAATGCTTCATAACGGGCATATATACAAATATTCTTTCATTATTATCAATTTTAATCTCCCCTCCCACAACCAAGGCATTAACCTAATAAGACACAAGAGTTTACTAAGTGGGAAGTATTATGAGATCAAGAAAAAACATTATTAAGAAACAAGAACAATATAAAAAAAAATATTGCTTTTTATTTTTTTTTTTTAGGATCAAAGTTAACTGGAAAACATGAGACCGGAAGAGAATTCCACAAGTGTGAAGTGAAAGAGAAGAAATTTTACCATCGAAGTAACGATTACATCAAAACATTTGAAAGGTTAAATGATGAGACCTAGCTTCCACTCTAGTACAACATTCAAATTCGGAAATTCTTTGTACGAAAGAACAAGGTCAGCAAAATATTTAGTATAAAAATATGTAGAAAATGTGAAGGAAAATAATATTACCGTTGTTAGAAAGTTTCCTTAATTTCAACTTTTTACTTCCGTATTAAATGTGATTCATTGCATTTTAATTCCATAAATTCAAAACGGTGTCTTGCGGTCAAAATATCGTAATCATCTTGAACATTTATAAATAGTTATCTCTTTCATGCTTCTTAATCAATTCACCCAAAGCAGGGCGATAATTCCGCTAAGATGCAAGGGGAGTGCAAGAGAATGAGATTTTAAAATGAAACGGAAACCCAACCCTAAATCAAAGTGATGCTGTCACTAAAAAGTATGTGGCTTCTGTGAATGAAAAAGAATGAAAAGACTTTAAACGAAACCAGAGACCTAATTCTAAATCAAGGCGATAAAACCACTAAGATGCAAGAGGATACTGTAAGTGAAAGAGAATGAAAAGACTTTAGAAAATGAAAACCTAATCTAAAATCAAGGCGATAAAGCTACTATGATGCAAGATAATACTGGGAGTGAAAGAGAATGAAAGACTTTAGAAAAAAACCGTAAACCCTATCCCGGATCAAGGCAATAATGTCACTAAGCTGCAAAAAGTTACTGTGAATGAAAGAGAATTAAAGTACTTAAGAACGAAACGTAAACAGAGTCCGGAATCAAGGCGATAATGCCACTAAGACACAAAGAGTCACTAAGGATGAGAAAGAATGAGAAAATTTTAAAAGAGACCCAATCCTAAATTAAGACGATGCAAGAGGATACTATGAGTGAACGAAAATTGAAAAGATTTAGAAGGAATCGTAAACCAAATTCTAAACAGGGCACAAAAAAAAAACCTCCACTCATATTCAAAAGACAGGTGTATGAACCGGATGATCGGCGAACTTGTCTATTTCTATTGCTCTGTGGTAGATTATTTTGATGTGCTTTTATCTGTCTTGATTCTTCTTTGGATTATAAGGCCACAATCTCATTATGCTTGTTGCTGATACTGACATTCCGGTAGCAAGTTCGATCTTAACGGGTGTTCTTGCTTAAACCAGTAAGGTTTTCATTCATATTTGTCTTTCTCATAGACTGGTCACCAACCAAGATTAAATCCTAGCCTGCTCTTATATTAACTCCTAGATGTGCTCATCCTTTTCCAAGTGCATTTTTGCTAAACTTGATGCTACACCCACGGCTCAGATTTGACCTCGACCTGTCAATCATCTTTTCCACGCTAATAAACGCTTTACTACAAACAAATCTTATAAAAATTGTTTTTTTCGAATTCTCATTTGACATCAAATATATGAGTTGTTTATATAAGTTCCACATTTGGCCAAAACCAAGAATAAACATATATAACGATGGAAGGTGCGTTGTGGTGCACTGGATATTAGTTCGGAACGAAAAATCGGGGACCCGAGTTCAAATTCCAGTTGAATTTCTTGGATTCACTTACGCGCAAATACCCTTGGGAAAGGTATTAATCTGTCTCTTTCCTCCAGTTATGGGTCAAATAGTAGAACAGATTTGGTTCTATAGCCTTAGTTGGCAACCAGTCTACCACAGATAAAATGGCAACATACTGCGGGATAATAATCTGCCCAGTCATGTCTCGAAGAGACATGATCGCCTAAGGCGTGTATCGCGCACGACACTTAACTGACTGATTGAATATAATAGTTGAAAAAATGATTAAGGCTTCTACTGGGCATAAAGTGGGGGATCAGTTTTATATTGTTATGAACTAATAAGCTGATCCCCCACTAATCACTACTTAATAATATAATACATCTCTTCCCCGTCTAGCTATGAGTCAAATAATAGGACAGATTGGGTTCTATAGCCTTGGCTGGCAACCGGTCTACCGCAGAAATAATGGCAACCTATAATCGTCTGCATAGTCATTCATGTTTCTTTCGAGACATGATCGTCCAAGCGTGTATCACATATGGCACTTAACTGACTGAATGAATGACGGAGGATATTCCAAATGTTAGTCTGCGTATGTCCGTGGTAGTGAGCCATACCCTAGTAAGATTTTCAATGGCTTCAAAATGTAAATTTCTAATATTTGTCTATATTTCTGAGATGAGTTATTGTAGTTATTTACACTATTCATATTATTTAGACTGTTGACCTCATCTTGATTGCCATATTCATGAAATTGTCAACGAAAATAAGTACAACAGTCCGAATAATGTAAACACTGTAACTAAACAAATAATTGCAGTTCATTTGTGATCAAAGTAAACGTTTGCGCAAATCTATTTTCAAGAGCAGATTCGACTCAAAATTGATGGTTTACAGGATCAGAACACTACTCAACATTTTTCAGTTGGTTATATTATAAATATGTGCCCTTATGGCGTGTAGATATCGGATCGTAAGAAAAAAAAGGGATGAGTTTGAATTTCAGTTGAATTCGTTGCATTCAGTAAAGCGCAATTACTTTTAGGAAAGGTATTAATCCGTCGCTTCCCCCTCCAGCTATGGGTTAAATAGCAGAACATGTTGAATTCTAGAGCTATGGTTGGCAACCGGTCTACTGCAGAAAGTAATGTCAACCTACTGCGGAAAGATCTTTTTCCTAGTCACTCTTTCGAGACATGATCGCCCAAGCGTTTATCACGTATGGCATTTAACGGACTGATATAAAAAATAGTGTTTGGATTTTACAAAGTCAAAATTATCAGCTCAGTCGTTTTTATTAAAAAGCATGTTGTCAACGAGGCAAGGAGCAGAAGAATAATTCTAGTGTGGAATATTTGTGCCGTAATCGATTTTATTTTTATTGATCGAACTCGTCTTTTGAATCCCAAAATGTTAGTCATTGCCACTTCAAATATCTCACATTCTGAACGAAACGCAATTAATAGACAACGATTTTCTTTATTTTTGATGTAAATATTTTTTTTATCTGTTGATTTTGTTTGCTTTAGATTTCTTTTTGTAATTTTTATTCAACATATCTACTTAATTAATGATAAATAATGGGCACACTAGTGCGATATTCGTTCAGAGATACTGTTGACGGCTCTGAGGAATAGACACTCGATTCGATGAGTAGCTTTTATTATTTACATTGAGTGCAAACCGCACATTCTTTCCTTCTGAAGATTTATTAGGAGTGGTGCATAAGGATCGAAATCGTCTGTAGAAATGGATAGAATCATGCTATTAATATGAAGAGGAAAATACAAACGACTATTAAGCGCCCCAGTGAAGGGCTAGTTAACAATTTCATTTCGCAAATTAGTAAACTCCCTCAACGCTTGAAAAAAAAAAAAAAGAAAAGAAACATTTTGTATACAGCCACCACTTCAAACTCTCTCTCTCTTACGCCTGTCTTCCACTGCTCTGTCGCTACTATTATGGTGAGTGTTTGGATGAATTACCTCATCTGGTTCTACTAGACCTGACCTTTACGGTTAGGGCATGCCATGACACTTACATAGTAGCGAACCACCCATACACCCTTTATCTTCCACTGGGTAGAAGTTTCATTCAAACAGATTATTCTCGCGAACCACTTCCCGATGGAACAAACTCTAAAGTGGATGTTTCCTTGATTTCTACAATCTTGACCTGTTGAAGTAAAGTGTCAACCGTCGTCTCCTAAGCATACAAAGCAATATTTTCTTCAAACCGTTTTTCCATATTAAGTCCCGAAAAGTTCAGCCGTCTTTTTCTGATTCTGAGTACAATAGTCCGTTTTGCTTCCATTTTTTAAAAGACCTCTTCGTTACTTATACCTTCTGCCAATGGTATTCTCTCTATATTTGTATCCTTCGAAGAATGCACAATTTCTTTACTGTTCTTTGATAGACGGACTGGTGAAAGTCGTTTTGCTCCTTGCCAAGGCATTATCATCATCATCATCATCATCATCATCATTCTGCGGCCTTGGCCGAGATAGAACTCACTACACCCTTACAATATTCCCTATTTGTCATAGATCCTGTAAGGTCTTCCGTAGCTATAGATGTATCTCTGTGGATCCTGTCTGGAAAGTTTAACTTACGAGATCGATTGTAAGAAGATGGGTGCCTCCATAATACAAACGATGAAACAAGTTCATCTGTGGCACGTGCACAATGCCCAGCAAACTGGACACGTCTCTTTTGAACCAAGGTTGATACTCTTGGTAGGTCTCCATATATCATTTCTAGAGATGGATGGTTTCACCATGAAAGATCAAGTACACTTCTGAGAAGACGAGTATAACATCCATCTAAACAGCGCTGTTGTTTTGCTGAAAAAGTCCAAGTTTCAGTTCCATAGAGTAAGACTGGTTCAACAAGTGCGCGAAAAACTTGGATTTTGATGTTACGATCAAGAGTGGATTTCCACATCTTATCCATTTGGCAAGGCATATATATACTACACAGATCCGAGTTAATATGACAGAATGTTAAAATTTAATTAGAAAATATTGCACAGATACTGCACTAACTTTTGGTAGACAGCCTCGGAAATATATTTGTATTCTAAAAAAGAACACAGATAATATATTGATCTTTGATAGAAGACGGCTGTAAATGACATTTTGATCTAAGGTAGTATGCTGGGGTGTTAAAATGTAATGCATGAGTAATCGTACGCATACTATACTAATACTTTGGTAGAGGGTCGGTGACAGCATTTGTATTTTAGTGAGAGCGCACAAAAATATATTAATTCTTGGAAGAGTCGCCAGTAAGTATATATATATATATATATATATATATATATATATATATATATTGTATCGAGGCAGCAGATAATTTTCTAAACATATACTGTTAAATATAACATACAATGAATGTCTATTATGTTTAATGATAATCCTTTCTAAACATGGTATTTTGGCTTTAATTTCAGGTGAAAATAAAGACATTCTCCAACATTTGGATAAGTTTGTATTAAGTTGATTCTAAGCTTTCGGCTCACATAAGCCATCTTCAGAAAGGTCACAGGTACGTTAACATAAAAGTATCCACCATCAAAGACGACTTTATCTTGTGTTGACATAACACTTTGCTAAGGAACGACAACAGTTACCAAACAGCAAATGCAGTTCGGAAATTTGTAATGCGGTTCTATGACGTCACATCACACTAACATTCTTCATTTCGGGCTCTCGCGCAAGAAAAAGAGAGCAAGACAGAGAAAACTTAACAACGGTTAAGTGTAATTTAAGTTCATGAAATTGGTAATTTAAAAGATTATAGACATTTTATGCACATTTGTATATATAGACAATCTATTAAAAATAATTTACAAGTTTTTAGGGTGGGTTCTTTCACATCAAAATAAAGGCAAAAGTTTAAAAGTTTATATAAAAATGTCTGCAAATCCTTCATTTTTTAATTATTAATTTTTTTTAAAACGTTTATTGGGGCGTGTTTCCACGTAGATTAGATTGCAGATGACATTCGTAAATTTGTGATTAGTCTGTATTCAACGTTTAACGTGTGTATTAGCGAGGTAACTGAGATGTTTACCGTTTAACAATGGCAGAATATTCATATTGTGAGCAGGCAGATATGATTTTTAGATATGACCGCCTGAATGAAAATAGACGCGAAACTGCACGGCTTTATCAGATGCGTTTCCAGATGGAAGACAGCCGAGTCATTCAATCTTTGCTTGTGCTTATCGTCGCGTTGCTTTGACAATATATCCAGGTAGACCGACATCCGCATGTAAGCCTGACAAAAAAGATCTACAGCTTGTCGGTAACAATATAGGTATTAAAACACGTCAGTTGGCCCTAGCATGTGGTACATAGTATATCACTTCAGGAGCAGTTTTAGTGATGTAATACCAGATGATCTCAGCAAGTCGATCTTCATAGCACTGACTAAAAAGCCAACAGCCAACGAGTGCGAGCTCCACAGAACCATCAGTTTATTGAGCCATATAACTAAACGAATCGTCCGAATACTGATGAATAGAGCGAGAAGCAGAATCAGGCCATAGATAGGACAATAAAAGTGCGGTTTCGTCAAAGACACTGAAACAACGAACGGCATGGTTATGATTAGGATGCTCTCAAAAAGGGCTATACAAATGAAAGGAACTTATAACCGTGCTTTATTGATTATGCGAAGTCTTTTGACAAAATACGCCAAAAATAATTGATGGAGATGCTCGGCAGCCTTGACATATGTGAGAAAGACTTAAGAGTAATCAAGAATCTTTACTGGCAGCAAACCGCTTGTATACGGACATATAAAGAATTCATCAGATATACGAAGATAGAAAGGGATGTAAGACAGGATGTGTCTTTTCACCGGATCTGTTCAAATTGTAACGTGGGAATATTTTAAGGACCCTAGAAGTTATGCCTGATTTCGGACATCGGAGGCAATATTTTAAATAATCTAAGGTACGCAGATGATACAGTGCTGCTAGGAGACACAGAAAGAAAACTACAATACCTCCTACAGAAGGTAGCTGAAGAGAGTGACAAGAAAGGATTACAAATAAACTGCAAGGAAACCGAATGCATATTGAATGTCAAATACAAATCAGGGATACTAGAATAAAGCAGGTCCAAAAATGTAGATACCTAGGAAGCGTTATAACAGAAAATAGAAAGTGCGACACAGAGATCCGAAGGCAAATCGGCATGGCGAAGGAAGCATTCCAGAAGTTGAGTAAGGTATTAGTAAACAGGACAATTTCGCTAGAAACAAAGAAGAGAGTACTAGATTGCTATATGATGTCAGTTCTTCAATACGGCAGTGAATGCTTGACAATATCTTCGAAGATGAAGAAAAAACTTGAAGCAACTGAAATGTGGTTCTAGAGAAGGGTGCTGCGAATATTATGAATCGAGCATGTGAGCAATGATGAGTTCTTAGAAATGAGGGAAACGAAAAGGAAATTAATACTGAGCATCAGGAAGAGACAACTGAAGTTTCTGGGACATGCAATGAAGAAAGAGGACTTGGAGAAGCTGATACAAAACAGGCAAGATAGAGGGAAAAATAGACAGTGGAAAGCAACGGATAACATATTTGTGGATGACGGAACGAGGTTTGCGAAGAGTAACAGGAGAAAAAATGCTAAGAGCCACCAGGGATAGGGAGGCGTGGAAAGCCATGATCGCCGACGTCCTGCAAAGACAGGACACATAGAAGAAGAATATATATGCCAACTGTTTATAAGAAATTATAATGTGGATATAAAGTGGGGGATCAATTTTATATTATAATCAATAAATAAACTGATCCCTCATCTTGTGGCCATATTAGTTTCTATACATTTATATTCTAGATTTACGGTCTTGTGCTGGTGGATGGCAGAGCGGGGTTTGGATGGTGTAACAGGAGAAAGCGTGGTATGAGCCACCAGGTACAGGGAGACGTGGAAAGCCATGATTGCCTACGTCCTGGAGGGACAGAGCACATAGAAGGAGAATATATATGCCAACTGTTTATAAGAAATTATAATGTGGGTATAAAGTGGGGGATTAATTTTATATTATAATCAATATATAAATTGATCCCTCATCTTGTGGCCATGTTAGTTTCTATACATTTATATTCTAGATTTACGGGCTTGAGATAATGGATGACAGAACGTGGGTTGCATGGTGTAACAGGAGAAAACGTGCTAAGAGCCCCCAGGGATAGGGAGACGTGGAAAATTATGATCGCCTACGTCGTGAAGGGGCAGGGCGCATGGAAGAAAACGACTTTATCCTTATCGTTTGCAACGTGTTCAGTGTCTTTTGCTCTCAGATCACTCACCACGGTGGAACTGTTGCTGATTGTATATTGCACAAAATACTAATCCGTTGTTTACCTCTTCAGTATCTTTTAAAGATGAGGCAACGTTCGGAGGAGAATAAATAACAGATTTGCACAACCAACATTTGTGGGTGTATAAGTACCCCAGGGTAAAATGAAGGTTAGGCACCAGGATCAGTTTCCGATTAGTGTGTGGGCAGAAATTGTAGGTGACTGTCTGGTCGATCTATATACTCTCCCAACACATTTGACAGGAGCTGTCTAAAGGGATTTTATTTCTAATATATTTTGTGGTGCAGTGGATATCGACTCGGAACGAAAGATTGGGGTGCTGAGTTCTAAATCCAGTTGAATCCCTTGCATTCACTTACGCACAAATACCTTTGGGGAAGGTATTCATCCGTCTCTTTCCTATAGTTATGGGTTAAGTAATAGGACAGATTGGATTCTATAGCCTTCACTGGCAACCAGTCTACCGCAGAAAGCAATAACAACCTACTGTGGGATAATTTTTTACCCAGTAAGTCATGTCTCTTTCGACCGTAATGCGTGTATCACGTATGGCGCTTAACTGACTGACTTCCAGACATGCTAGAGGATGCACATCTGCTAATATGAAGATGCATGTGTGTTATGCATGATGGCGCTCTAGTATATCTTAATCACATTGTTTGCGATAAACTATCTGATATCTGCCATAAAGAGGAATAGAAGTGTTCCAAGAGCTGAACGTTACCTTTAATCCTTTACAATTTTATTTCTGGGCCACCTAAAAAAAATTAGTTCAAGATCAACGTGTCATGCGATCCTGAGAACCCATTCTATACTCTGTCGAACTATGTGAAAGATCCGCTAACCAATTATCCAATGAGGGCCTGCGTGTGATAGAGCAAGTGAAAGACGTTTTGAACATTTGGTATTACTTGTGTTGAGATACAACAATGATCTTTTGGACTCGTATTTATAGAGATATTTTGCATTCAGGAACATGGCCTCAAGTTTTTAAAAGTATATTGATACTTCTCTCTCTTTCTCTCTCTCTCTCTCTCTCTCTATATATATATATATATATATATATATATATATATATATAAATAGTAATCGCAGACAGATCTGTTTCACTGTATCACAGCTCATCAGTGCGGTTAGACATCCGATTGCTTTTTACCCAGGATTGAAACCCGACCGAATTGGAGTCAATCTTCGATTCTACCTCTGAGCTATGGGCGCTCGGTAGAATAAGGCAGACTTATATATATAAAACCAATAAATAATTATCCAAATGTTGGAGAATTTTTGTCTTTATTTTCAACTGAAATTAAAGCAAAAATGCGACGTTTAGAACGGCTCATGATTAAACATAATAGACATTCATTGTCTCTTATATTTAATAGCATATGTCTAGAAAAAATATATATATATTGTTTAATTAGACCAATACACAATTGTATTAAAAAGTGTTCAATACAATTATAAAAAGTGTTCAATACAATTATATTTTTCATTTGTAAACAAATTATTACTCGACCTAGTTTTCTAAAATGTGGTGTCTTCAGGTGATTTGCAAATCGCCTGAAGACACTATATGGTAGAAGCCTAGGTCACGTAATAACACGTTTACAAATGGAGAATATATATATATATATATATATATATATATACATATACTCAAGATATAATTAATTTTATTTATTAATCCGACATACTTTATCATTTTAGTGGGTACTCACACCAGACTAGACGCTCTGTTTATTTATTTTATAGCATGCTGGTTTATTTTCCTCTATCAGCCTGAATCTTTGGAAAATCTCATTAGATAAAAATAAAGGGCTTTTCAGCACGAGAGCGCATATCTTTCAGTAAAAAGATTTTGTACTTACATTGCCATACTAATAAATTGACTAAAATTATTTTTACGACAGGTTTTTTCCATCGACCGATCAAATGAAATAAATAAAAAATGTAAGAGAATATTTTAATTATTTTTATTCTTTCTAACGTTTATTCAATATATTTATTGCAAATACTTCAATATTTAACGAAAAAGATAGATTAATTTAATAAGAGTTTTATTTATCAATCTTTTCAAATATGTTAAATATCTGAAAAATATCAGTCTTTAATATCTAGAATCAGGTCGGTGCAAAAGTTGTTTCCGATTTAAAATTTCATCCTGAAAATGAAAAACTGGGTGTTTTTTGAAAATCTTTATTCATAGCAACAACGAACTTTGCTGTCTATAACTTCATTCCATCTGTCAAGGATTTATAAATGCCTCACTTGTAAAATGCCTTTGGTTTTGATGGGAAATGTGAATCTAACTCATGTTCAATCTCCTCTCGTGATGTTAACCTAAGGCCATCTAAATGGTTCTGTAATTCTCGAAATAAGTGATAATCCGAGGGAGCTAGGTCAGTAGAATATGGAGGATGGGGCTAGATTTCCTGACCAAAATCTCCTAGGAGGTCGTTGAACAGTAGTTCTGTGTGAGGACGAGCATTATCATGATGGAAGATGACTCCTTTTCTGTTAACTAAAGAAGGTTGTTTTCAGGTAAAAGCAGTTTTCAAACGACGAAGTTGATTACGATAGAGACTATCAGTAATGTTTTGACTGTTGTCCAAAAGTTCGTAATGGATGATCCTTTCCATACCTCATCATACGTTCAACATGATCTTTTCAAGATGTAGTCCTGTTCTCGGTTGTTGAACTGCTCTTTCCCCTCGACTTATCCACGATCTCCGACCGTTTAACGTTATTGTAGAGAATCCACTTCTCATCACCTGTGACAGGCCCACCCAAAAATGCTGTCTGAAGGTGTGGTGAAACTCACAGAGTAGAGCATGCCTAAAGTGATCTTTAGATGAAAAGAGCTTGGGTGAGAATATTGCAGAAAAATATGAATGATGCTTTAATAATCTGAAAGAAAAAAAATTATAAATTAATCATGGTGATATGTTTAAGTAATAACAATATGCATAAAATAAATTACTATGATTTAAAATATCCATTTTACAAACCGGTAAAATCTTTTGAACCGACCTGATTCACCAATTTTTTTAAAGTGTTTTAAGAATAATAACGTATAAATTGTATTAAAGGGAAAATGCGGATGGCTATCATTGGGTAATTTTGCGGTTTTAAATTTTAAGAGAGAGTAGAGTCTGTCCAGGACCCCAGGAAATATTTAGAAAACCTCGGATTATCGAATGGTTTATCTGGTGGTTTTCAATTATTTAAAAAAGTAAACACTTTTGATAAAACCTAATATAATATTTAACACTGTTTATTATTCAAAACAGAGAGAATTTGGATAAATAAATAAAAATCAACACAGACCTAAACTCATCGTCTTAGAACGAGTCTTGGGAAAGTCCAGCAGAATCGTAATTCTTTCTTCATTTTTCCAGCTTTATCGACCCTATCCTTTTTCCAAAGCATTATACCGTTTTTAACATTCGACTGAGTTGTACATCACCTGAATAATTTGGCTGTGAATGTAATATAAACAAAACAATAAAAGATGGTCGACTAATTTTTAAATTAGAAAAATAATCTATTCTGTATTTTTGCTAAAATTTTTAAATGTTTTAAGCAGAAAATTAATAAATTTTTAATGAATCTCGTTAAAAAACACTGCGCGAACAAACAAAAACATAATTTCAGAAATTAATATTAATACCTGAAAGACGATGACAAAAAACCTGGGAAAATAAACAAGAATCGTTGAATAAAATATTACGATTGATCCTAAGATAATGTCTTTTTTAGGAAACAATTATAATGACGAATGTATCGACAAGACTACCAATCATACGTGGCTTTTAGAATCAATTTGTAGCACACAAGCATAAGACAATATTCGTTCAAACCAAAAGGCAGAAGACTAAAAAGGATAATGTTGCGGATTCCGGGTGAGGAACCGCACAAAATAATGAAAAAAATACCCAGATATTTGAGAGAGAAATGTTATATTAAACGTAATGATACAAGCTGAAACGCAGGTTAGTAATCCAGAAATACGATAAAATATATATATATATATATATATTGTGTGTATTTTGGCAGCATTTTTTCATTAATGCAGGTTTCATTGAATAATATAGACAAGTTTTGTCTATTAATTTTGTGTAGGATCCGTTCATACCGTCTGATATACTTGATGGTGATGTCGTTAAAAGACAACAAAAAATCACAGTATTTGTTGAATTTTTTATCGGGTCTAAGCTTTCGGCTCACATAAGCCATTATCAAAGAGTAAATATTAACACACAGTAAACATAGAACATTTAAGCTATTAACAATAAAGATAATTGAATTGAAAATATAAGTCCATCCCTACCGTGGCGGATGGCCGAAGACAGTGACAAAATAGTGGTGTTGTGGTCCCTGGTCTGATTACAGACATTTGAGTACGTTGTTGGAAATATCGAAATTGATTGTATTCAAACCAGGTTTAAATTGTTTAATGTAGAGTACTTCGAGGATTTTTAGTTTCTGCTTATTATTTTCTTGTTTGAGTATGTACGTGTTATCAACAAGCGTTTTTCTCAGAAGTGTGCGTTGATAACCGTGTTGTTCTAAATGAAAAACGCTTGTTGATAACACGTACATACTCAAACAAGAAAATAATAAGCAGAAACTAAAAATCCTCGAAGCACCCTACATTAAACAATTTAAACCTGGTTTGAATACAATCAATTTCGATATTTCCAACAACGTACCCAAATGTCTGTAATCAGACCAGGGACCACAACACCACTATTTTGTCACTGTCTTCGGCCATCCGCCACGGTAGGGATGGACTTAGATTGTCAATTCAATTATCTTTATTGTTAATAGCTTAAATGTTCTATGTTTACTGTGTGTTAATATTTACTCTTTGATAATGGCTTATGTGAGCCGAAAGCTTAGACCCGATAAAAAATTCAACAAATACTGTGATTTTTTGTTGTCTTTTAACGACATCACCATCAAGTATATCAGACGGTATGAACGGATCCTACACAAAATTAATAGACAAAACTTGTCTATATTATTCAATGAAACCTGCATTAATATATATATATATATATATATATATATATATATATATATATATATTAGTCTTTGAAGTGAAGCCGTGTTGGAATTAATATGTCCACGTCGGAAATGACGGGTGCTGTGTAATACTCAGTGGAGCTCAGAGCAACTCTTACTTACGGTGTTCTCTGTGAAACGTCGGTATCGTTCGGTATCTTACGGATCAGACACGGTACTCTTCCGGTTCTCTCTATGGCAGGAGTATATGTATACTAAAATCGAGTCCATTATCATAGAAAAATCGGAGATCCCACAACAGATAACATCTCCATAGCTACAAAAGCTACACTACATTGTGGAAATGTAATACTGGACACGAGCGGGTACTATTCATTTAGCGTTGAAAAACGCAATGACGCACATAATGCAGAATCCTCTTTCTGGCAGCTGTAATGTATCAAAAAAAGTTTTGTCGAAATTAAGCCTACGCTCATCATGTTTAAAATGCGGTTGTCATCTCCATGACAACGCGTGGGTGTATCCAGCAAAGATAACGCAAGAAAACCAAGTTTGAAATTCAGTTCGTCTGATCTACCCGACTCGCCATATTCACCCGTCATTGCACCTTTTAAAATCTATGCAAAACGTTTTGATGTTGAAAGTTTTATTTTATATAAAACGGATTCAAATCTTCATCGAAAGCATAGTGACACAAAAATCCGAAGGAATTTTACTCAAGATTATCAAAGAGCTGCCAAATAAGTGCCAAAAGTTATTTATGTGAATTAGATTGAATAGTATGTTAAAATTAAGATAAATGTTTATCACCAAAATTAGAAATAGTTTAGGATAACATAAAAAGAACAAAATCATAATCAATATATAATTTACCTGACAAAGTATACCTAGCAACTGCTCTTGAAAAAGGACCTTTCATCAAATGTTAACTGGAGCATGAAATGGCTTGTGAAATTAAACAACTCCAAAACAAGACTACTTTCATTGAAACAGCACGGAGAAACATTTTCTACCTTCCATCAACATAGCTAGAGCGAATCCCCAGGAGTGAAGCACTTTTCACTGTTTTCATATCAGATATGAAAGAATATTTCTTTTAAATCTAAAAAAGTCTCTGTTACGTAATCAATCCTAACCAGGCTTCTCTCTATTGAACGACTTTCTCACCAACCTTTACATTGCTTTCCTGTGTTCTTTCTACAAATATTCTCAAGTCAACTGCTCCGAGGGGATTTTTCCGACTACATGAATTATAGCCTGCTAATAAATTGGTATCTGTCTACGGCTCTATCGTGTTGAATACACCAGTTCCCGTCCGAATCACCGAAGTTCAGCAACATCGCGCATGGTCAGTACTTAAATTGGTGACCATTTGGGAATACCAGGTGCTGTAAACGTAAGGACCCAGAATGGTGTACTGATCCTCCAGGTTTGGGGGTTGGGTGCAGAGCTAACAACCCTGCCCCGTAAAAAAACAATTTGTTACAGAAACAGCAACAAAAATCTGGGGTGTGATGGATAAATGATGAATTAATTGGCATCTAATTCCCACCATTTTATCGTTGAAGAAGCTAAATTCAATGGCTACGTATACTCCAACAGAACTTGATCTCAAGCTTCCCGCCGTTAGATGTCCTTTCTGTTTACTTGTTTCCTTGATAAATGCTATCTTCAAAAATGTAAATAGAACGTCAGTCATCATCTTCTATCTACATGAAACGCATTCATCTTTTGTCTTTTCCTCAAAACGAAGTCTTTTCTCTCACTTTTACTCTCTGAAGCCCTGTGCGTCCTAGTGGCGTTCTCTCTTTGCTTAGCGTGAATTTATTAATTTTTGTGTTTGATAAAAATATAACTTAAGTTATGATATATGTAGGGGTAAGTTTTCAGTATCATGGATAGAGTGTACTTCCTTAACATAGAATAAAAATATAAAATATTTTAAAATATTTAAATATGAAAATGGCGATTGAGTGACATTTCCTAACTCATCTTTTTGACAATCATTTAAGTTTCTTGAAAATGACTGCGACGACCAAAATTACTAAAAGTAAACAATGACAAAGCATGAATATCGGGCAGTTTAAGCGTGACTTCGTAATCTCGTTGCATTTTAATAAAAAATCTTAGGATGGATATTTGCTACCATAGATAGATAGATACATAGATAGATATACACACACTACACGCTATAATCATTAGGCGAACCCAGATTTTTAAAAGAAATGCTATATTTCATACTATTTTTAGTATTTATTGCCAAGTTTGATAATTCTAAATGTAAATAGAATGGTTCTTCTGTTAATACTGCACAATAACATGTGAATCAAATGAACTGTTCTGGTGTCCAGTTTTTGCGCTCTCTTCCATATGCTAGTCTCTTCTCCTTATTGGCTGGCCAAAGCAAAGGATTCCTGGATGCCTTGTAAAATTTTTCAAAGTAATAATAACAAAAGAACCATTCTATTTTCATTTAGAATTATCCACTAGGCAATAAATACTATAAATAATATGAAATACATCATTTTCTTAAAAAGCTGGGGTGACATAATAATTATGGCCGGTAGTATATATATATATATATATATGTGTGTGTGTGGGGGGGGTGTGGGGGGGTGTGTGTGTATTAGAGCCTTGAGTAAGTTCTTTGATTTTTCATGAAAAGTAATGATTTGTTTGCAAAAATTAATAAAAAATATTTCACTGAAAATATGTTCACTTGCTAACCACTTTTCACATCTTTTTGGCAGCATTTGAATTCAGGCAGTCAGTTAAGTGCCAAAAGAGACATGAATGACTGGGCAGAAGATTATCCCGCAGCAGGTTGCCATTGCTTTCTGCAGTAGATTGGTTGCCAGCCAAGGCTATAGAACCCAATCTGCCCTGTTATTTAACCCATAACTGGAAGCAATAGACGGATTAATATCTTTCCTAAGGGTATTTGCGCGTAAGTGAATGCAATGAATTCAGCGGGAATTTGAACACGGCTCCCCCATTTCTCGTTCTGAGCCGATATCCAATGCGTCACATCGCACATTCTTCTGAGGGTAACCACGAATCGACCCTTTTTTGGCACGCGAATGAAAGCGCTGCGTCGGAAAGGTAGACTATATTTACAAGGAGATCAAATAACAAAGGCTTGACAAGCAGGCCAATAGGCATTCCTTTATTGACCCTCTTGACGTGAGCTTGTATTACAAAGCCCCTTTGTCTTTAAAGTGTATTGAAAACGTGTGCAGCCTTCAATTTAAATCAAAGCTGATTTGCCTTACCATTATTTCTTTGTAACTCACATTATAAAAGGCTCAAAACAGTAGCCATTTTTATTTATTATTAAGGAATCTCTGGTGATGTCTGAGTTTTGGGGAAAATCTTTGTTTATTAATGTGTTTCGGTAGATCAAATTTTGCTTTTTCTCATTCACTATATTTCACCACTTGATATTCGAGACATTTGTTTCTTTATTTCTGTTTCTTTTGAAAAAGTTTTACGCCTTCTACGGTGACAGAAGGTTGTTATTCATTACCCTAGCCGGAAAAGGGTAGCACGAACGGGTACGCTAAACGGGTAAAAACAAAAGAAAAATGCTTTTAGTAGACAAGGTCAGTCTTATGCTTATTTTCCTTATAATATTCTGATGAGGAAATAATCCCTCGATATTAAGTATTTCAACTTTTTATTAGACTTACATTTAGGTCTTCAAAAAATAAATGCAAATTTAAAAAAGATGTTTTGTCTCATGGATACCTGTTCTTTCATTGTCCTCTCTTTTTAATAATTTTTTTTTTTGTACTTTCCTCGTCCTTGCATCTTTTATTTTAATCATATCACCCCGAGCAAGGCGGTAACGCCACTGATGTGCAGGGGGCTACATAAGAGTAAAACCACTAAATAGAAGAGAGTAAAGAGGACAAACCATTTAGAAAAGAGCAAGAGAAAGGAGGGGAAACAGGTGTGATGACAGTTTCATAGATGGAGAGAAAGGAAAAGGATATACAGGGTGGTGAGGAAAGAACTAGCATCAAGTTGTTAAGAGATTTGTATTGACCTTGTATTTGAATTCCTGGAGGTTGTAGCCGTCAGGAAAGCAAGAATATGAAAGGGAATTCCACAGGCGGGAAATGCAAGGAAAGAAGCTGCAGGAGTAGAATTGTCGTCTGCATTTGGTTAATCTCATTGTGAATAGGTGAGACCCAGTTGCCACTCTGGTTGCACGAGTATTACCTGTTGCAGAGGTATTAATGATTTAAGTTCGTTGGAGCAGAAGCCATGGAAGTATGTATATAACAGACAAAGGAAAGCCACATCCTGTCGGTGGGAAAGTGGCTGGAGTCGAGCCGCCAGTGGTTTTATAACCTTGCATGCGTTAAATTATTTCTTTATATTATATCGCTTTAATTATACGCAATTATACAAAGGGATAAAATATAGATCATGAATAATGTAGGACAGAAAATAAATAATAATTTCGTATATTTAATAATTTTGATATTACTATTCTCTTTAAAATATTCCATATACTTTCACGTGTTTTGCAATGTTTGCAAAGCTGTCACCATTTTCTCTTCCTTTTTTTTGTATCATGTGCCAAAAACATTTCGGCGAAGTTTGTGAAAAATAAAAAAAAGCAAACTAAAAACCTGGACATGGAAAAAAAAAACTTAGGCACTTTAAAATTTCCCTGCTGTGGTTGATTATTTGAATCAAAGAAAGATGGGAATTCGACAACTAATCGACAAATTACTTGGTGCAACATCTCTGCAATAAACCTTCAAAATACTTCTGCGAATTGACTTCTCTTCTTAATGACGTTTCAACACCAACAAATCCTAGACTTCACCTGTTAGAATTATAAAACAAATGTAGGTAAAAAATAAATGTTTTTTATTTACAATACTAATGTTGTGGTGCAGTGGATATCGACTCGGAACAAGAAATCGGTGAGCCGAGTCCGAATTCAAGTTGAATTCTTGCATTCACTTACACGCAAATACCCTTGGGAAAGATATTAATCCGTCTCTTCCCTCCAGTTATGTGTTAAATAATAAGACAAACTGGGTTTTATAGCTTTGGCTGGTAACCAGTCTACCGCAGAAAGTAATGACAACCTACTGCGGGATAATCTTCTGCCCAGTGATAGTAGGTGTGCTTGCATTGCTAAAAAACGGAAAGGAACAACACATTAAAAGAATCCCTGAAGACCCCATCTTAAGAGATATATAAAAACATTGTCTTAATAAGTACAACCCACACACTAAGAAGAACTTTGTGGCCGTTACCCTAGTTATGTCATGGGTGATAGAAGAACAAACGAAATATAGCCATAACAACACACTCCGACCTAGCTTTGGTCTTTTACAGATTTGGTAGGTAGTGTGACTATACCAGAAATCGAATCATGATGCAAAATGACATAATAATAGTAATTTTAATAACTGCATAACACTGGATGCTGATTAGTGTTATAAAACATAAAACTAATATAAAACTTTATTAAATAAAATAAAAGACAACAAATTCAATAGGGAATTTCAAGTGAATAAAAACGTGTAATTAACCCATAATACACCTGCAACAGCAAATAATCTAAAAGAGAAAGCAAAAGCAAATGCAATTTACCAAATGCAGAAACGATGGAAAGATAAGCCTCTTTGTGATCAATATTCTTTTCATATACATTAGTGATTGTAATAAATGGTTCGGTTCGAAATTTCTAGCACCTGAGGAAGGCCGGAGCGTAGAACGGCCAAAACATCGTACAAATGGCAACAAGGATGAAGACGTTCAAATAGCCCATAATACACCTGCAACAGCAAATAATCTAAAAGAGAAAGCAAAAGCAAATGCAATTTACCAAATGCAGAAACGATGGAAAGTTAAGCCTCTTTGTGATCAATATTCTTTTCATATACCTTAGTGATTGTAATAAATGGTTCGGTTCAAAATTTCTAGCACCTGAGGAAGGCCGGAGCGTAGAACGGCCAAAACATCGTACAAATGGCAACAAGGATGAAGACGTTCAAATAGCCCATAATACACCTGCAACAGCAAATAATCTAAAAGAGAAAGCAAAAGCAAATGCAATTTACTAAATGCAGAAACGATGGAAAGTTAAGCCTCTTTGTGATCAATATTCTTTTCATATACCTTAGTGATTGTAATAAATGGTTCGGTTCGAAATTTCTAGCACCTGAGGAAGGCCGGAGCGTAGAACGGCCAAAACATCGTACAAATGGCAACAAGGATGAAGACGTTCAAATAGCCCATAATACACCTGCAACAGCAAATAATCTAAAAGAGAAAGCAAAAGCAAATGCAATTTACTAAATACAGAAACGATGGAAAGTTAAGCCTCTTTTGTGATCAATATTCTTTTCATATACCTTAGTGATTGTAATAAATGGTTCGGTTCGAAATTTCTAGCACCTGAGGAAGGCCGGAGCGTAGAACGGCCAAAACTTCGTACAAATGGCAACAAGGATGAAGACGTTCAAATAGCCCATAATACACCTGCAACAGCAAATAATCTAAAAGAGAAAGCAAAAGCAAATGCAATTTACCAAATGCAGAAACGATGGAAAGTTAAGCCTCTTCGTGATCAATATTCTGTTCATACCAAAAAATCTGATGAAGACAATTCCCTAAATCATTTGTGGTTACGTAGGGCAGTGTTAAAAGCTGAAACTGTAGGTTTTATTCTTGCTGCACAGGACCAATGCTTGCTAATTAGAAATTACCAGGCACACATGCTGAAAAATTGTGTTCACCCGAAATACAGATTATGTGAAAAATATCCAGAAACTCTTGACCATCTTGTATTAGGTTGCATGGTGTTAGCACCAACTGAACATTAAACACGGCATGATAGAGTTGGCCAATATCCACACTGGAAAACAGGCAACTTTTACGGGAGGGAAACCGAAAACATGAACATCAGCCACATCCGGTTAGCGAGAGTTGAACCTGTAACAATTTTATGGGATTTTTCACTACACACAGACAGAACAATCAAGTCTAATCTGAATGTGATCAGAAACAACAAGAACAGAATCTGCTTTTTTATTGACATGTTAGTCCCTGAAGATTTTAATGTATCTTTGAAGACCTCCAAAAAACTGTAACTGATCTTGAGGGTGGAAACCTGAAAAATGTTGCACGCGAAGATATCAATAATTCCAGTTGTAGCTGGCGTTCTTGTTTGAAAAAGGTTTGATTCTTGCTATACAGGACCAACGATTGCTTACTAAAAATTACCAGGCACTCATACTGAAAAATTGTGTTCACCCAAAATACAGATTCTATGAAAAATATCCAGAAAATCTTGACCATCTTGTATGTAACCAATCCCGGCACTCACAAGTGGTTACGTAGGGCAGTGTTAAATGTTGAAACTGAAGGTTTGATTCATGCCACAGGACCAACGATTGCTAATTAGAAATTACCAGGCACCCATACTGAAAAATGTTTTCACCCGAAATACAGATCACGCAAAAAATATCCAAAAACTCTTGACCATCTTGTATGAAGAAAACCCCACAAATCACAAGAGGTTACATAGGGCAGTGTTAAATGTTGAAAATGAAGGTTTGATTCTTGCTGCAGAGGACTAACGATTGCTAATATGAAATTACCAGGCACACGTGCTGAAAAAATGTTTTCACTCGAAGTACAGATTCTTTGAAAAATATCCAGAAACTCTTGACCATCTTGTATTAGGTTGCTTTGTGTTAGCACAAACTGAACATTAAACACGGCATGACAGAGTGGGACAATATCTGCACTGGATAATTTGAAATTGAAAGAAACTGGTATGAACATCAGCCACAACCGGTTAGCGAGATATGACCCGTATCAATTTTATGGGACATTCCACTATACACAGACAGAACAATCAAAGCTAATCACCCAGAGATCGTGATCAGAGACGACAAGAACAGAATTTGCTTTTTTATTGATATAAAGTCCCTGAAGATTGTAATGTATCTTTAAGATCTCCAAAGAACTGTCACTGATCTTGAGGTAAAAAAGCAAATGCAATGTACCAAATGCAGAAACTATGGAAAGATAAGCTTATTCAAGGTCAATACCAAAGAAGCTGATTGTGATCACCCTTTTAACCATTTATCACATATAGCTTTCCTAGTGTGTGCTTGGTAATTTATATTTAGCAAGCGTTGGTCTTGTGCAGCATGAAAAGCTGAAACCAAATGTTTTATTCATGCTGCACAAGACCAACGCTTGCTAAATATAAATTACCAAGCACGCACTAAAAAAAACATATGTGGTAAATATCCAGAAACTATTGACCATCTTGTATCAGGTTGCACCGTGCCAGCACCCACTGAATATAATACGCAGCATGAGAAAATGGGCCAATATATGGACTTGAAAATTTGTAACTTTTACGGGAAGGTGGGTGCACGAGGCCGGTATGAACATCGCCCGGACCCAGTTACAGAGATAGGAATTGTAACAATTTTATAGGACTGTAAAACACAGAGAGACAACAATCAAATCTAATCGACCAGAAATTGTGATCAAAGTCCACAAGAACAGAATGTGCATTCTTAATGACATTGCAATCCGTGAAGATTGTAATGTTTATTTGAAGATCTTCAAATAGCTATCAAAGCACATTGATCTTCAAAAATCTAAAAATTTAGTATATGAGGACATAAATAATTCTTACTGTTGTTGAAACCCTCGGATTGACTGTAAAATGTTCCAATAAAATCAGTGAAGAAATTACTTGTAGTGCATTCCTTAAATCTTTTTTTCTTATGCTTCCAATTTAAAATAATATAACGTGTCTGCCTAAATTCTTTTATATATTTGCTTTATATGTATCTATATACAATTATATATTAGGATCTCTCTTAGAGAGCTATCCTACCATTCAATGTACAGGTTACTCTTTTGGATTCTTCTATATCTACACCCCATGCTTATATATATATATATATATATATATATATATATATATATATATATATATATATATATATATATATATATATATATATATATATATATATATATTGATTGTTTAATTACTTAGTTCCTGGTCATAATAAGATTAAACCAGTGCACATTTATATTAAAAAGTGTTCAATACAATTATATTGTAGAACTTTTGAATATTTTCCATTTGTAAACGAGTTATTATGCGACTTAGGTTTCTAAAATGAGTCGTGTCTTCAGGCGATTTGCAATAACTGATTTTACCGTTTACCGTTTTTTTAAAGAACGCTCACGTAACGGTATCTTTTTTTTAAAGCTCACATAACGGTGTGTTTTTTTCTTTAAACACTCACGTGTCGGATTTTTTAAACGCGCAATTTTAAAAATTTCAAGGAATTATGGCGTTTTCATCCATGGTTATAAGAACCTAAGAGGTATTTTTAGTATGGTTACACTTAGTCATAATTTCCGTTGTTTCATTCAATAGTTCGTTTTTGTTTGGGAATAGCATAATCTGCAAATTTTCTTCTTTGCACAGTCTACATATTTTGTCACCGTTGTAAGGTTTGGCTGTTTTTACTATGCTCCACGTTATGTCTGTTTCTTTTTTCCTTATATACATCAATATTTTGATTTTTTCTATAGAGTTATCCTACCACTTTATGCACAGGATACTCCTTTGGATTATTCTATATCTACACCCCATGCTTATATATATATATATATATATATATATATGTAAAAATATACTCAGTTATGATCTGAGATTAAGGACAGGATGGTTGAATAAAATAAAGACAAGAAGAATACTGCATTTTAAATCGCCTACGCGTTTCGTCCTGTGATGGACTTTATCAAGGCAAAAAGACGAAATGAGCTTTATTCTAAATTACGTATCTTTAAACAAACAGTGTTTGAAATGATTTGTGTGCGTTTTTGTGGTTGCCAAAACTTTTTGTTTATAGATACGTAATTTCGAATAAAGCTCATTTCGTCTTTTTGCCTTGATAAAGTCCATCACAGGACGAAACGCGTAGGCGATTTAAAATACAGTTTTCCTCTTGTCTTTATTTTATTTAACTATTTATATATATATATATATGTATATATATATATATATATATGTATATATATATATATATATATATATGTGTGTGTGTGTGTGTGTGTGTGTGTGTGTGTGTGTGTGTGTGTGTGTGTGTGTGTGTGTTTTCGCAAACATGATCAGCGGAGAATGTCATAAAACCATTTCTGAAGTTAGATCTCTGTTAGGACACAGAAGGAAATATTTTTTAAGAAAAATGAAAGAACAAAAATAATAACACGAAAAAGAATACAGTAAGGTGAACACTAGTCGTGGATCATAAATCTTTAAATATATACAAGGTATCACTCCAATTTCATCAAAGTCTGTCTATATATATAAAAAACCCTTTACCTCAATGTGAAATAAATATGGCCCTTTTTTCCCTTACTATTTTGTATATCTCTAGTATCATTAACAGTCGGAATATGGCAATAATATACCTCAAAAGAAAATAAGCTATTTTAAATGGATGAGATACAGTTGTTTACTAGGACAGCCAATGGGATGGAAGCCAGTTGAAAACAGTAAAATATATCAGGGATGATATTTGAACGGAAATTGGCTTAGAAAAATGTTATGATGCTACAATTTTATGAGGATAACAACAACAGAGCTCCACTGTTAGTTTAGACCCTGGGCAACAATCAAATATCTAATGTAAGAAGGAGCTTATAAGTACCTCGGTTTAAATGATGGCGAAGGAATTCACCATGAAAATGCAAATAAAATAAAATTCAAGAACGAACTGCTGCAGCAAATAATTTGAAATAAAACCAAGAATAAAGCACCTGAACTGATGAAACACTGTTGGCAAGGGAAACCTCTACAGGACTAATATCCAGAACGAGGCTACTAAACCCGATGTTGATACAATTAACACTCATCGATAGTTACGAGCATCTGGATTAAAGACTGAAACGGAAGGATTTATACTTGCACCGCAAGAACAGAGTCTTTTAATTAGGGAAATTTTAGTCAAATATCATACATATGAAACCAAAATGCAGGTTCTGTGACAAATATTAGGAAACTATAGACCATCTAATCTCATCATGTTTTCCACTTGCGTCAAATGGATATAAAAATTGTCACGTTAGTTTGGGGCAATATCTACACTGGTTAGTGTGCAAACACTTTGGAAAACATGTTAACAGACACGGGTATGATTATCGCCGAGCACCAGTTACAGAAATAGAAGTCATCCAAATTCTTTGGGATTATAACATCTTTATAGACAGGAAAATTGAAGCAAATAACTGTAACATTGGAACCAAGGAATTTAAAAAAAACTATCAAAGTATAAGGACCTAGAAAACGAAATAGAAAACAAAAATAATTCCAGTCATAAGAGGTGCGGTTGGAATGACAAAAAACAAAACAAAAAAAACAAAACAAAAAAAACACGGCAACATATTGAAAAAAATTCCCGGAAATCACAGCTTAAGCGAAATGCAAAGAATTGGCTTAATGATTACAACCCACACACCACAATGAACTTTGACCATATAACACTAGTGATGTTATGGGCGTTAAAAAAAACATCTTGAAATGTAGCTATAGCAACGCACCACTCTCTTCCTTAGGTCTTTCCCCAGATTTGTTAGGTAGTATGACTATAGCAGAAATCAAAATATAATAATAATAATAATAATAATAATAATAATAATAATAATAATAATAATAATGAGAAGAAGAAAAAGAAAAGAAAACTTAAATGATATAGTTAATAATAAGCATATAAAAATAAATGAATATTCCTTTTTTAGTTTTTTTTTTAAATCATTAACGTAAAGAATATGAAGCATAAGGGTTAGCTCATTGGTATTTGGTTGAAAATAAGTAACTTTTACTCGTAAGTCACCACAATCGATTTATTTATCGAACCTCTTTTGAGCCACACGCCTTTATCGATATCTAAACTTATTTATAAATAGAACTTTGTCTGTGCATGTGTGTGTGCGTGTGTGTGTCTCCGTTACCTATAGACTCCGAAACGGCTGAACCGTTCTTAAAAATTTACAGAGTTGTACTATAAGCGTCTGCGAGTGTTCTTAGCTAGGTTTTGTGTCGAGGTACCCCGGATAAATATCAAAAATCGATAATCGAAAAAATCCGGTTATAGAAGGAATGGTCCGATTTTAATCAAATTTGATACACTCATAGTCAAAGACATAAGAAACGATATTCAGAAGTTTTAAAGTTGCAGTTCTTAAAATAGTGCAGAAAATCGACAATATATATATATATAAAAGGCAAGATGTTTGTGCGTGTGTGTGTTTGTTTATCTGCCTGTATGTCTAATTTTTTCAGCCCTTTTATTTTAGTTTTTGCTTTGGGTTTGGCTCTAAGTAGGTATAATTGTAGTTCTTAGTCTCAGCTATGATGCCATTTACTCAAAGGACTTATTTAGCCTTCAAAATTCAGTTTACGACGAAAAAAACTTATATGATATCGATATCAGGAAATCAAAATTTGACTTACATCCGTTCATTTTTCTTTCAGTCTACGGTTTTGCTTTAACTGGAAACAACTATTGCTTTTTAGTCTTTCGTGCCAACGTCCAAAGACTCTGAGCTTCGGGTCCATGGATTAGTTTTAAAGCTATCATTACACCCGAGCAACGCCGGACTATACTGCTAGTCAAAAATAAATTTATATTCCTTTATTAGTTTTTTTTACATCATTAATGTAGAGAATATGAAACATAAGTGGTAGCTCATTGGTATTTGGTTGAAAATAAGTATCTTTTACTCGTAAGTCACCGTAATCGATTTATTTATCGACCCTCTTTTGAGCCACAATCTTTTATCGATATCCATAATATATCTAATGGAAAACTAGCGATCGATACTTTGATGAACTCGGTAAGCAAATCTTATGTCTCGTTTTATGGCCCAGTGTGAGAAAAATGTAAATTCATGAAAACATAAAGAAACATGGAATCTTGATATGTGAGGAATTTCAGCCATTACTTAGATGATGTTATGAAATACACTCGTCGGATATGTACGCTATTATTAAATACGGCTGTAAATTTAAATGATATTCTCATTAATTAATTTCTTTAATTAATAGAAATTCCATTATTAGATATATATGTATCATCATGAAATAGCCACGTTAGATTGACATTTTCACGTTTATATTAATATGGAGTCCAACCCGGTTTCAACATGTCTAAAATATCAGCTATAATTGGCGCATAATTTCTTTTACAATTCAAATAAATTTGGGTTTTCTGGTCACAACGTTTCAAGTGATTTGAAATAACGCTCCTTTTTTTTTCAAAATGACATAAAATAAATTACTACATCAGAGTCAAAATATAGAGGATAACATAACAATTTCTTGAAAATTACCAGAGAAATGGCTAGAAGCGCTGGAAATAAAATTACGAAACATTTTTTCTTGCCTTTCTTGTCGCTCGTTTTCGAATGAAACGTGCTTAAAGGAAATTTTGCTGTTTATATATATATATATATATATATATATATATATAGTGGGTTATCCGTTCTAGTGAAGAGTAGTTGCATGTTGTTGCAGATTAACGGAATTTGGCCTCGTTGTAGATAACCCACTATAAGTTATAAAGAGGGATTATAAAACACGAACAGCAAATTGAGTATAGAAACAACATTTTATACATACACATATTAATTAAGGTTCGAAACCTGCCGAATGACACAAATTTTCGTAATAAAAATTTATCGTAAATAATCAGGCCAGTAGATATAAATATATAATAATCTTTAATTAAAAACAGAATATCTATTTAAATATGAGTATCGATAAAAATAATGTTCAAACAAATCATTTCGTGTGTATATATATATATATATATAGTAATTCGCAGACAGTTTGTTTTGCTGTATCATAGAACGTTTAGACATCCGATTGTTTCCAGCCAGGATTGGAACCCGACCGATTTGACATCAGTGGGAGATTTTACTACTAAGCTATCAGCGCATGGTAGAAGAAGGCAGATTCTAGCGTGTTACATACTCAATGTTAAAGCCAGTAGCCAAGAGTATTCGATATATTACTGAAGAATGATGCGTAACACTTTCTGGTTTCTTTGGGCTGATTTAAAATTCAACTCCAACAAACGGCTTTCCTTCTTTCTCTCTTTCTCTCTTTCTATATATATATATATATATATATATATATATATATATATATATAGAGAGAGAGAGAGAGAGAGAGAGAGAGAGAATGTGTGTTTATTCTTAGAATATAATTATTCTAAATGACAAGAAATTCGTAGTTTATTTTCACCAAAAATAAAAATTGACGATACCTATTGAAGATCTATTTAGAGTGTTGCTGAATTTCCAAATTGAAATCCTGAAGAAGTAAAAATATCGAAACATACAGTCGACGTATTATATACATCCCCACTCCAGGCCAATTTCTTTTTTTTTTTATTTCACTGAAGAAATTTGATTTTTAAATCAAATGATGAATATGAGACAAGAGTTTAGAATTCCGGCTTTTATTTCTTGGTATTTATATTTAGATGTGTTTAAAAACATAGTATACACCAGATTACCACATTTTAATGTTAGGAAGATTAAAAGACACACAGTCATAAAGTAATTAAAATTTAGTATTTGCTGCATAAACATTGCTTGCAATAAATGCATCAAGCCTGCAATATAGACATACGCTTATGAGCGCAAGTTTTTAGATAGAGTGTATTTATAAAAGAACAAAATGAATAAAAGTTCAAGAGGAAAATTTATTCTTGGCAGCCGCATTTAGGCCTGTGAGGACGAAACGCATCCGCTAAAACAAGCTTTCTCTCTTGTCTATTTATACATGTATATTTTTCATATATATATATATATATATATATATATATATATATATATATAAACATGTTACGGAAATTAACGAATTTTAACGAAACTTGGTTATAAGCAACCGACAATTTGTAATGAATTATTTTGAACATTATTCTTACCGATATTCGTATTTAAGTAGATATTCTGTTTTTAATTAAACAGTATTTTTATATTTATATCTACCGGCCTGATTATTTTACGATAAATTTTATTACGAAAATGTGTGCTATCCAGCAGAATTCGAACCTGCGAATCCTATTATATATATTATATAAGCATGATAAAAACCTCGTCTGATCAAGAGGCTATTCATGGTCGAGTGGTTAAGACAGTACTAGATCAAATGGTAGCTTCCCCTATGTAAATAGGGGTCGCAGGTTCGAATCGTGCTGGACAGCACACATTTTCGTAATAAAAATTTATCGTGAAATAATCAGGCCGGTAGATATAAATATAAAATACTGTTTAATTAAAAACAGAATATCTACTTAAATACGAGTATCCGTAAAAATGATGTTCAAAATAATTCATTATATATATATATATATATATATATAGTCTACTTTCGTATTCAGTACCTTTTAAAAGTAAACATTTAACTGTGTTTATTAGAAATTTAAATATCAACTGAATTATTGTTATATCCATTTAATTATCATACTTTCATAATATGAAATAAATTATTAGATATATATAAGTTAATAATTTATTTTTATTTTTTTAAGAAGTATCTTTTTAACCATATTCTAAGAGGAAGATTTTGCAATGTTTACGTAAGACATTTATTTCATTACGTTTATTTAATAGATTTTTATTCTTAAGAAATTTAATTATATATAGATTTTCATATAGAAACAAGGAGCATGGATTGTTGAAAGACTTACATATTCTAGCTTTTTTGAAGATTTTCCATTTTAATGTGGATTTTTTTTTTGTTTCTTTTAGATCCCAGTAATATTTTAATAGGGATGTTTTATTTATGTACTTATTATTTAATGAAATCGTGTATTGATAAAATCTTTTTTTTCAGAGAGATTTTAGTACTACCCACATAAATCTTTACATTACTAGGGTTTTGCGCAGAAAAATAGCTCATTGATAGACAAAGGATTTTGTAAGGCATTTTTTCCTAAGGGACACTCTATAAGGTTTCTACAATTACATTTAATATTGTTTGAATTGTTATTCTTAATTACTGGATTATTCTTATTTTCAATTAGGTTTAGATTTTTTTTAAATATTATTATTATAACTTTTATATATATTATCCATACAACTATAACTTAATTTAAGAGAATTTTTGTTTAAAATATTAGTTAGTGGATTTTCATTCGAAAAGTGTTTCTTAATCAAAGCGAGGAATTTTTTCCTAACTTCCTGCTAACCATTTGATTAATGCGTGTGTATACCAAATAATATTTCTATTTCTATTTTTCATTCAAGGTTAAATCTTCTCTTTTACATATTTAATATTTGGGCTTTTATATCCGCTATTTTTAAGGCAATATCATAAAAATTACTTCTTTTTCTATGTTTTTTTTTTAATCATCTCACCCCAAGCAAGGCATTCCACTGCCACTATTGCGCATGGGGCTACATAGGGGAAGGTAAAGAGAATGAGTGGTTAGACATAGGGAATGTCAGGAGGAAGGTGACAGATGAGTAAGGATAGCGAGGATGAGGGTTGGGCAGATGGGAAGAGTGCTTGATAGAATGGGAGCAGGTTAGTGTGTTAGGAGGTGTCTATTGACCTTACATTTAAACTCCTGGAGATTGTAGCCGTCGGGGAAGCAATCGTTTGGAAGAGAATTCCACAGTCGGGAAGTGCGAGGAAAGAAACTGTTGGAGTAGAAGTTACGGCTGCATTTTATCGGTTTCACTGTAAAAGGGTGCGATCTAGTTGCTAATCTAGTATCTCGTTCAAATTCGTATTTAGGGGGCATTAGTGATCTAAGTTCATTGGAGCAGAAGCCGTGAAAGTATTTATAGAAAAGACACAGGGAAGCCACGTCGCGCCGGTGAGAGAGAGACTGCAGGCGGTCTGCCAAGTCGGTATCTATCACATTACAGACCCTCCTCTGAACCTTATCGAGAAGCCCGAAGAGAACAGCAGGGGCACCCGACCAGATATGGCAGCAGTATTCAATGCACGGGCGGATGGTAGATTTATAAATGTGCAGGATAGATTTAGACGGAAAAAACTTCCGGGCCCTACACAGAGAACCGACTTTCATAGCAGCGGATTTAGCAATGGATTCAATATAGTCATTCCATTTGAGGTCCGCTGAAAGTGTGAGACCAAGGAGGCGTAGTGTTTTACTCTCTGGGAGGCAAGCCTGGTTCATGCTAATGGGAGGTAGGTAAGATTGTCGATGATGGTTAATTGAGAGTAGCTTCGTTTTAGAAGCATTAAAATTTACTAGCCATTTCTTACCCCAGTCCGATATGGATTGGAGGTCTTTTTCAATCTCGGCTGCAAGGTTAGCTTTGACGCCTACACCAGATTTTTGTAGGAGGCGAGAGTAAACTGTGGTGTCTTCGGCGTACAAACCTATTTGGGCTCTTATGGAATCAGGGAGATCATTAATGTATATCAGGAAGAGTGTAGGACCTAAGATGGAGCTTTGGGGGACACCTGCGTTTGTCTGGTAGTTCTGAGAGGCATGTCCGTTTAATACCACCTTCATTGTGCGGTTAGAGAGGAATGATTGGATTAGTTGAAACAAATGTCCAGTTATACCATAATTCCGCAATTTACATAGAAGGCCAGCATGCCAGACTCTGTCGAACGCCTTAGATATATCCAATAAATGTGCTCTGTGCATTCAGGACGTAGGCGATCATGACCACAAAATGAGGGATCTGTTTATATAATGATTATAATATAGTGTTGATTCCTCATTTTATATCCACCATATAATTTCTTATAAACAGTTTGCATATATTTTCTTCTTCTATGTGTCCTGTTCTTTCAGGACGTAGGCGATCATGGCTTTTCACGTCTCCCTATCCCTGGTGGCTCTTAGCACGCCTTCTCCTGTTGCACTAAGCAATCCGCGTTCTGTCATCCACTAGCTGAGCCTGATAAATCTAGAATATAATTGTATTCAAACTAGCATGGCCACAAAATGAAGGATCAGTTTATATATTGATTATAATATAGAATTGGTCTCCCATTTTATATCCACCATATAATTTCTTATAAACAGTTTGCATATATCTTCTTCTTCTATGTGTGCTGTTCTTTCAGGACGTAGACGATCATGGCTTTCCACGTCTCCCTATCCCTGGTGGCTCTTAGCACGCCTTCTCCTGTTACACCATGCAAATCTCGTTCCATCATCCACCTGATCAGGTCCTTTAAATATGTTATCCGCTGCTCTCCCTTGTCTCTTTTTCCCTCTATCTGGCCTGTTAGTATCAGATTCTCCATGCCCTCCTTCCTCATTGCTTGTCTCAGGAACTTCAGCTGTCTTTTTCTGATGCTCAGTATTAATTTCTTTTTCGTTTCCATCCTTTCCAAAACCTCATCATTGCTCGAATGCTAGATCCATGATATTCCCAACATCTTTCTGTAGAACCACATTTCAGTTGCTTCCAGTTTTTCCTTCATCTTTGATGATATTGTCTAGCATTCACTGCCGTATTGAAAAACTGATATAACATAGCAATCCAGCACTTTTTCTTTGTTTCTAGTGAAATTTTCCTGTGTGTTAGTACTTTATCCAGCTTCTGGAACGCGTCCTTTGCCATGCCAATTCGCTCTGTGTCGCACTTTCTATCCCTGTTAGATCACTTTCGTAGGTATTTAAATTTTTGAGGTATTAAATTCTCTATATATTATCTTTCTAATTTTATCTATTTTAAAATTTGTGTAATTCCTAACTGGCATGAGACTATCAACTCTGTATAATCCAATATCTTTATTATTTATATTTTTATAGGCTGTAAGATTGTATAGTACAAATAATTCCACCAGATTTGAAGACACAGTAGAGTTTAATGATCCCATTGACATAGGAAAATTATTTTCCTTGGAATTAATTAATTTCCACCGTTCTTTTTATGAATGAGAACAGACTATTTTGCATTCATTATATATATATATATATATATATATATATATATATATATATATATATATATATATATTTCTAAACATATACTGAATGTCGATCAATGTCTATTATGTTTAATCATGAGCAGTTCTAAACATCATATTTTGAAAATAAAGATAAATATTCCCCAACATTTGAATAATTTTTTATTAAGTTGCTTCTAAGCTTTTGGCTCACATGAGCCAACTTCAAAGAGGTTACAAAGACGTTAACACAAAAACATCCACCGTCCGCGACGATTTTCTCTTGTGTTGACATAAAACTCCGCTAAGCAACGGCAACAGTTACCAAATATAGAAAACGCAACCCGAGAACCTGCAACGAAAACCATAACGTCACATCGCGTGAGAGCTCGAAATGATAACAGAACCATATATTTAAATTTTTCTTTTAATCATATCACGCCGAGCAAGCCGGTAACGCCACTGATGTGCAGGGGGCTACATAAGAGTGAAAAGATTGGAAAAAAGAAAGCCGCAAACCACATCCTAAACAGGGAACAAGGGATGAGCCTCTCCACCTGTTCAATAGATGTGGGTG
The DNA here is from genome assembly GCA_037127315.1 of Ascarosepion bandense. Lineage (NCBI taxonomy): Eukaryota > Metazoa > Mollusca > Cephalopoda > Sepiida > Sepiidae > Ascarosepion > Ascarosepion bandense. Next base: position 11,083,837 of record JBBBDQ010001236.1, read on the forward strand.
GAGTGTGAACCGGGTGATAGTTTAGTCTATCTACTCCAATTGAAATAAAGAAGAAAACAATGAAAAGATTGATGCAATGTAAAGTGTTATGACCAGTTTTAAACGTGATTTTATTAAGTGTGGGTTGTTTGGATTTAATGTAGATGGCCTCTAATATATGAAGGTTCTTTTTACTGTGTGTATGAGTGAGTATTATTGTATTGTTGACTAAAATCTGTCTGATATTACCTACATGGTTATGTCTTTCCGAGAAATATTTATTTTCAACTGAAATTAAAGCCAAAATTCGACGTTTAGGACGGCTCATGTTTAAACATAATAGACATTCATTGTCTCTTATATTTAACAGTGTATGTTTAGAAAATTATCTGCTGACTCGACTCACTATATATATATATATATCAGCATGTCTTGTGGGCATAGAAGAATCCAAAGGAGTATCTTTTACATATAATGGTAGGATAACTCTCTACGAGAGCTCTAAACATATATGCATATAAATACATATAGAGCAAATATAAGAAAAATTAAGACAGATGTGTTATTTCATGGTAATTCGGAAGTATAGGCCTATTTCAGGCGAGCCATCATCAGCTTCCGTCTTTATTCAACGAAGGATTCTACATGAATGGGATTCACAAAAACCTAACCCGACGAATAAGGAAATTAAAAAAAAACATATAAGAAGATAAGAAAATAAATGTCGCTCCCTTAAAAGAGAAAATAAGAACAATCCATCCGTTTGTCGAACCCACACACATTCCTATAGATAAAGTCGCATACAACCCACAACAGATAACACGCCGAGACGCTAATTCATCACCCCTGAAACAAAGTTGATGCCGCCCAGCGGTCATTGTCGATGAAAGTTCGGGTGTAGAGGGTGGGTCAGACGAGAAAGAGGGAGTGATAAAGAAAAAAAGAAGAAAGGAAAGAAAGGAAAGAGAGAGATAGAGCTTTACATCCTTAATTTAAAGGAACCTCATTATTCTTTTTAAATTTATTTGTTTGAACTTGTGTTTTTTTCCTTTTTAAAAATGTATTAATATTAAAATTTTCTCGTTAAGAATAGAGTGCTCGTTATATTTTTTCTCTAAAAATGTATTATCGGTAATATTTAACAGTGATGTGTGGCTAGAATTATTTATCATCAGAAATGTATTGCTGGTAATAGTTTTCCTTCAAAATTGTATTGTTTGTAATATTTTTCGGCAATTTTTTTTTCCACAGAAATGTATTGCAAGTATGTTTTACTAAAAGCATTTTATGTTTCAAATAAATTCGGAACTTATTCAGAAATTATAGCTTCAAACAAAGTTTTAAAAACAGATTCTTTTAAATTTGACTAATAAATAAATTTTGTAGTTTTTGTTAATACAAGAAAGAGAATACAAAATTAGTCAAGGAATATTTTTTCATAGTGCTTGTATTATTTTTTCTCTAAAAATGTGTTACTGGTAATATTTGACAGTAATGTATGGCTAGAATTGTTCATCATCAAAAATGTATTGTTGGTCATATTATTTCTTCAAAAAAATTTTTTTGTAATATTTTTTTCCGACAAACAATGTAAAATCTTTCCCCAGAAATGTATTGCAGGTAAATCTTTTAAAGCCCTTTATGTTTCAATTTCATTCGAAACTTATTCAGAAATAATAGGTTTAAACAAAGTTTGAATCATCAATCTCAAGTCTAAATTTTAGGTAGTGGTGACTTGACTTTTGTAGCACTTAATGTCTCGTGGTTTTCAAGTAAAAAACCTTAAAGTTAAAACAATTTTTTAAAATTTGACTAAAAACTAAATTTTGTAGTTTTTGTTAATACAAGAAGTTTTTCTAGTTACGTTTTTTAAGACATTTTTAAAGACATTTCATTGAAATGAAAACACTAGAGGGAAAGATAGAGAGAGAGGGAGAGAGAGCGAGAGAGAGGGAGGAGTATAGCTTTATACTTTGAATTAAAAGGAGCCAAAATATTTTATTTAGATTTATTTGTTTAAACTTAATTCTTAAGTTTAAAAATTAGAAATTAAAAATAAATTTACATATTACCAATTATTTGGTTAGTAGGGTAACAAATATAATAATGCCGTATATTTTTAGTACTAAATTTATTGTTTGTGATATTCTTTCCGACAAAAGATGTAAAATTTTTACCACAGAAATGTATTATAGGTAATTTCCTCTTTAAGCCCTTTCTGTTTCAAATAAATTCAAAACTTATTCAGAGATTATAGGTTTAACCAATGTTTAAAAACAAATTCATTTAAATTTGACTGAAAAATAAATTTTATAGTTTTTGTTAATACAAGACAGAAATTAAAAATTAGTCAAGGAATATTTTTTCATAGTGCTGGTATTACTTTTTCTCTAAAAGTGTGTTACTGGTAATATTTAGCAGTTATATATGGCTGGAATTATTTATCATCAAAAATGTATTTCTGGTCATAGTTTACCTTCAAACAAACATTATTTGTAATATTTTTTCGACAAAAAATAAAAGAAACCAAATTATTCCATTTAAATTTATCAATTTAAACTTAATTCTTGTGTCTAAAGAAATAAAAAATTAAAAATTAAAAATTAAAAATAAAGTTACATATTACTAATTATTTGGTTAACAGTACAACAAAAATGATAATGCCGTATACTTTTAGTACTAAAAGGAACCTATTTTTGCACATCCACACGTCGTATACACACGTAAATGCGTACATAATTTCCTTCATACCCACATGCGTATACCAATATATGCCCACGTACAGAGATACATATATACACCTACGAGCGCGCATACATATATATATACACACTCAGGCACCAGCGAAAACAAATATGCCACCAATACATTAAAAAAAGACCTTCAACATATATCACATTGGTTTACAATTAATCAATAATGAAAAGGGGCTAAAAGGTTAACATTGCTTGAACCGGCTCCTGTGTCTACATTTAAACCCCAGCTCCTTCCTCAGGTTCAACAGATCCAACTGGTTTTTGTGTCTGATGATGGTTATTTTCTCATCCAGACATAACTTAAAGCACTCTCTGAAATTTGTGGGTGTATATGATTTTTTAACTATGCTCCATTTAATTATGGGGGTTAGGTTATGGTCTTTCAAATACCAGAGATACTTCGACAGGACTGTTTGGTGTTTCAGTTCAGGGTTGGAAATGAGTGCGTGTGGTTATATAGTCGTTGTTTTCAAGCACCTGCAGAAATACCAATGTAGAATTTTATTAACTTCATGTTTTCTTTAGGGTATATCATGGCCTGATATACCACCCGCTCCGTCATACACTCACCACCCATAGGACAATCATTTTTGATCCTACAATTGCATATTATAGTGTTATCGCAATGTCCAGTTGTATTATTCACATCTGGTGAATTGCCGGCAACCTTAGAGTTGCTTTGGTTGGGAGTTGTAGGGCTGAGGCTGGTTCAGCTGGTGGTTGTTCTTCTATATATATATATATATATATATATATATATATATATATATATATACCCCAGTGATCAAAATAAAGCATTTGGTTCAAAATTCCTAGCACCTGAAGCGAAGAAGGCCAAAGCGTACAATGAACAAAACGTCGTAAATATAGCAATAAAATAATGAGGACAACATTCCAAACAACATCCAAATAATTTGGTTTCTTTTATATATATATATATAATATATATATATATGTCTATATATATAGACATTTTTTCATGCACCTTTTATTAAATACGGCCGACAAGGAAAATTGCATTACTTTTTATTGTGTTTTTACAAGACCTTAACATTTTTCCAGTTTTGTTTTGAATAAGGAATGTAAAAATTGCCCCTCGTTTCTATTGCCTTTAGAGGTTTCGCCTACTTCTAATACCATTTTTAAGGAATTTTATGACATAGGTGTTGTGATTTTTAAGGGTTTTTATGACATAGGTGGTGTGATTTTTAAGGGTTTTTATGACTCAGGTGGTGTGACTTTTAAGGGTTTTTATGACTCAGGTGTTGTGATTTTTAAGGGTTTTTATGACTCAGGCCTTGTGATTTTTAAGGTTTTTTATGACATAGGTGTTGTGATTTTTAAGGGTTTTTATGACTCAGGTCTTTTGATTTTTAAGGGTTTTTATGACTCAAGTGTTGTGATTTTTAAGGGTTTTTATGACTCAGGTGTTGTGATTTTTCCTTGTGTTTCGCAGTCATTAATTTTTATACTTTTTGTAAAGAGTCGTTCAATCAAAGCATTCACGTGCCGCGCGCGACTGGAATTCGAATGGTAATCTTTTTATCTTAACAAAATTTGATTACTTTAATTTTAGCTATAAAATAAAGTAAGTTTGATGCTAGGTAAGAAATGTACCTCTCGAATAGAGAGAGATTTTTCATATCGTGATTTTTATAGAATTCTTGTGTTTTCAATCATATTTATATATATTAAGCAAAGTATTGGTGAAACTGGCACGGGACCAATAAAAAAAAAAAATACCAACAGACCCTAAAAAACTACAGAGCAAACCAAAAAGATAAAAAAAATGACAAAGAAAACTTAAAATAAGAGAATAGAACAAATGACATGCACCTATGTAGAACGTTGAAAAAAAAGTATCGGTATTACTGTTATGAGAAGAAAACTAACACCTATATCAATTCTTCATTTAATCTCCTGTGAAATATTCCTTTTCTGAAACCACACAATTTATTAAGCGTTGTTTCCATTGATGAGAACATTACTGGAACACCTTTTTTTTTAAGAATAGAGCCTAGCTGCTTCGTCGTGTTCTCTTTCAGTTCCTTAGTATCTTGAAAGATATTTGAAGAGCAAATGTTCGTAAAGATCGAAATCTTGGGAAAATGGTAATTGCCTGACCTGGGATATGTTGAGATTTGTCCCAAACTGCTGCATAAGCCATGATCACTTATGAAACATCATTGGTATGCTGAAACGACCACACTCGACACACTTTCCTCCCAAGCACTTCTATAAACAACACAAGTGAACGAGTGAATATAAGGGACTGAGGTAAAATTCTGATAGTTTCCTTATAAAGGTTATTTTATTTCTTTATCTTGGAGTTATCTGTGAATTGGCATAACTTATTTGAAAATAAATATCGCAGAGAAATGTCTTTGTTTTCTCCACAACCTGCATTTAAGAGAATCCGTTCTGACAGACACGGTGCCACTCAAAACTTCAAATCCCTGTCTATCTTAAGATCTAACGTTAACAGTTTCCCGAGAGAATAGTGCAAGGGGAACGCAATATACTGATTTGGAATTCGAACTCGTCTCACTAATACCACTTTCTATATTAATACTCGTTACTCTACAACTGAGGATGTGCGCTGTGGTGCAGTGGGTATTCCAATTGAATTCGTTGCCTTCACTTTTGCACAAATATTCTTAGGAAAGGTATTAATCAGTCCTTTCTCCCTCCAGCTATGGGTAAAATAGGAGGACAGCTGTTTTACTATAACCTATCTCGCCAACCAGTCTACCGCAGAAAGTAATGGCAACCTACTAGGGAAAATATTTCGAGACATGATCGCCCAAACGTGTATCATGTACGGCAGTTAACTAATTCTAAGAACGAATTTATTCTCAGTGTACGAATATGCAGCGTCATGTTTCTATATTTGCACGAATAATATTACATGTCGGTATCTAGATATATATTTTTATCCTTCCTTTAATAATGCCTTTTACTCTTGCGGAGATGATCGGAATTTGACGTTTCTTTATAGATTTCTATTAAATTTGATTTCTCGTGTTTTGCCATGTTTAATTTAATTTTTTTCCGTTTCACCTCAGTCTTCCGTTTGTATTTCTCTTTTCAGATTCCAGCCTCAGTCAGCTGCATACATGAAGAATCATTTCCCGGAGAACATTGCGTGAGAAGACAGAGTGAGTCCTCATCCGAGTCGATACATCCATTGCCTTGTCACGTTTCATGAGTTGAAACAACGCTTGAAATCTTCAGCTATTTCGTGTCGATGTCATCCCAAATATGGTCAGTTTTCAATAATCTTCTTTTTCTTGTTTTTCTTTTTCTAAGTTCTTCTTTTTCTTCTTTTTTCCATGTTCTTCTTGTCCTTCTTTTTATTTTTCTTCTTTTTATTTTTCATCTTCTTCTTTTTCTTCTTTTTTTTCTTGTTCTTTTTATTTTTCTTCTTTCTCTTTTTCTTTTTCTTCTTTTTCTTTTTTTCTTTTTCTCCTCCTTTTTCTTTTTCTTCTTTTCTTTTGCTTTTTTCTTCTTTTTCTTCTTCTTTTTCTTCTTCTTTTTCTTCTTTTTTCTTATTCATTTCTTTTTCTGCTCTTTTTTCTTTTTATTCTTCTTCTTTTTCTTCTTTACATTCTTCTTATTTTCTTCTTTCTCTTTTTGCTTTTCTTCTTTTTGTTTTTCTTCTTTTTCTCCTTCTTTTTCTTCTTTTTTCTTCTTCTTTTTTCTTCTTTTTTCTTTTTATTCTTCTTCTTTATCCTTCTTCTTCATTTCCTTCTTCTTTTTCTTCTTCATTTTTCTTTTCTTTTCCGTCTCATCTGCTCTACGCTCTTTCTCTCACACATTATCAATGACACTTACATTCTTTTTCCATATTGTTTATCTTCCTTTCTTCTTTCATCTAATCAACATCGAATTCTTCTTCGCCTTGTTTTTCTCTTCTTTCATTTTAATATTCCACACCGCCACCGCCACCTCCACCACCACAGTTACCCATTTTATTTTTATTTATACTTCAATTCATGCTTTTGCCATTTGTTCATTTGACGAATTTTCTTGACTCAACATTTCTTTTCAGTTTGATTCTTCTGTCCTTTAATTTTGTTTCTTTTTCTTTTTCTTATTTTTATCCAATTGAACAATGGTAAGACGATAATGGCACGAAGACGAAAAAATCTAATGGGAGTGAAAAAGAATGAAGAAATTTAAAAGGAACTGGAAACCCAGTCTTAAACTGGGATGAAGGGTAAAACCTTTAATCCTGACGAAAAGACTGGGGAAAAGCGGATCTTTACATTTCGTTTGAATCTAAAAAGAACAGGAATTCGCAGAGAGTCATGATCTTCCACGACCTGATGCCAAACAGCTCACCTGATGGCAAACAGTGATACCGAATGCATATATATATATATATATAAATTTATTTCGCTCCACCTCTCTATTGAGCGCTTTTTGTTAGATGATTACTCGTATCGGAGTTTTTTCTTTGGGCTTCGTGATGATCTCGGTCCGACACTTTTGACTGACATTCATGTACTAAGCTCTTTCTTTTTTTAAAACGCTTTTTATTCCTTCCATCGAATGTTTTCGAGGAAGGTTTTCGACACGAATATAATTATAATCTTATTTGTATATATATATATATATATATATATATATATATATATATATATATACATGGATATTAATTCGACCTTCGCAATGGCCTGTACAAACCCTACACTAAGGAAATAACCACACATACATCAGCAGGGAATCAAATCACTCCCAGAGAATCAACAATAACCTACACAAATCTATCCAATTTCGTCAAAGTACAAACTCTAGCAATAAGGAAATGTTTGACAATTCTAAAATTAAATACATTAATGCTTTAGAAAAAACTCAACGCTTTTTTAGAATCAGTCAGGTAAGTGTCATACGTGATACACGCTTCGCCAATCATGTCTTGAAAGAGACATGGCTAAATGGGCAGAAAATTATCCCGCAGTCGATTGCTATTGATTTCTGTGGGAGACTGGTTGCCAGCCAAGGCTATAGAATCCAATCTGTTGTGTTATTTAACCCATAACTGGAGGGAAAGAACGGATTAATTTCCATGGGCAGTTGAGCGTAAGTGAATGCAACGAATTCAACTGGAATACGAATACTCCGTTAAAAACAAGGTAGGCAGAAATTCACGTCAACGTAACATTATTTGGTTTAACCCATCCTCAGTCGTAACGTCCAAACTAACATTGGTAAATTCTTCCTTACCTTAATTCACAAACATTTCTACCTTTCACAAACACTAAAATAATCTGCAACAAAAACAATGTTAAATTCAGTTATAGTTGCATTAAAAACAGATAAACATATTTCAAAATATGACACTATGATATCAAATTAATAGTTGGCCCACATAAAAAAACAACTAATAGTAAACATAACTAAAAATAATTGCATTTGCCAAAAAAAAATGTTCATTGAATGAACAATGTATGACTTAAAGCATTGTGTTTAGATCTAGAATTCATTTGGATGATAATGATGTTAAATTTTACTTTGGAAACTCCTCCAACAAGTAGAAGATAAGATTTAACAACCACCTGTTGTCTTTAAACAACAGTAAACACAGCAAAAGTAGTGCTTTATCCATACATTATTGGAGGGCTTACGGCCTATCACGTTGAATACACCGGTTCTCGCTCGATCACCGAAGTTAAGCAACGTTGAGCCTGGTCAGTACTTAGATGGGTGACCGCTTGGGAATACCAGGTGCTGTTAGCGTATAGTGACGGATGTGCGTCGTGGTGCAGTGGATATCGGCTCGGAAAGAGAAATCGGTGAGCCGAGTTCGAATTCCAGTTGAATACCCCGCATTCACTTAAGCACTGGTACCCTTGGGAAAGGTATTAATCCGTCCATTCCCTCCAGTTATGGGTTAAATAACAAGGGTAGGACTTGGGGACCCTGCTCTTAAAATAAAAAAACAAACAAATCGTGAAAAGAAAAACGTTGTAAAAATAAAATAACCTTACCCAAAATCACTGGTTATGAACTTAAGATGATCCCATAAGGATTGATAGGTCGTTAAGCCTAAAAAAAAACATTATTGGAAATTAAAAAACAACAGAAGGAACCAAATTACCTTGAATTTTGTTGCTAAATTCAAACATTACAATGGAAAAGGAGATAAATGTATTCTGTGCTTTTATTTATAATCGTGCCGCCCCAACCAAGGCATTTTACTGCCACTGTTGTGCAGGGGGTTACATAGGTGGAATGTTATGAGAAAGATTGACAGGTTATATGGGGTGTCAGGAATAGGTTAAGAGATGGATGAGAATACTGATGAGAGTGGGGTGGACGGAGAAAAGAACATGAGAGAGAAGATGCAAGTTAGTGAGCCAGGAGATGACTATTGATTTTACATTTGAATTCTTGATGATTGTAGCTGTCGGGAAAGAAGGTAAGCGGAAGGGATTCCACAGGCGAGAAAAGAAGCTGTTGGAGTAGAATTTGCATTTACAATTTATTGGTTTCACAGTAAAAGTGTGGGAACTATCTGCTAATCTTGTGGCACGAAGAAATTCATATATAGTGGGTACCAGTGAGCTAAGTTCATCGAGCAGAAGCCGTGAAAGTATTTGTAGAAGAGACACATGAAGCCACACTGCGTCGGTGAGAAAGCTACTGTATCCTAGCTGCCAAGTCTGGATCGATCACATTACCGATTTTCCGTTGGATTTTGTCAAGGACACCTAGGTGGATAGCAGGATCACCCTACAAGATATGGCAGCAGTATTCAATGATCAGGCGAATGGTAGATTTGTATATGTGCAGGATTATTTCAGACGGGATAAACTTCCTGGCACTGCACAGAGAACCGAACTTCTTAGCAGCGGATTTAGCTATGGATTCTATATAGTCATTCTACTTGAGGTCTGTTGTCAGAGTTAAGCCGCGGAGGCGCAGTGTTTTGCTTTCAGGGAGACTAGCCTGATCCATGCTAATGGGGGTTAGGAACGATTGTCTCTGATCGTTAATAGATAGCAGATTCGTTTCGGAAACATTAAAATTCACAAGCTATTTCTTATACCAATACTTCAGGGATTGGAGGTCCTTTTCAAGCTCGGCAACGAGGTTTGCTTGTTAGTAATTTTCCTTGCAGGTAGTTTGGACTTTAACTTAGTTAAAACTTATATTTTTTTAATGCATTTTTTAATAAGACTTAGTAAACCCTTCTATTGTCTGGTTCACACTCCTCTCACAACTATTGAACAGGTGTAGAGGCTCATTCCTTGTTTCATGTTGAGGAAGTGGTTCCGGCTCACTTTTTCTCCTCAGACCTCAGTGCTTCTGCGATTTTCATGCGATGTGCGTGGTCGGTGGCAACGTCTCTGCATTGTGAAGGTACCGGGTTGGCGGTTTTCTAGTTGCTGCTTGCGACTGGTAGTTAGGAGCCCTATCACTTGCGTAGCGTCAAGAGCGGCTGCTCTGATCAACAGTTGCATGTTATCGGTGTTATTCCAGTGCCATGTCGCGCATGGATAGGTGTCCCTGCAGGCGTTTCCAGTGGGAAACACCTAGGCCACATTTTGCTGCAGCCCACGCCAGTTTCCTTCCAGTGCATGTCGCACCTAATGATCGTTTGCCTCCTCTACTCGAGATCTCTCTTCAACAACAACATTAATCATAAACATCCATATTTCTGCAATAAAAGCTAAACCAGGCAAATTAAAATCGCCTAAACCTCTTAACATTTCCTTTACTAACATCCGGGGTATCCGAACCAACTTTTGTAGCGTTGAAACTTTCCTCCACCAAAAGTCCCCTGAGATTCTAGCTCTTTCTTAGACTAATCTCAACTCCTCAATTATCTCATCTGACTTCTCGATTCCTGGCTACTTTCCCTTTATCAGGAAGGCCTCCAATGTCCACATGCATGGGTTTAGTGAACGCCTTCCTCTAGCTAGGGTGGTATCTCATTCTTATATGTGTTTCCGTCTCTCCCTTCTAAGCTAAGTTAGATATCACTTCTTTCTTTACCGCTCCTTCTTATCTCCCGACTGTTCCGTTCTTGACAGCATCTCCAATAATATCGTCAAGGCCATTTCCTCCCATCTGTTTGCCCATATATTTGTGTTTGACGACTTTAGCGCCCATCACGCAAAGTGGTTGGAGAGCTCCGGAACAGATCTTGTTGGTGTACACACCATGAATTTTTCAATCATCCAGTCCCTTACGCAGGTGGGGTTTCCTACGCGTTTCTCTAATAACCCGAATGGACACGACTCACTACTAGATCTCTGCTTTACCTCCAACCCTGACTCTTGCAATGTCAAGCAACTCTGCCCTCTCGGAAAATCTGACCATGCGGTAAATTCTGTTAGCATCTTCTTCCACTCCCACTCCAACCAAGAACTTCAGGCAGCAAAATATCTTACTGCTTCCAAAGAGCTGATTAGTACTCGTTCCGCGATTTCCTGTGTGACGTTCCTTAGAACAAAGTAATTAGCCTTCCCGTTGAAGATTGTGCCGGAAACCACTTCCTCAACATGGAACAAGGAATGAGCCTCTACACCTGTTCAATAGTTGTGAGAGGAGTGTGAACCGGGCAATAGAAGGGTTTATCTAGTCTTATTAAAAAAATGCATTAAAAGAATATATGTTTTAACTAAGTTAAAGTCCAAACCAAGAGTGTTTTTTGTTACACAACACTGGATGGGTTGCTCCCATGCCCCATCCTGTTATTTAACCCATATCTGGAGGGATGTGACTGATTGATACCGTCCCCAAGGGGACTAGTGCTTAAGTGAATGCAGGGTACTCAACTATTTTGTCTGAGAAATGGACAAATATTCAAACTCTGTATATAAGGCAAAATAAATTTTGTTTGTTTGGAGGTTTAACGACCTTAAAATCCTTATGGGATGAATTCAATTTGGATTTTTGGGTAAGGTTATTTTATTTACAACATTTTTCTTTTTCGAGTATCAAGATTTATTGGGATTTGTTTTTAAGAGCAGGATCCCCAAGTCCTACCCTTGTTATTTAACCCATAACTGGAGGGAAGGGACGGATTAATACCTTTCCCAAGGGTACCAGTGCTTAAGTGAATGCAGGGTATTCAACTGGAATTCGAACTCGGCTCACCGATTTCTCTTTCCGAGCCGATATCCACTGCACCACGACGCACACCCGTCACTGAATACCAGCGAATACCACTGAATACCACTGAATACCAGGGAATACCAGGCGTTACAGCGCCTGGTATTCCCAAGCGGTCACTCATCTAACTACCAACCAGGCTCACGTTGCTTAACTTCGGTGATCGAACGAGAACCGGTGTATTTAACGTGATATGCCGTAAGAATGAAATCTAGGTTGCTGGTCTAGCGAGAAATAGTGGCGATTTTAAGACGTGGGAAGAATTTTTTTTTTACTTTTACAAAGGTCAATAATCGGATAGGGACGAGGAACCAGAACACTTACTACCCACTACCCTATCTATATGAGTGACCCACTACCGGAGAGGAGTAGAAGGTTTTCATCCGGGTGATAAAGAGAAAAGAAAAGAATTTAAGTCAAAACTCAGTCAGTTAAGTGCCATATGTGATACACGCTTGGGCGATCATGTCTCGAAACTGACATGACTGACTGGGCAGAAGATTATCCCGCAGTAGGTTGCCATTGCTTTCTGCGGTAGACTGGTTGCCGACCAAGGCTATAGAACCCAATCTGTCCTGTTATTTAACCCATAACTGGAAGGAATAGACGGATTAATACCTTTCCCAAGGGTATTTGAGCGTATGTGAAAGCAAGGAATTTAACTGGAATTCGAACTCGGCTCTACCGATTTCTCGTTCCGAGCCGATATCCACTGCGCCACAACTGCCACAACGATATCCACGCACATCCCTTAATCAGGGATGTGCGTTGTGGCACACTGTCGTCTTGCCATCTGATTAAGACTGCTCGCGGTTGAACGACCAGTGCGTGCAGCAGCAGCAGCGAGTTCGTTTTCGCTCTCAGAGGTCGAAAAAAAAGTCAAAACTACCTGCAATAAAAATTACTAACAAGTTAAAAAAGAAAAACATTCAACTGAGAAGAGCAAAATTAGATACAAGCAAAGAGAAATGCAAATATAAATGACGACTTAAATTTAAAGAATTCAAGCCTAAATGAAATCTAGTCTGTTGAACATGCGATAAAATTGGCGATTTTAAGACGTAGAGGGAGAAATAATATTTTTACTTTTGGCAAAGACAATAATTGGATAGGCTGAGCAAACAGAACACTTACTACCCACTACCCTATCTATATGAGTGACTCTTTTAGAAAAAAAAACTTGTCATCTTAAACCATATCAACAATTCTTATTTGCTTAATAAAAAAGTGAATTAAAGACAACATGTTGTCATAGAAAAAGATACTTACTTAAATAATTAGAACCAGATTAATATAAATCACTATACGTTTACCTCTTTCTTTCTTCGTTTGTTTGTTTGTTTCTTTCTTTTCCCTGCAATATTACTTCTAGCAATATTGAATTAAACCCCTTTTATTTTTGCTCCCTACATTTTTTAATTTTTTAATTTTTTAATTTTACTTTTTACTTTTTATTTTGCTTTTATTTTATTTTATTGTATTTAAAATTGTATTCAATTTTCTATACAGATGTAATATTTGAATATTTAAATTTTTACGTTTCATGACTTACGCGCCTTTGATTTCTTTTCCCTGAAATTTAAAAAAAAATATTTTGTAAGTTTTATTTTAATTTTAGATTTAAATTTAAATGCTAAACTTTTATCTTTATGTAACATTAGAGTATTGAAAATTGTAATCTTATAATTACAAAAAGCAGTAAATTACCTTTAAAAGATTTAATTCCTGTGAACGTCGAGTGAATATAAATTCAAATTTAATAAAATGTCAGTTTGAAATATGCACCTGATGATTGAATAACGCATGAAACTCCGAGTCGTGCCATTGACGTAGGATAATATATATATATATATATATTCTATTTGTAAACGAATTATGGCACGACCTAGGATTCTACCATGCCCGAAGACACCACTCATGGAAGAAACCCAGGTCTCGTAATAACGCGTAATGGAAAATGTTCAAAATATTGAAAACTTCAATACAAATGTTTACTTGTCTAAGCTTATTATGACCAGAAACTAAGTACTTAAACAATCAATCAATCAATATATATATATATATATATATATATATATATATATATATATATATATATAAACGAGATTAAAATTGTTCACGTCTCGAAAACCTTCTTCGAAAACTATCGACGATCCGTTTAGGTGAAATCTAGGTGGGTTTGTCGGGCTCATTAGGTGCTATATATATATATATATACGCATATGGATTTAATATTAATAGTTCAATATATACGTTTGCTTCAATCGTGTATTGAGCACTTTTGTAAATAACCATGTACTGATTCTACACTGACCAATACCTCTACCTCATTTGCAGTTTATATATATATATATATATATATATGCATTTGATTTATATGTATCATCAATAATATAAAATCTTTTATTTAAATTTTGTTTTGCTTATGGAAGCAAATTTATTTATTAAAATAAATTTTTAGCCCTTCTTTAATTATGATCTCATTTTGTTAATCTTTTTCGTTTACTTTTTCTTCTTCTTCTTTTTCTTCCTCAGTTCCATTTTATTCATAACATTTTCAATTTTTCACCTTTCTTGTCTTTTTCTTTTATGTTGCAATGAATTCAGCAAAATTAACTGTTTGATCGATCTATTAAGTTTTTCCCTTTGGACATAATATTTCGTTTCCATTAAGTCTCTTTGGAAAAATAAATGTCAATATCTTCTTTATCAATTAGTGAATATATTTTAATAAATCAGCCAAATGTTTTCTAAAACCCATCCATTTTTCGGGTAATTTCTTACATTACGGTGTTTGGACAGTTTTATTAGAATTCTTTCACTGATAATTTTACGTTTCTTTTTATTTTGAAATCCATCGTAAATTTCAAACCAATGGTACATTACTCATAATTATTCAAATTGCATAAATAAAATCTATTTTAAATTTTTTCGTTATTTTTAATAAAGTTTTTTTTCTTTTACTTAAAAATTACTTTTTCTATTATTTTATTTAGTAAGGCATATGAAATCGAAAGACAGACAAACAAATAAATCAATTTATATTGTTACTTCCCTGTATTAATTTCTTGAAATTAACCATTCAAAGAATAAATTTTAAAAAAAAGAGAAGCATAATTCAATAAACGTCAAGTTCTTTTACATTCTAACGATATTTTCTTTTGCCTTTTTGCTCATATTGTAGTTGATAATTCTTTGGTTTTGTTACCCTTTTCCAGAATTCTCATATTACTTTTTTTTCCTTTATTCCAAACATGTCAGATTTATATAATTATCGCCCATCTTATATATTAGATTATTCCTGAGATGCCTGAAAGTTTAGACAAGGTGATTTGCGAAAAGAAAGGAATGGGCATAAAATTCAAGAAAACTAAATGTATGGTCATTAGCAAAAATAAGACCCTGAAATGCAAACTACAGATCAAACAAACTAAAATAACACAAGTTAAGAAACTCAAATACCTAGAATGAGTTCTGAGAGAGGATGGAGTGTGCGATACTAAGATCCGAAGACGCATTGGTATGACGAAGGAAGCATTTTAAAAGCTAACCAGAGAGACAGAAAAAGCTCATTGGGAACAAGGAAAAGTGTGCTGAACTGATATGTGGCATCTATCCTTCTGTATGGAAGTAAATGTTGGACGATCTCATCAAGGATGAAGGAGAGACTTGAGGTAGCTGAAATTTGGTTCTGCAGAAGAATGATGAGGATATTCTAGACCGAGCAAGTGAGCAACGATTAGGTGTTGGAGAGGAAGCAAACCAGAAGAAGAATTTTACTTAACATCAAGAAGAGACAGCTGAAGTACCTGGGGCACATAATGAGGAAGGAGGGTCTGAAGAATCTAATACTCACAGGACGGATAGAGAGAAAGAGAGACTGAGACAAACAGAGTGAGACAAATTTCATAGTCATGAGCAAACGCATGGCGCAGCGGATGTCGGAAAAGATGTCAAGAGACAAAAGCAAATAGAAATTCATGCTCGCTTACGTTATGGAGGGACATAGCATATGAAGAAGAAGTAGTTGAAGAAGATTTCTTTAGTATTAAAAGATGTGTTTTTTAAATAACCTGTCTGTTGGAAGAATATATTTAGTGCTATAAGAAATTTTCGCCCACCCATTCATAGTTAGATCAACCAAATGCAGACGACAATTCTAATCCAGCAGCTTTTTTTCGCTCTTCCGGCCTGTGGAATACTCTTCCATATTCTTGCTTTCTTGATTACTACGCCCTTCAGGAATTTAAATGCAATGTCAATACACATCTCTTAACCTCTTCACTCTAGCTCTTTCTACATCACCCTGTATATCTTTTCCTTTCTCTCTACCTTTGCAACTGTCATCACACCTGTATTCCCACTTGTATTTGCTCCTTTCCAACTGGTTCGTCTTTCTTTTACTCTCCTCCTATCTAATCTTTTACTCTTATGCATCCCCCTGCACATCAGTAACGTTACCGCCTTGCTTGGTGTAAAACGTTTAAAAAACACTATTCCTATTAGGGCTTCATAACGAGCGGTTCATACAAGAAAATCAGGTAAAAATTAACATTTATCCCAATCAACAGTTTCCCACTGAAAGAAATAAAAGAAAATTAATCTTGCCACTGTTTGAAATAAAAAGCACCCAGCCACTAATTCCTGTGGCAACCGCTAGGTGTCTCTTGACTCGCTCCTGGGTTCATGTTTATGATTTACACCTGTGTCATCATTCTTTGCACGACCGCCATCTTCTGCCACTCCATAAGTGTAGGTGATAATTCTCATTTTCCATGGTTTATCACGAGTTGATTAACTTCTCATATACTGAGAAATTATGTGTGTGTATGAAGTTACAGTATGAGTTAATGCATATTAAAGTGTTGTGGAAAAACCAGCTAGACTGTGTGTATCTGCTTTTCTGTCTATCTGCCTAAATAGTTCTTATAGGGGTCGGAACTGAAAAGATCCGTGAATAAAGGGGTCAGTGACCAAAATGATTTCTATGGTCTATGGTTTCGTTAGGCTATAGTCCTCATCTATACATTTAAATGAACTCACTAAGTGTCATCTCGACTCTGTTGAGAACCTTGAAGTTTTCGACAGAGCCGAGAGGAATAGCACTGAGGCCGTGATCTTGAAAGCCCATCTCCGCCGGGTTGGTCACGTGAAGAGGATGAAGGATTGCGGGCTGCCTGAGCAGCATATGTATGGAAAACTCTTCTCTGGGAAGCGGAATCTATGCAGTCCGCGCAAGAGGTACAAGTTTTTCACGAAGTCCAACATCAGACACTCTGGCATCCTCCCAAATAGTTGGAGCTACATGCGATGGATACACCAAGTTAGCATGACTTCACTTATCGAGGACGACGCAACATTAATCGAAAAGGAGAGTTGATATGAATGAATCACAAGCACGTAGGAGGTTGTCATCCACTGACTTAGACCACCTCGGGCAGTTTTCTTTCTCGAACTGTACCCATGTCTGCCGATCAAGGATCGGCCTGAATTGTCTTCTTTCTGCTCACAAATGTAAAGGTCATTATCGAATCGATGGACGACCAAAAGATCTGAATTTAATGAGATTCTGGGTGGAACAATTTTCATTATTCTATGAAAATGATGACTATTGTCTTAAACTGGATTTGTTTTCTTAACAACTTTTACAAAATTCTGAAAAGAAGAATTTTCATTATTCCATATAAAGGGACGACTATCAACTTAATTTGTGTTTGTTTTCACAACAAGTTTTACGAAATTCTGGAAAGAAGAATGTTCAATATTCCGTATAAATGGACGACTATCAATTTAATCTGTATTTGTGTTCATAACAAGTTTTAGGAACTTTTGGAAAGAACAATTTTCATTATTCCATGTTAAGGGACGACTATCAACTTAGTTTTATTTGTTTTTATAACAAGTTTCACGAAATTCTGGAAAGAAGAATTTTCAATATTCCATATAAAGAGACGACTATCAACTGAAGCTGTATTTGTTTTCATAAGTTTTACGAAATTATGGAAAGAACAATATTCATTATTCCAGATAATTTTAGAAAAGGTTTTTCATCATCATTTTACAACTCAATGTTCTTGCCAAAATGTAACTGTCCTACAATATTGCAGATACGTTGTTTTTGGTTAGCGGATATGTGATATTGTGACGATCTTATAATAAAGAAATTATTCTCAGCGTTGACACAACAATATGATAATATTTTAAAGTGCAGTAGCTGAAAAAAACAATGCTGGTCTGAAATAAGATAAGACTCCTCTTTTCTTTATTATTTGAGAACCATTAATTTAGATAATGGGGACAAAATCTAATATTTCTTGAAATGTAACATCCATTTTTATTAACAGAATGTAAAATGTTTACGTTAATATTGTTGGTATGCTGTGACAAGTCTATAAAAAGCAAGCACATTTTAACAACCTACATCTACTGCTAGGAAGGCTGGGTCAATATACAATCGTGAAGATTGTATTGAAGCATGAAGCATACTGTCCCCGCTGGCTGTTGACCTCAGTATCCACTGTCTCAGATAGGGTGTACTTTTACCCTAAATACAGCATATTAAAAACCACAGACGAGCATATATATATATGTGTGTGTGTGTGTGTGTGTGTGTATATATATATATATTTTTATATTGCAAGAATAATATTGGGGAAATGTATGACGAAGTTGAAAAAGTTTTCTTGTAACTTGTAACGCGTTTCGTCTTTTAGGATTGCATGTTATATTGGTGAGACAACCCGTGAGTTGTTTCTGGGATTCTTTTTTTTATATAACCTAACCGATTTCATTTAGATTCCTTTTCTTTATTTCCATCACTTTTGTTATCAGATATCCCACACTGTAATTACAGAAGTTCTGAGACCATTGATTAAATGTTGTTGGGCGATTTCGTAAATATTTACATAATCTATATTATACATAAGGCTAACAAGATGACCATGTGATCAAGCCACACTCAAAGTATCCTCGTTGTAGTGAATTGTTTTCTCATTTGAAAAATGTAGAATATTTTATGTCAAAATTGTCGCCAGTCTCGATATGTATATATAAACATTTTTTATTATATCCAACAGGAAATACATGCCTGTTAAATTTATTATTGAATATTAATTATGTATTTTAATAGATTAGACACCCAAATAAAATTTGTGGATAGTTTAAAATTCATATCTTTTTTTATTTATATTTCTAACAGTCTCGGTCACTACTAAAAACTACACTGTGTCTAAATATCACCCAGTCTTTTGCTGGAAACATTTCTGACCTTATGTGTGAACGCATAGCTTTAAAAAATGTATTATTTTCTTGTAGCAATGGCATAAGAAATATGAGCAATGATAAACCAAATCTCAATATAGCGTATTTGATATGTGCTTTTTCTGGTCAATTACCTAATAGCGTTTCCATCAGTTTTTTTCATTGATATTTTGTGGGGGTTAATGGCGATTGAAAGCTTCCTTATCAAAACAAATTGCCGAGGCTCAAATGTAAGCCCTTCTGAGGACAGCCATTCAGATAGCGGCTCAATGCCCATAACATTACAGTGATATGGACCCGGTATAAGACCATAAAATAATAAGTCAACACGGTGATAGATCAAGAACATATATTACGTCAACATGAGATATAAACAGATACAAAGAGATACAAAGAGGAAAAGTAATAATAGCTTGGCACACAGACAGACTAGGCTGAGCTGAACTGAAGTCGTACTAGAAACCAATGTCTCTGTCCCCCTGGCTCTGTCCTCGAGAGTAATTAACTCTCGGTTAATATAGGCAAAGAAGAGTCCATTATTAAGTGGGTAACTCCCCACAAGATACAGTTGTCCTTCTAATAAATTGGATACGAATATGGAAGTCAGCTAGTCAGTTAAGTGACAGACGTGATACACACTTCATGTTTCGTTCGATCTATCACTGGTTTGGAAGAAGATTTGCCCGCAGTAGGTTGTCAGTTCTTTCTGCGGTAGACTGGTTGCCACCCAAGGCTAAAGAAACTCTCTACTGCTGTTGAACACATAGCTGGAGGGAGAAGAGATAGATTCTTACTTTTGCCAAGGGTGTATGCACAAAAGTGATGACAAAGGATTCAACTGAAATATTTAAGAGTAACCAAAGAAGTATTGTGATACAGATAGAGGTTTTGTTCCACAAAACTCGCCAACACTAAGCTGGTCACATAAACAAATATGGAAAGCTCTCATATACCAAAGGCTTTGTCCTTTGATAAAATATACACGATCAAAGCAAACAGAATCATGAAATGAAATATATTTTCTAGGTTTTGTAAAAAAGAAAAAAAAGAAAATATTAAAAAAACGAAAACAACCTACCGGTTCTGTATTTATGTGTTTTAGGAATGGACAATACAAATGGTTGTAAAAACATGGCAACACTTTTCTAGCGTGTTTTATTATAAATAAAACTAAAGTTGGATCTGCCTTGTGTTGCTGTGGATATCGTCAGGGAAACAGCATAAAAGAAGAAAAAGATAAAGGAAAAGAAAAAAGTGAGTAAAAATGATTTTAAAGAAGAAAGAGAAGGAGGAGAAGAAGGAGAAGGGCTGTAAAATTTTATTTTAAAAAAATGTGTTATTATCATTAATATAATAATAACAATGACGATAATTCCTATAAAAAAGAAAAGAAGATTCAGCTGAGCTGTTAGGGAAGAAGATACAAGAAAGAAAGAACAAAACATAAGTACAAATGAAAATATTGAGCTATTAAGGAAAATAAAAGAAGGAAGAAAGAAGAAAGAAAGAAAGAAGAATTTTAAAAAAAGAGAGAAAAATGAAATCAACAGGTAAAAAATATATTAAAAAGACAAGCAGAAAAAAGAAAGTAAAAGAATTTAAAAAAAAAAAGAAAAATAAAATCAATAGGTTAAAATATATAAAAAAGACAAAGTGATAAGTCATCGTGACCGAGGGTGTAAGCGTACTGGCCTTGTGAATAAAGACATTATAAGTCTCTACAAGAAATAAGGTCTACCTATAACTTGATTCATACACGTCTCCCATCATTTGAACAGGAGTAGCGGTTTATCCTTTCTGCCCTTATTAGGTGGGTCCTTTATTATGGGTTTATAGTCATGACCTTTGGTGATATGACTGGCGGGAGGCTACAATTATTCCTCCTGAGGGCACCGGTTTGGCATTTTCCTGGTTGGCTGTCTACTGCTAGTTAGGAGCCCGAACCACTGAGTAATGTCTAGAAAGGTTGCTCTGATCAATAATGTCAGTTTTCTTTCAGTGCCATCTCGCGCATTGATAGGTGTCCCTTTAAACACTTATGGTAAAAAACACCGACGACACACAAAGCTACAGTCTACCCAATTTTCAACCAGCTCATGTTACCTTTGATGACAGGTAACAATGATTATTCTTGATGACTCACCGATTTCTCTTTCCAAAGAAGATATCCACTGCACCACAACGCATATCCGTCACTAAACGCTTACAACACCTGGTATTCCCAAGTGGTTACCCATCTAAGTACTGACCAGGCTCAACGTTGACTTAACTTCGGTGATCTAGCGAGAACCGGTGTATTTAACGTGATATGGCCGTAAGCACGCATATCCGTCACTAAACGCTTACAACACCTGGTATTCCCAAGCGGTCACCCATCTAAGTACTGACCAGGCTCAACTTTGCTGATCGAGCGAGAACCGGTGTATTCAACGTGATATGTGTATGGAAGGATCATATATATAATTATAAGTATGAATTGCAAACTATATATATTTATTTTTAAAATTATTATGAAAATAATGTTTCAAATGTTAAGCAAACATTTTAAAAATAAAAAAAGCAATTGTTGAAAAATAATATTTTAACGTTTAGACTCTTTCAATGAATGGATAAATAATAAATATCTATGAATTAAAATTATTACAATAACAATTAAGTAATGATATATAAACAAGAAACATACATATAAATTACCATACTAAATCACTGCAATAAACAAAATAAAAATATAAAAATATATAAAAATGATAATAATAAAACTAATGGTGATAATAATAAAAATAATAATAAGAAGAAAAAGCTAGTAAATACAAACAAGATTTATCTTTGGTAGATTCTGTAGAAAAGCAAAACAGAAGCCAAGAACCAACTATTGCGGGAAAAAATATGAAAATGAAAGCCAAAGATAAAGCTCTTGAAAAGATGAAACAACGCTGACAAGACAAACCTCTGCATGGCCAATATCCAGAACGTGCTAATAAACGCAATGTTGATAAAGTTAATACTCATCGAGGGTTACGAGTATCTGGATTAGCGGACGGCTTTATTGTTGCAGCTCAAAAGATCAAAGTCTTTTCACTAGGTAATTTCAAGCAAATATCAAGCATAATATAGTTGATCCAAAATACAGGTTTTCGGATAAATACCAAGAAACAACAGACCACCTAATCTCAGGATGTTCTGTACTTGCACCAAATAAATAAAAATGTCGTCACGATAGAGTAGGGTAATATTTACACTAAACAATGTGAAAACACTGTGGAAATTATGTAAACAAACACTGGTATGAACATCACTCAGCACCGGTTACAGAAACAGAAGAAACAGAAATGGGATTACACCATCTATACAGACAGAAAAATTGAAGCAAATAGGCCGGATATTATTTTTTTTAAAAACAAAAAGAAAAAAACCTGCCTATTAATTAATATGGCTTGTTCAGCGGATTGTAACATAGTAACCAAGGAATTCGAAAAACTGTCAAAATATAAAAACCTGGTAATTGAAATAGAATAAATGTGGAAATTGAAAACAAGAATCATACCAGTGATAGTAGGTGCACTTGAAATGATGATAAAAAATCAAGACAACACATTGAAAGTATCTCCGGAAACTCCAGTTTAAGAGATATACAAGATATAGTCGTGATAAGTACAGCCGAAACATTAAGGAGAACTTTGTCTATGTAACGCTAGTGATGTCATGGGAGATAATAAAAAACAAATCAAATATAGCCATAGCAACACACCACGACCTACTATAGGCGAAATAAACAAAATAAAGGAAAAACATAATTAAATTAATTGTAGAATCTGCTTCATAATGATAATACATTGTTAAGAAACAAGGAACTATCATTAACTTATTTAATAATATCTATTGGTATTTTGGATTCATGAATTATGTATTTATGCAAACATTTGAAAGTAATGTAAGGTTTTAATCGTGTGTTTATGGTTAGTAGTAATGTTATTAATACGTTTTCAAAGTATTTCCTCCTTAAATAGTTATGTTCTTCTGTAATTAAACTGACATTTGAGAAATCCAAATTGTGTCCTATGTCATTTCGATTGTTGTGAATTCTTTTTGAGAAACCACGCAAAATAATAAATAACAAAAACAGATATGTAGATAGAAAATGTAAGTTATATTGAACAAAAACATACAATCTGGAACACGGGTTAGTCAATTCAAAATACTAGGAATACTATTAGCAGAATTAATATATAGAATCTTGTAGTAAAAAAGTAGATCCGGGTACTTAGTCTATATCCAAAACGACTCCAACGTACTCTGCATCAACTTACTGACCAACTAAGCGACTGTATAACTGCTCCTTAACAACTACTAGGCAGGATAATATGTACACATCTGGCGAGTCCATTCTTGTGTTCAAAACGGGGTGATCCTCAACATCGATGTAATACAAGAGAGTTGGAATGTATGTCCAAATGTAAGTCTCTTTTATGTTCGTAGATCCGTGTCTTTAGATTAAGTGATGTTTCCTCTATGTAGACGTTATTGCATGTAGACATTGTATTTTGTAAATCCCGGCGTTTAAATTTATGTTTGTTGTCTTTATTAATCTGACAATATCACCAATAGTTTTGAAGATAGGAGTAACAATATATATATATATATATTTATATATATTGTGGAAGTGGGGGGGAGAAAGGATGATAACATGGGGGAAATGTTTTTCTGTTACACGTTTCGTTTTTTATCGGACAAAATCAAATTTGCTAGATTGGTGCTACTACAAATGCACACAAACAAAGGGATGCTGGGATTTTTAATGTTCGATGTTTTTTTTTTGTGTGTGTGTGTGTGTGTGTGTGTAAGAGAGAGAGAGAAAGAGAGAGCGAGAAAGAAAGAAAGAGAGCGAGAAAGAGAGAGAGAGAGAGAGAGAGATAGCGTCTGTGTAAACGTGAGATCTGCGTATCTTAAATAGGTTAATTGAACTTGACTGTAAAATTCTTTTGTAGTTCAAAGAGTCTAAAAGCTGACTTTGATTATCCACTGTTCGAGCTCCGCTTACGGCCGGCATATTTTCTTTTATCAAATCTTAAAATGTCAAATGGAAATCTCTTCGCTATGTGCATATCTAAGTAGGCAGTCGTCGTATTCTATTTAATTGGAGTAGATAGACTAAACTATAGCCCGGTTCACACTCCACCCACGTTTATTGAACATCCCTTGTTCCATGTCTAGGATGTGGTTTCCGGCTTTCTCTTTTCCAATCTTTTCACTCTTTTCTTTTTTCAATTGGAGTAGATAGACTAAATTATCGCCCGGTTCACACTCCACCCACGTTTATTGAACAGATGAAGAGGCTCATCCCTTGTTCCATGTTTAGGATGTGGTTTCCGGCTTTCTCTTTTCCAATCTTTTCACTCTTTTCTTTTTTTTTAATTGGAGTAGATAGACTAAACTATCGCCCGGTTCACACTCCACCCACGTCTATTGAACAGGTGAAGAGGCTCATCCCTTGTTCCCTGTTTAGGTTGTGGTTTCCGGCTTTCTCTTTTCCAATCTTTTCACTCTTTTCTTTTTTTTTTAATTGGAGTAGATAGACTAAACTATCGCCCGGTTCACACTCCACCCACGTCTATTGAACAGATGAAGAGGCTCATCCCTTGTTCCCTGTTTAGGTTGTGGTTTCCGGCTTTATCTTTTCCAATCTTTTCACTCTTTTCTTTTTTTTTTCAATTGGAGTAGATAGACTAAACTATCGCCCGGTTCACACTCCACCCACGTCTATTGAACAGATGAAGAGGCTCATCCCTTGTTCCCTGTTTAGGATGCGGTTTTCGGTTTTCTCTTTTCCAATCTTTTCACTCTTTTCTTTTTTTATGTTTTTTTTTCAATTGGAGTAGATAGAGTAAACTATCGCACGGTTCACACTCCACCCACGTCTATTGAACAGGTGAAGAGGCTCATGCCTTGTTCCCTGTTTAGGATGCGGTTTCCGGCTTTCTCTTTTCCATTCTTTTTACCCTTACGTATCCCCCTGCGCATCAGTGGCGTTATCGCCTTGCTTGGGGTGATATGATTAAAAAAAAAAAAAAAAGACCATCTCGATACAATCCCTGGAAACCCCAGCATAAGGGATATACAAATAATTGTCTTAAGTACTGCGCACACACTAAGAAGAGCGTTGTCTAAGTAACGCTAGGGATATTAGGAGATAAGAAAAAACATGAAATGGAGCCAAAACAACACATAACGACCTGCCTTAGGTCCTCCTGCAAAATTGGTAATGTAATGTAATCATAGCAGAAATCGAATTATAATGAACAAATTAATAATAATAGCCTATCATATCCGAGTATGCTTGTCTGCTAAGTCAGCTAACTAATATCTGTAGAAAGTATCTACTCAGTCACATTGAGTTTCTTCAACACCCATTGAGCCTACCTGGGGTTTATACTGCAAGTAGGCTGAACGGTCCTTAGTTACAATTTCTGGGAGCGAGCATCATCTGGTGCGATCAACTCTTTGAACAAGGCTAATTCCTTAAATCACTCAGTCACGATGACTTATAACGTACTATCTTGTCTACTAAGTTTAACTCAGAAAGCTTTGGTCAACATCTGGTATGGTTTAAAGCACTTTCGAACGGTGCCGTACGTTGGATCCAGTATTGAGGTTGATAATATCAAGAAATCACCTTCATGAAAAAAATGTCCATGATGAATTTCGAACATGGGTCTTATTTTCGGAAAGCAAATATTTTAATCACTCGGTCAGGCATCCAATCTATAGTCTTCAATACTTTCTTAATATTTGCAGATGCGATATTTACATTATTCGGATTATTTTCCTTATCTTTGTTGCCATTTGTACGACGTTTCGGCTTTTGTATGCTCCGGCCTTCTTCAGGTGCTAATTTCAAATAAAACGTTTTATTACAATCCCTGGGGTATATATCCTTAAGGACACATTGCCCTGTGGATATAGACGTAGGTTAGTTCCTGTGACTTGACCCAATGAGTTGTGAGTTCAATACCAAGATACAGCAGCAGTGGTGAACAAGTAATTCACAGAGTTACAGGGAGATTACTCATGACTATCAGACGAGGCTTCCCCCTCCAGCTATGGGTTAAATATCAAGACAGATTGTATTCTATACCACTGGTTGGAAACAAGTCTACCACAGAAAGTAATGGCAACCTACTTCGGAAAAATCATCTGCTGAGTTAGTCATGTCTCTTTCCAGATATGATAGCCTAAGTCTGTGTTAATGGTGTAGAGTAGCTATCGTACTGAAAGGTATAATAGTTCTATGTCGGTTGCTAATCGACTTAATGCGCCCTAAATGCTAGGAACTTGGTAATCTTCCACTGTAAGCTGACTCTTTATTATTCAGCTAACTGCCGACTAACATCAACTGCCTAGTAGTTATAGTGAACTCAAATAGAATTCTAAAGAATTCTCTAGAACTTCTAAGAAACTGACATGAACTTGCCAAGAACTTCTCGAACTAACTTCCTGTTAACTTTTATTAATATAGGGGGGAGTCCATTACCTGAGGAATAGGTGTGTTTCATCATAACAGTGACGTATGACACTTAAATGATTCCTTTTGGAGCAGTGACATTGAGGGTGGGGTCATGTAGTCTCCGTATTGAAAGGCCTCCCCTTACTATAGCACCCTCAAACGTTTATTCCCGTTTCACTGCAAAAGGACAGTATTTAGACCATACAGGGAGCTACCTTTATCTCGCCAGATAAACCGACGATTGCAAATCTCTTGCGTGCAAATAGATTTCTCCAACATGTTCAATGAATGCTTGATTCTGTTTACGTCTCTCTAAAATGATAGGATGAGCCCGCCATACATGGAAGCTCTTTAAAATGCTCTTAAACCTAATTCTGAGAATCTTGTACCCATTGAAAAGCTCTATTTTCGTGCTTGTATGACCGACGTTTGATTCTGTCAAAGGCTTCCAAAAGTATATATCTTCTTTTTCATGATCTAACTTGACGACACGGATTGGTCAACAACTGGAGTATTGCTGCAATAATAGAATTTTAGCAACGCAATCCTCATTTTCAAACCTTGAGTGAATTCAAAATCTCTAGCGGCCTAATTGATAATGAATTGCATTCTGCCCTACAACAGCTTTTGTACAGACGGAACGTGGCAATCCTATTGTTATTTTCTCGTTATTTTTATGGAAATATTCGGACAATCTACTATAATCAACCATTATATATCCTACAACCTTGCTCACTAGCACTGAGTGGCTCTTGTGTCAACAATAGTAAAACGATATGATTACGAGGCCATTCCCTCTATATATAACAGCGGTTACTGGGGTGTTTAGGAGGCACAATGAACTTGACCCATGCCATGGGAATATGTACAACTGAACGGTTCTTTGTTGAAAATTGGATTCCGTAACAGTTGAAATCTACTATGATCTCGAAACAACTGTAAATGATTGGGCTACACTCTATGTTGACTGTCTCCCAGAATCCAATTAGTGACAATCTGGAGCGTTCGACGACTTGGTGTCGTGGTATTGACAGCGCCATCTTGGCTAGTCTTCCGCTCTCATGTGTACTGGGAGCAAAAAAAGTCTGAATTGACTTGATAAGCGTGCAATACGGTTTGCATTGATGTTAGCGTAACTTGTGTCTAGACAGACGTTCTGATTTTGGTAATTAAGGTCCCATCGTCATCGAGTCTGTGGTGTGATAAATGGTAATATTAGCCATTTTGTTTTAAGGAAACATTCGGCATTTATTGAACGGGCAGCCGCAATTGAATATCATGAAATCCTTCTCTTAAAACAATTTTTTAACAAAACTGGTTTCCAACGCCCAGATGCTGTTATCTATCTGACCAGTACTGAATGAAGTTTTTTTCCTAAACATTTTGCAGTAGTGTGGAATGTCAATGTCATGTTTATTTCTTTCTTTGTGCTACATATGCTATTTTTGTTGTTGCTGTGCAAACTCGTTAAATGATGTGGTTTTTATGATTTAATACAGAGCGTTGTAATTTTGTGGCGACAATCTACGATGCCTAAATAAGCAAAGTTTTCGTCATGATCCACAGGGTTCACTGGCTCAAAATCATTTTTAACGATTGATCTTCGAAAACGACTGACAGTCTAGATATTTCTGAACGGTTTTAACGTTGTGCAAAATAGTCAGTCAGTCGGTTAAGTATCATACGTGATACACTCTTGGGCAGAAGATTATCCCGCAGTAGGTTGCCATTACTTTCTGCGGTAGACTGGTTGC
This sequence comes from Ascarosepion bandense, assembly GCA_037127315.1. Lineage (NCBI taxonomy): Eukaryota > Metazoa > Mollusca > Cephalopoda > Sepiida > Sepiidae > Ascarosepion > Ascarosepion bandense. The sequence goes on from JBBBDQ010001236.1 coordinate 11,112,213, forward strand.
CAGCCAAGGTTACAGAACCCAATCTAACTTCCGTAACTGGAGGGAAGAGACGGTTTAATATATTTCCCAAGGGTATTTGCACGTAAGTGAATGCAAGGAATTCAACTGAAATTCGAACTCGGATTCCCGATTTCTTGTTCCCAGCCGATATCTTCTGCACTATTTGACTTCTGTGTTCTGTTTTGGTTTTGTAACATTTTGTGCTGTTGGTCGAAGGTGCCTCTAACGCAGTTTGTTCAGTATTCATTTTTTTTCACCTCTTACGCTGAATATGTTACATCCGATTCACACAGCAAGGTATTAGATGTGGTTGGTATTTAGTAAATCCACTGTTGGGGAGTCACCCCTTTTTACACACTCTATGGACTCTTCCATGGTATAAAAATAATCCTTCTTACACAGAACGGTAGTTGTCTGTTGTAGTTATTGTTATTAGAGTTGATGTTTGTCAGAGCAGTTGAACCGCCGCTCGTTGGTCAGCAAGAATACAGACAATTACCCGGACTTACTTATTGTATATATTTGACTCCTACTAACAAATATTCCTGAGTCTACTAACCGTGTACAGGTTGTATAACTTTTATTCAATATACTTACATTTTTCTTCTCATATCTGTTTTTGTAATAACAAATTATATTTGTTTTCTAAACAAGAATCCACAACAATATTATCGGCCTTTAACCATACAGGATTGACTTCAAAGAATTTTCTTTCAACAGTACAAGAAAGCTGATTATTTCAAAATATCTCTTTTCTTCTACTTTTGAAAGTATGCAACCGTTTATCCTTTCTGTGGGCAACGAGTTCTTTTACATTTGATTTGAACCTTTTTTAATATTATGTTGTGTCAGATAATTTAAATTTAATTCATAAAGATTCGTTAAACCTAAAGACTAACATTTTATTATTTATTATCCCGAAACAAGTTACTGACGCAGCTTCAAGAGTGTAAACACGTAAATATATACGAAAATCAGTCAGTTAAGTGCCGTACATGATACACGATTTGGGCGATCATGTTTCGAAAGAGACATGACTGACTGGGTAGAGGATTATCCCGCAAAAGGTTTCCATTGTTTCTGCCGTAGATTGGTTGTCGGACAAGCCTATAGAACCCAAATTGTTCTGCTATTTAACCCATAACTGGAGGGAAGAGATGGATTAATACCTTTCCCAAGGGTATTTTCGCGTAAGTGAATGTATGGAATCCAACTGGAATTCGAACTCGGCTCCCCGATTTCTCGTTCTTCGCCGATATCCACTGCACCACAACGCACATTATATACGCAAATACTTACATTATTTCTTAAACTAATACCGTGCTTCATCGTAATTTATATTGTGTTGCCGTTGGTAAACCTATGTTTTCTTTTAACACTAATATAGCTGATTATTTAGACATTTTCAACGTGTTAGACACCATGTATAACATCACTATGTGAGTCTGTACCCAATAAGGTTTTCAGTAGCACGTCTTGTGCTAAATACTTTTGTTTTATATCATCTGGTAATGATGGGCAAACTATTCCCAGACGAATGTGCCTTATGTTCAGTTTCCTTATTTACTATAAACCTCTTTTCATTCTCTATTGCCAGTATCAAAATGACATTCTGCTTTGAGAGATGTCAAAAATCCCGACTATTCAGACATGGAATGTCTACTTTCTTTGTCACTCAACCTCCATTCGAAATTCGATAATTCATGTCACCTGACACACTTGGATTAGACAGGTTGACCTATCGTCCGCTTTGTAGACCTACCCGGTTTTATGTACAGGGTTAGAGTTTTATCCCTTGCTTTCTGTTTAGGATTGCGTTATCGGTTCCTTCTAAATTCTTATTTAAGTATAAACTTCTAACTAAAATTTATATTATTGTTTTTAATCGTTTCACCCCAAGCTAAGCGGTACCGCCACTGATGAGCACTGGGCTACAAAAGTAAAAGTTTAAATAGGAGGAGAGTAAAGTGAAAGACAAACCAGTTACAGTGGGTATCAGGTAAAGGGCAAGAGAAGGATGGGAACACTGGTGTGAAGACAGTTGCGAAGGTAGAGATAAAAAAGAATTAGATATACGGGGTAATGTAGAAAGAACTGGAGTCGAGTGGTTAAGTGATATTTATTGACATTAAATTTAAATTACTGGAGGTGGTAGCCGACAGGAAAGCATGTTTATGGAGGGGAGTTCCACAGGCGGGTAGTGCGAGAAAAAAAGGTTGCTCTAACTGTAAATGGGTGGGATACTGTTGCCAGTCGGTTTGCACGTGTGAATTCTTGTGTTAGGGACACCAGTGACTTAAGTTCGTCTGAGCAGAAACCATGAAAATATTTGTAGAATAGACAGATGAAAGCCACATTTCGCCGGTGAGAAAGTGGCTGGAGTCGAGCTGCCAGGTTAGGGTCAATCACATTACAGATTCTTCTATGGAGCCTATCGAGAACACTGAGATGAACAGCAGGGCCGCCTGATCATATATGGCTGAAGTATTCTATGCACGAACAGATGGTTTATTTGCATATGTGCAATTGAATTTTCGTTGCGTTCTATTTTTTTTCATTTTCTTTCCTTTCTAATGCATTTCCTCTGTCTTAGTGACATTATCGCCTTTGTTGGGGTGAAGTGATTAAAAATATAAATAATAACAACTTTCACATTGACTCAACATTGTTCAGATTAAAACTGATATAATTCTAGACATCTACAAGGGGTGGGATCATCTACCGCCACCTTTCCATGCCGCTATTTAATGACATTTGGTTTGTCTTCGGGTATTGATTATTTCTTATAATAAACGTAGTCTTTGTTTGAAAACTACAGGATCTCCTACAGAAGGTAGCCGAGGAGATTGACAAGACAGGACTACAAATAAACACCAAGAAAACTGAATGCATCGTCATCATCAAAAAGAACAACCCAAAATGTCAAATACAGGTGGGGGATACCAAAATCAAGCAAGTACAATTTTTTAAATACCTAGGAAGCGTTCTAACGGGAGATGAAATGTGCGACACAGAGATGCGAAAGCGAATTGGCATGGCGAAGGACGCGTTCCAGAAGCTGAGTAAAGTGCCGAAACACAGGAAAATTTCACTAGAAACAAAGAAGAGAGTGCTAGATTGCTATGTGATGTCAGTTCTTCAATACAGCAGTGAATGCTGGACAATATCACCGAAGATGATGAAAAAAAAAGCAGCTTAAATGTGGTTTTACAGAAGGATGCTGCGGCTATCTTGGACCGAACATGTGAGCAATGATGAGGTTTAGAAAGAATGCCATTAAAAAGAAAACTAATAGTGAGCATCAGAAAGAGACAACTGAAGTTCCTGGGACATGCAATGAGAAAGGAGGGCTTGGAGAACCTGATACTGACAGGCCAGATAGAAGGAAAAAGAGACAGAGGAAGGCAGCGGATAACATATTTGAAGAGCCTGATCAGGTGGATGACGGGACGGGGGTTGCGTGGAGTAACAGGAGAAAACACATTAAGAACCACCAGGGATAGGGAGACGTGGAAAGTCATGTTCGCCTACGTCCTAAAAGGACAGGGCACATAGAAGATGATGAAGAAGAAGTCTTTGTTGTTTTGATCACAAAATGTCTATTGCGCTAAGCATATTTTTGTTTGATTTGTGTAAGATGATCTGTGATTAGGATATTGGATTATTTCGTATTAGCTTTCTTCAAGATCTTCATTGAATAAGTTTAATCATAGCAAATTAACGAATCCCAAAAGGGAAAGCCACTACTGTAGTTGTTAATGCAAGAATTTATTTATAATAATAATAATAATAATAATAATAATAATAATAATAATGAAAACAACCATTTACCTCAATCATATAAATGGAATTTATCAGTCTGGTGAAATAAACATCAAAAGAGGTATATTTCAAGGTGACTCTTTGTCTCCCTTACTTTTTGCATATCATGAATAGCATCACCCAGTCAACTTAACAAGACAGTGTGGTTATAAAATGGCTCAAAAGATAATAAGCCATCTATTTTACATAGATATCTTAAAGTTGTATGCTAAGCAGGATAATGAGCTGGAAGGTTTTCTGCAAATTGTAAAATACTTTTTTATCATCGTTTCACCCCGAGCAAGGCATTTCACTGCCACTATTGCGCATGGGGTTACATAGTGGGGAAAGTGATAAGAAACAATGGTTAGACATAAGAAATGTTAGAAGAAGGGTTATAGACGGGTAGGGATACCGAGAATGAGGGTTGGGTAGATGGTGAGAGTGTTGGGAGAATAGATGCAAGTTAGTGTGATAGGAGGTGTCTATTGATCTTACATTTAAACTCCTGGAGATTGTAGCTGTTGGGAAAGCAGACATGTGGAAGGGAATTCCACAGGCGGGAAGCGCGAGAAAAAAAAGCTGTTGGAGTAGAAATTACGGTTACATCTTATCAGTTTTACTGTAAAAGGGTGGAACCTAGTTGCTAATCTAGTACCTCGTGTAAATTCGAACCTAGGCGGCACTAATAGTCTAAGTTCATCGGAGCAAAAGCCGTGAAAGTATTTATAGAAGAGACACAGGGAAGCCACGTCACGCCGGTGGGAGAGTGGTTGCAGCCGGTCTGCTAAGTCAGTATCGATCACATTACAGACTCTCCCCTGTATTTTTTTCAAGAAGCCCGAGGAGAGTAGCAGGGGCACCCGACCAGATGTGGCAACAGTATTCAATACACGGGCTGATGGAAGATTTATATATGTACAGGATAGATTCAGACGGGAAAAAACTTCCGGGCCATGCACAGAGAACCGACTTTCATAGCGGCGGATTTGGCAATGGATTCGATATAGTCATTCCATTTGTAGTCCGCCGAGAGTGTAAGGCCAAGGAGGCGTAGTGTTTTACTCTATGGAAGGCAAGCCTGTTCCATGCTAATGGGAGGTAGATGCGGTTGTCTATGGTGGTTAGTTGATAGCAGCTTCGTTTTAGAAGCATTAAAATTTACTAGCCATTTCCTAACCCAGTCCACTACGGATTGGAGGCCCTTTTCAAGATCGGCAACGAGGTTTGCTTTGTTGCCCACACCAGGTTTTTGATCGAGACGAGAGTAAATTGTGGTGTCATCGGCGTACATGCCTACTTGGGATCTAATGGCATCGGGGAGATCATTAATGTTGATCAGAAAGAGCGTGGGACCTAGGATAGAGCCTTGAGGGACGCCCGCGTTCGTATGGTAGTTTTCGGAGGTTGTCCATTTAATATTACCTTCAATGTGCGGTTAGAGGGGAATGAGTGGATGAGGTCAAACAAATGTCCAGTTATACCGTAGTTCCGCAGTTTGCATAAAAGGCCAGCATGCCAGATATCCAAGTCAACGGTTCGGGCTTCGCCATTCTTGTCAAGAGCTTGGTATATGTACTCGGTAATGGTCATTAGCTTATCAGCAGTAGACCTGGTGAAGAGAAAACCGTACTGTTTGTCCGAGAGAAGCCTGTGGGCCGTGAGATGCTGAATCACCTCGGCGTTGATAATGGCTTCGAAAACATTGCCGAAGATCGGAAGGAGACTGATAGGGTGGTAATTAGCGGGGTCTGAGGGATCACCAGTATTCTTAAATATAGGAACTACAGAGGAGGACTTCCAACAGGCAGGAAAGCAGGAAGCAGATAGGCAGAAGTTATTGAGTTTAGAGAGGACCGAGGAGAGTTCTGGGTCACATTTCTTCAGGACTATGATTGGGATTCCGTCCCCGCCGCTCGCTTTGTGAGGGTCAATTTTTGAGATTATCTTAGAGACCAGCGAAGGTGTAATGTGGACGTTATTCAGGGAAGACACTGAAATTAAATTCATTTTAAATAAATGTGCTAAAGCTACAGCTTTACGAGGATCGTTACGACAAACATCCTCAACTAGCTTAGACCCTCTTGTAACAATAAAAATTTTAGAACCAGAATAAGCTTAAAATAACCTAGGTGTAAATTAGCGTGTACAACTTCACCATAAAAATGAAAGAAATACTATAGAAGTCCACGACTGATATTAAAAACTGAATTGAATTCTCAAAACAGAATTATGGCCATTAATAGCCTTGCCATTCCAGTTGTCTAATATAGTTTCAACATCTTGAACTGGACTCTAAACGACTTCAGAAGAATGAATTCTGAAAATAGAAAGCTTTTTTCTAAGCATAAGATGCATCATCCAAAGGCTGATGTAGACCGTCTTTACAGACTCGGTAAAGGTGGAAGATATCTTATTCAGCTAGAATTGTCATACAAGACAACTACTGGATTACCAACATACATAGAAACAACAAAGGACTGGATGATACAATTAGTAAAACAACATGAAAACAGAAAGGAACAATATTCAATAATGAAAGAAGGCAGTAAATACAAACAAGATTTACATTTAGTAGATTCTGTCGAAAAGAAAAACAGAAGCCAAGAACCAAATACTGTGGCAAAAAATATGAAAAAGAAAGCTAAGGATAAAGCTCTTGAACAAATGAAACAACGTTGGCAAGACAAACCTCTGCATGGACAATATCCAGAACATGCTAATAAATCCAGTGTTGATAAAGTTAATATCCATCGATGGTTACGTGCAGCTGGATTAAAGTCTGAAACTGAAGGCTTTATTCTTCCAGCGCAAGACCATAGTTTTATCACTAAGACTTTTTAGGCAAATATTATACATAATAATGTGAATGCAAAATGCAGGTTCTGTGATAAATACCAAGAAACAATAGCCCATCTAATCTAAGGAAGTTCTGTACTTGCCCCAAATAAATGTAAAAATCTTTACGATAGAGTGGGGCAATATTTACATTAGACAATGTGCAAACACTATGGAAAATATGTAAACAAACACTGGTATGAGCATCACTCATCACAGGTTACAGAAATAGAAGATGTCACCATTATATGGGATTACACCATCTATACAGACAGAAAAACTGAAGTAAATAGGCCGGACATTATTGTTGGGAACCAGAAAGAAAATCTTGCTTATTAATTGACATGGCTTGTCCAGCGAATTGTAACATAGCAACCAAGGAATTCGAAAAACTGTCAAAATATAAAAAGCTGGAAATTGAAATTGAAAAAATGTGGAAATTGTAAACAAGAATTGTGCCAGTGATAGTAGGTGCACTTGGAATGATACAAAAGTGGAACAAAACGACACATTGAAAGAATCCCTGGAAACGCTAATGATATTAGGGAAGATAGAAAAACAGGAAATGCAGCCATAACAAAACACCACAACCTGTTTTAGGTCTTCCCGCAGACTTGGTATGTAGCGCGACCTTAGCAGTAATGGAATTATGATGAAAAATGGCATAATAAAAATAAAAAGCCGGTTATCGCTCCTCAGTCATCAGAATTCGATTGGGGAAAGTAATATGTTTGTGCACACTGAACTAAAAGGGAGGCATGAAACAGAAAATACACGTATATCAATAATGTATTGAGACGGGTAAATTTCTACAATTAACTCGTGTTTCTCCTCAGCGCCCATTCCTTCTGTTTATATGAGGAAACATGTTCAGTGATAAAAATGATCTGTGCATGGTACATGTAAATATTATCTAAGTTCTTGAAAGGATTTTCATTAATTTTTTTTTTTTAATCATATCACCCCGAGCAAGGCGGTAACGCCACTGATGTGCAGGGGACTACGTGAGAGTGAAAAGATTTGGAAAAGAGAAAGCCGTAAACCACATCCTAAACAGGGAACAAGGGATCAGCCTCTACACCTGTACAATAGACGTGGGTGGAGTGTGAACCGGGCGATACTTTAGTCTATCTAGTCCAATTGAAAAAAAATATGAAAAAGAAGAGAAAAAAAAAAAAGAAAAAGACAAGTGAAAAGATTGGAAAAGAGAAAGCCGGAAACCACATCCTGAACAGGGAACAAGGGATGAGACTCTACACCTGTACAATAGACGTGGGTGGAGTGTGAACCGGGCGATAGTTTAGTCTATCTACTATAATTGAAAAAAAAATGAAAAAGAGGAGAAAAAAAAAGAAAAAGACAAGTGAAAAGATTGGAAAAGAGAAAGCCGGAAACCACATCCTGAACAGGGAACAAGGGATGAGCCTCTACAACTGTACAATAGACGTGAGTGGAGTGTGAACCGGGCAATAGTTTAGTCTATCTACTCCAAGTGAAATAAAAAAAAGTAACAAAGTGAAAAGATTGGAAAAGAGAAAACTGGAAACCACATCCTAAACAGGGAACAAGGGATGAGCCTCTACACCTGTACAATGACAGTATTCTTCACATTCTCTTTTCATGAATAGATTCTTTTTTATTCATTTTTTATTATCTACTGTAATTGTTTCCACTTTTGATGCTTTTAATGTTGTTCATTCCTTTGGCTGGAATAGTAGATTTTTAGACATTTTTTATTAGAAACTTTAATTTCAAGTCGTCTTTCTGAATGTCGGAGCCACGTGTCGTTACTGCTGTATAAACAAGTGTATAAGATGTGAAATACCAAACAAAAATTGGTGTTAAAATAAGATATGAGGACGCATATTCAATGCCAGCATTTTGTGAAATTTCGTAATCTATGTAAACGATCGCCATATTATCTGGAATGATTGCTTTAAAATGAAACACTTCTTTATATCTTAGATATTATTTTTCGTTAACACAGTTTCTATGCTTTCATTTGACTAATTTTCTATTGGATTTTCGTTTATTAAAATTCCCGATCGATTTGTTGTTTTACATATGCTCTGTTATCGAGTATTTTCTTTAGTATTTTAGGATTTCTTTTTATTTGATTTCCAAGCACGGTGGAGAAATAGTTAGCGGTCGGAGAGCCGAGATCGAAATCCAGTCGAGTTTATTACATAAATCTACGTGATATCAATCAGTTAATGGCTATACGTGATAAACGGCTGGGCGATCATATCTCGAAAGAGTCAGTCAGTTAAGTGCCATACGCGATACACGCTTGGGCGATCATGTCTCGAAAGAGACATGACTGACTGGGCAGAAAATTATCCCGCAGTAGTTTGACATTGCTTTCTGCGGTAGACTGGTTGCCGACCAAGGCTATAGAACCCAATCTGTCCTGCTATTTAACCCATAACTGGAAGGAAGAGACGGATTAATACCTTTCCCAAGGGTATTTGCGCGTAAGTGAATACAATGTATTCAACTGGAATTCGAACTCGGCTCCCCGGCTTCTCGTTCCGAGCCGATATCCACTGGACCACAACGCACATTATTTCTGACGTAGACTGGTTGCTAACCAAGGCTCTAGAACCCAATCTGTGATTGGGTTACATGGATTCTATCGTATTAGCTTTCTTCAAAATCTTCCTCGAATAAATTTAATTATAGGACAAATAATGAGGCCTAAAAGGGAAAGGTATTACCGTAGTTGGTAAGGCGAAGATTATTATTAATAATAATAGGGAAGAAACGGATAAATACCTTCCCCGAGCGTATTTGCGCGTAAGTGAATGCAACGAATTCAAGTGGAATTCGAACTCGGCTCTCTGATTTCTCGTTCCGAGCCGATATCCACTGCATCACAATGTAATTTATGGCTCTATCTCTTTTGTATCATATAGCATTGATTGGAAACGGTCTAGAAGAAGAAATTTTTTGAATTAAAAAGAAACAACATAAAATTGTCTGTAGCTAAATACAGTTTGTGGCAAATCTGAACAGGTTAAGAGGCTCATCCCTTGTTCCCTGTGTGGGATGTGGTTTCCGGATTACTTTTTTCCAATCTTTTCACTTTTATTTTTATTTTTATTTTTTTTCAACTTGAGTAGATAGCCTAAACTATCGCCCGGTTCACACTCCACCCATATCTATTGAACAGGTGTAGATGCTCATCCCTTGTTCCCTGTTTAGGATGTGGTTTCTGGCTTTCTTTTTTCCAATCTTTTCACTGTTTTCATTTTATTTTATTTATTTATTTTTCAATTGGAGTACATAGACTAAACTATCGCCCGGTTTACACTCCACCCATGTCTATTGAACAGGTGTAGAGGCTCATCCCTTGTTCCCTGTTTAGGATGTGGTTTCCGGCTTTCTTTTTTCCAATCTTTTCACTGTTTTCTTTTTCTTTTTATTTTATTTTTTCATTTAGAATAGATAGACTAAACTATCGCACGGTTCACACTCCACCCATGTCTATTGAACAGGTGTAGAGGCTCATCCCTTGTTCCCTGTTTAGGATGTGTTTTTAGGCTTTCTTTTTTCCAATCTTTTCACTCTTATGTAGCCTCCTGCACATCACTGGCGTTACCGACTTGCTCGGGATGATATGATTAAAAAGAAAATAGTCTAGAGAGGTTTGGCTCCCGTCCGGTCATCTTGCTCCAGAAGTATCACTACAGTTGCTGTAGGCGTGGTGCGCTTTAGACACGAATAGTTTAAGAGCTTCGTGATGTGGTTGTTAAATGAAATCTTATCAGATTCGAAAGTGCTATATTATGTCTGCTAAAAATAAGTCATAAAAAATACAAAGTAGAAAACTAGTTTAGCTACTTTACTGTGAAAACAATCAAATGTAACCACAACTTCGACTCTAATATCTTTTTTTCTCTCACTTCCCGCCTGCGAAACTCCCTTCCGTATTCTTGTTTCCCTGAAAGCTACAATCTCCAAGAGTTTAAATGCACCGTCAACTGTCATCTCTTATCCCCTTGATTCCCATCCTGCTTCTCACTTTACACTTTGCTCTCACGCAGCTCTCTTTACACAAATGTAACCGCCCTTCTCTTAACGATTCTCCGTCACCTGCTGAGGCCTATTCTTTCCTCGCTTCATTCTCCTATTATGTAACCCCCTGCGAATCAATGTCAGTTCTGCCTGGCTTGGGGTGAGACGATCATAAATTTAAAATTGAGGAAAATTTGAAAAAATTACTGTGTAAAGTTGTGAAGCAAGACTCTAAATTACATCTAAAACGACTTTATTTATCAAAATTTTAAATTTCATAAAAATTATTTTCTACAAGTGGGAACTTATAACCTAATTTGTTGATTATTTATTTTCCGGCTTACGGCTTATCACGTTGAATACACCGGTTCTCGCTCGATCACCGAATTTAAGCAACGTTGAGCCTGGTCAGTATGTGCGTTGTGGTACAGTGGATATCGGCTCGGAACGAGAAACCGGGGAGCCGAGTTTGAATTCCAGTTGAATCCATTGTATTCACTTACGCGCAAATACCCTTGGGATAGGTATTAATCCGTCTCATCATTCCAGTTATGGGTTAAATAACAGGACATATTGGGTTCTATAGTCTTTGTCGGCACCCAGTCTACCGCAGAAAGCAATGTCAACCTACTGCGGGATAATCTTCTGCCGAGTCATTCATGTCTCTTTCGAGACATGATCGCCCAAGCGTGTATCACGTATGGCACTTAACTGACTGACTGAGCCTGGTCAGTACTTAGATGGGTCACCGCTTGGGAATACCAGGTGCTGTAAGCGTATAGTGACGGATGTGCCTTGTGGTGCAGTAGATATCGGCTCGGAGAGAGAAATCGGTGAGCCGAGTTCGAATTCCAGTTGAATACCCTGCATTCACTTAAGCACTGGTACCCTTGGGAAAGGTATTAATCCGTCCCTTCCCTCCAGTTATGGGTTAAATAACAAGGGTAGGACTTGGGGATCCTACTCTTAAAAACAAATCACAATAAATCTTGGTACACGAAAAAGAAAAATGTTGTAAATAAAATAACCTTACCCAAAAATCATTGAATCATCCCATAAGGATTTTAAGGTCGTTAAACCTCCAAACAAACAATATTTATTTTGCCTTATACACTGAGTTTGAATATTTGTCCATTTCTCAGACAAAATAGGTTAGCGAGACTCATACTTGGATCAGTTTACACGTGTAAATACCGTATCTTGTATATGAAATTATATATAAATGAATATATAAGGTATTATATATATTTTTTGATAGTTGTTTCAATTAGGCTATGCGCTACGGCATTCTGTATATATCATTTGTCTATGATAAATCTCGAGATATCAAGTTGAATTACAAGGGAATCAAAAGAATACAACATACGTAAACTTTTAGAGACGACAATAAAGATCTGAATTCAAAAACAAAAAAAAAACGTTTTAATATAATAATGAAAAAACTACCGGGTTTCATCGAAGCATTAACCTTGCTAAGAAAAACGCGAGTAAAACTGCTCGATGTCTTAAAGTCTTGAGGCAGTAGAAATGGGATTTTATAAAGAATGCTAAGGATGTCATTGACGAAACATGAGAGAGACGATGAAGTTTTAAGGAAAAATCAAGCAAAATTGAAAGCTCAGAAAGACAGAATTTCTGAGACCCACACTACCGGCCATAATTATGAGGGCACTCCAGATTTTTTTTAAAAGAAAATATGTATTTCAAACTACTTTTAGTAATTACTGCTAAGTGAATAATTCTAAATGAAAATAGAATGTTTCTTTTGTTATTATTTTGCAAAATTTTAAAATATAACGAAGGTAAAACGAACGCTAAATTTTCTTCATCAATGAAACTGCAATATAGATAATTATAAATTATTTATAAATTCATTTGATGCAAATATTTTTGTACAGTATTAACAAAAGAACCATTCTATTTTCTTTTACAATTCTTCACTTGGCAATAAATACTAAACAATAGTATGAAACACATCATTTATTTAACACTGGGGTCGCCTAATGATTATGGCCGGTAGTGTATAATGTGGAAGGAATACTTGTCTACTTTGAGTCGACACATATATAATTGCATCCAATCAAGCATTGGATAATCTAAAGTGTTTGTCTAAACAGATGACGGAATTTTATTGGAAACAAAGCGCCACGTAGAAAATCTGAGGAGACTCAACACATATGAAAGAAAGAGAATGTGCACAAAACGCTACAAGCACCTACATTGATTTGCTTTCCTCTTTGGCAAATTCGAATAACGTTTTAGTCTAACAATTTTGATTACAACACGAGTAGTTTCAGATAGAAATAAAAATTATCTTGTCTTAATGGCAAATTAGGGGTGAACAAAGAGATCAAAATTTGGAAGTCCTCGATCTTTTAATTTGAATTTAATTTTTTTTAAAACCAAAGACAAATACAGTGAGTAAAATTAAGTTTTGTTTTATCTGACAATAGGTTATATTCGTCAAGCAATAATTAAACATTGTTTTATACTATTGATCTAGAGCAGGGGTCGGCAACCCCGGCCCCCGTGCCACATCCGACCCGCGAAGAAGTTTTGTCAGACCCTCCAACTTCACACCTCGACATTAATTATCTAATTAATTTGCTGAGAAATTGTCAAAGTAATTATCAGTTAGAGTTCAACGACTTGCAATGCCACGATTTTTTTAAATCAAAATTTAATTTCAAATCCACTGCTGACTTTAAGAAATATATTTTGGCAAGCAGAAAATATAAAAGTCTATGGAATAATCCGAAAATGATGGTATCATTATTTGGAAGAATATATGTAGAGAACAACATTTTTACGAAAAAGAAATATATTAAAAATCGTTTAAGAAGGAGGTTGGATGATGACCACTTGAATGAAAGAAGTTTTGTTCCTGTCATCAACAAATACATCAACTGATGTGGAAAAGTTGTCGAACAATAAAGAAAAACAAATGTCTTGAATAATTTTGTTGTGGTAAAGAATTGGCAATTTTTGTTGATTGTGTTAGTTGTTATATTTTAGTTTTTCAATAAAGTAAAGAACCTTGTGTAAATAATATAAAATTAACTTCATTGTTATTTCTTTAAACGTTCAGACGATGGCAGTCTGAGATCGAAACAGTTTATTACAGTACATTTGATATCATGGCTCTCCTTCGATACTTTGCATAATTGTCTCCAAAAGGTGTGCCGACCCTTGATCTTGAGAAACAAGAACCAAGAATCACTCAATGTAGTGCATTAGTGATGGAAAACGTTCAAAAAGAAGTATAAAGAACATATAATATATGAAAGATAGATAACAGCTGATCCTAGATTCAATTAAGTGCCATACGTGATACGCGCTTTAGGCGATCATGTCTCAAAAGAGACATGACTGACTGGGCAGAAGATTATCCGCAGTAGGTTCCCATTGCTTTCTGCGGTAGACTTGTTGCCAGCTAAGGCGATAGAACCCAATCTGTTCTATTATTTAACCTATAACTGGAGGGAAGAGACGAATTAATACCTTTCCCAAGTGAATGTAAGGAATTCAAATGAAAAATTCGGACTAGTCGTTTTGTCTATTGAACAGGTGAAGAGGCTCATCCCTTGTTCCCTGTTTAGGATGTGGTTTCCGGCTTTCTCTTTTCCAACCCTCTCATTCTTTTCTTTTTCAGTTTTTTTATTTTTTTCTTCATTTGGAGTAGATAGACTAAACTATCGCCCGGTTCACAGTCCACCCTCGTCTATTGCACAGCTGAAGAGGCTCATCCCTTGTTCCCTGTTTAGGATGTGGTTTCCGGCTTTCTCTCTTTCTTACGTAGCCCCCTGCACATCAGTAGCGATACCGCCTTGCTCGGGGTGAAATGATTAAAAAAGAAGAAAAGGAACACTGCACCACAACGCACATCCGTGATCTAAGATTAGACTAAGTTAAGTTATTAGTGATATATAGAGATTAGTTCAGATCATACAGATATGTAGGATAGATAATGTTTGACCTTAGATATGAAGATTTGAAAATTGTAGAGATTATGTAAGCATACTTCCAAAAGTCTGTTAAGCAAACATATGTTCTTTTGTCCGAATGTAGCTTCCTTTTTATTATGGGAATACGAAAGGAATGGGGACGTTTCGGCTTAGTGAATGCCGGATCATAGATATGATAGTCAGAACTGGAGGAAGAAAGAAATGTATCATCTCACGAGATCATTTTCCACGAGAATAGAGTCAGAGTATCAAGATGTTTGCAACATTTCGTCTGAAAGAAAAGAGCCGTTAATTAATCTTCCTTCACGAGAACGCTTCGAGGATTTAAAACAGAATCAAGGCTGAAATGTGAGGGTTTACATATCCAACACAAACGAGTATTATACAGTAGAAAGTGCTGAAAAGTTGCTCGATAGACGAGATGCCATAAACATTAATGTTAAAGGTGCGTTCTGGTTTCTCTTTTGTTTTTGTACAATGCTTAGTTTTCACGTTCTATATTTAGAGATCCAAAACTGATCCAACCAAGAAGTTATTCCAAGGGATTAGTTAGGCAGAATTTGAGAAGTATGTCAAACAGAGAATATTTTATCATAGCCTCGTAAGATAAGACTAGAATTTTACAGGAATTTTGAAACGTTAGAAATATATTCAATGATTGCCCATATATCTCCAAATATTAGAAAGAATCCGCAAAAAGAAAAAAACAAAAAAATATATCTGAGTAATTAGAAAAAGTCTCATATTACAAGGAAGAAACAGGCAAAATTATTTTTAATGCAGTTTGAATTTTGTCTTATTTCAAATCAACAGCTGCTTGAAAATTTTCATGTATAATTTTTCACTGTTATCGATTGAATGATAATCAATGTTGTTTTTATATTCACCTAGAGGCAACAATTTTAGAAATGTACAGTGCAGAGAAATCTCACTGATATTTATGAGAAGGAATAGTTTTTAAGACTGACAGAAGTTAAAAGGGGAAAAAACTTAAATGGTTATCTCCCTTCAGTTTCTTCAGATAGATTGATACAGAGAGAGAGAGAGAGAGAGAGAGGAGAGAGAGAGAGAGAGAGAGAGAGAATTAGACACTGTGTTCAACACTTAGGGGTGACGTCCTGCCAGAGGTGTAAGTCATCATGCAAAAGTCATGATCCGAAAAATGACAGTCCGTCCCATGCAATCTTCAGGCAAAAGGCAACAGTTTGTTTCATGTTGTTTCAATGCCCTGAAATTGCGTCCACGCATGAAACAGACACAATTACCGCTTGTTTTTGAATCCATTTTCCAATTTTATATTTACAGACATTCTATCTTTTTACGCATAAACATTTCCCCCATATATATTGTTATGGACCAGGTTAAGGACCGAAAAGAACAACACGACCAGAAGGGTAGAAATAACAAATATATATTAACAAGAAATAACAATACAAAATGTGGAAGGTGTTAGTATGACTGTCAGTCTGGTTTGGAGGGAACTACTACCAACTCAACACTCTCTCTCTCTCTCTCGAGAGAGAGAGAGAGTATATATAGTGTTAGGAAGAGTTCATTTTAGAGTTACAGGTAAGGACCCATGATATATATATATATATATATATATATATATATATATAAGAAATTTGTTTTTAATTTTTTAACTTTTCAATTGTTTCTGAATTTTAATTTCTTTATTACCACGTTATTATTAATACGAATATAATGATATAATGCTACCATTATTAGTACGATTAAAATTAATAAGAAAAACTAACAATTAATTTTTCTCGCGTAAATTTAACCCATAAATTTTAAATTTCAATGTCATGCAAGAGACAACTAGCAACTCAAGTTAATAAAGTCCGTTACTACTCACGGATAATCTGTAACTTTTACAGATGATTTTATTATCCATTTCTTGATGTTTTTAAGTACTTCCAATCTACTTCCGTGATCATATTCAGGGATGTAAGTTGTGGTAAAAAAAACAACAAAAAAAACGCAAGATTGTGTTACTAAAAATTACTATTATTTTCTTTTTGCTTGAAATGTAAGTGTTTATTAGAACCGAAAAATTATCTACTGTGGAATTATTATTTACGTTGTAATGTCATGGTCAAGCAAGTATTAAAACATGAAAAAACGGTTCTTTTTATAAACATTTTATAACATAACTACTGCATTCATAGCTGAATCTATTATTTTTCTTAATGAATATTGCCACGAGGATCTGTACTTTGTATTTGTTGCTTTTTTACACCCCTGAAGATGATGTTGGAAGGACATTGAAAGTTCTTGGGAACATCGAAAAATGGAAAATACAATCATCTGGAAAAGTTACAGTGCAGTTCTTACTTCTTTCAACTATAATATGCGAAAGATTGTCCGTCAGTACGAAAGGATTTATTAAAAATAAGCAGACATCATGCTTGCAATTTATTTAATCTGGCATTGCGGCCAGAAGCAAGTGAATGTCTAGCCACACTGATGAACTTTGATACAGCGAAACAAGCTTACATGTGGATGACGAATTTAAGCTCTCTAGAAAAGAAAGTTTTAAAAACAGCTTCCACTTCTGCGATATAAGCATTACTGTCCAGGAATGAATTGAGTTCTTTCGGTGACTGTTTAAATACAACACATTAAAATTTCCCTTCACTAATTCCATGCGCCTATGGCTTAGGGGGTTAGCGACTCCGACTGACACCAAATCAGTCAAGTTTCGTTCGCGGCCAGAAGCAAGTTGATGTTTTGTATCCACACTGATGAACTGTGATACAGCGAAACAGGCTTGTATGTGGATGACTAATGTCTATTGCTGTGGAGTATTTTTTGCACTGAGGGTTATAATCGTGCCAATGTCGGTTGCTAATCGACTTAACGTACCCAGAATGTTAGGAACTTGGTAATCTTCCACTGAAAACTGACTCCTTTTCTATCAACTAATATCAACTGCCTAGTAGTTCTAATGAACTCCAGTAGAAGTCTAAAGAACTACTATAAACCTCCCAAGAACTTCCTGTTAACTCGTATTAATATAGAAGGGAGAGTCCATTATCTGATGAATAGGTGTGTTTCCCCATAACACACACACACACACACACACACACACATATATATATATATATATATATATATATATATATGAGAAGTAGTACGAGGTGCTAATAAGAAACACAATGTCT